>VXBC01004318.1:957156-1076686 GCA_013399945.1 Ploceus nigricollis
ACTCTAATTGTCTAACCTTTATTACTATACTTGTATTATTATTTTTATAACCATTTTATTTTTATTAAACTTTTATAAATTTTTAAAAACAAGTGATTGGCGTTTATTACAGGCAGTATCAAGCATGCATTCTCTAAATGGCTGATATTGGAGCATAACAACTGACTGTGCAAGGAATACTGCACTGGCTATACAAGCACGTCTGATTTGTCATCATTTCACAGTCAAACTCTTCCTTGCAAATACTTGGAAGCAAATAGGATTGCTTTTCTGATGTTTGGGTTTTTTTCTCTCTATAGTAAAACTGCATCAGGAATAACATTTTCTGCAGTTTAGGAATCTGGAGTGCACAGTTTTCCATACTGTTAGAATTTGAACTCCTTTCTCTCATGTTCAAAACCAGAAAATTTTTTTGTCTTGAGTGACAACTGTCATTACTGGAAAACACAACCATAAAGTACTTTAAATATGTTTTATTTTAATACCTACCACCACTCATATAATTGTAGCATCCAGGATCTAGCTGCAGCTTGGACCCATCATGGAAGGACTTGGGGTGTACATCTGTGAAGAGGCAATTCCTGCCCTCATAGTTTTATCTTTCAGGTAGGTAAGGTGATTAACAGATTACAATTAGAATTTGTGTCCTTTTGTAATAGGCTCAAAGTCAAGCTAGTAAGAGATCAAATCATCAGCAGGAATGACTATGTGGAGCAGAAGGAGAATTCTCTTTCTTTCATTATTTCAGCAAGAATCTTATAAAAAGTGTTATATATGTATAATTCGTGCGATTGGGTGTGCATGTAATAAATTGTAGTTATAGATGTAATATACTGTGGTTACAGATGTTTTAAGAGTTACAGTAAAAAGTCAAGTCAAAGGAATTCGCAAATTAGGCTGCCTGGGACCAACAAGCACCTAATTAGCACTTGAATGCTCTAAGCCCGTGAAAGACAATGGCTGTGAAACCAGCTACTAGGGGTACGACCAGGATGAATACAGGGCTATGTGAAGCAGATGGAACAGATACCAGGACTCACTTATCAGACCCAGCACTAGAGACGGATGAAGCCCCAGAAAATATGCGGCCATCGTCCCTCTTTTCAGGGGACACCTGGACGATATTGCCAGACAATGATCAGCTACCGGGAAGCCATCAGCAGCCGGGATGCCTTGTCCATGAGAGAGGACTGCATGAATATGCAGTCCACAACAAAGACTTGTTTCTGGGGGCGGAATAAAAAGTATAAAAACCCTCTGCACTGGGACAATGGTGTGCAAACCAGAGGGAGATTCTGACTCTGTCAGACCCCGGTTGCACCCAGAGCTGGATTCCCGGGGCCACTCTGTTTCCTAGACTGTGGGCTGATACGACTGAGTAGCGGTCGGGACAATTTCGGACTTTAAATTTTAACGCGATCACTCAATAAATTTCTGTTTTTAACTATGAATTCGGATTGGCTTTGTCTCCATTTATAACAAAAGTCATGTTTTGTTTCTAGTCTCTCACCAAGTGAGACTCTGGAAAGCAAACCCATGTTAAAAATATATTTATAGAGAAGAATTAATGGAAAGATTAGCGATTCCCAGTGCTCTAAGGAGGACTATCTGCTTTCAAAAATATCTCAAAAACCCATTATCCTTTTCAGCTGGAATCACCCCCCCTGTAACAGATGACACAGTAATAGTGAAATGGTCACATTTCTCTACTGAATTTGCAACCCAGGTTACTCGAGTGAGGGATTTTGTCTGACTCAACTATAAACAAGCTTGCCCCTATTTAATAAAATTCACTAATTTTTAGGTAACTTGATTTGTGCATTTTTCTCCCTGTTCCATGTGTCATGTAGCTTTGTTATTTCACATTACCAGCTAAAATCAAAACCTACTGTATATTCTTAATCATGGGACCTGCAACAAATTCCCTGAATTTTTTTGGTGATGGTATTGTGTAAAACCCCTCAATTTCAACTGAATGAAATACAAAAAACAGTATAACCACTAACAATATTTATTCTAATAGTCATTTTGACACTCAGTTTTCAATTTATTGTATTCTTGCATTTTAAAATTTTCAGTGTTCTACAGAACTTCATTCAGAAAATATGTTCTAAAAAGTAGGTAGAGGACATTCAGAAATGTAAGGCAGCTAGTACTTCACACACAGAAAAGTGCAGAAGGGACTGTAGAGCATGATGGTTGCTGGTTTCTGTAATATCCATATGCAGTTGTAATATATGTTTGATGTAATTCGTGCTTTTTCAGAATATATATGTAATAAACCGAGTATACGGGGGATTCTTAAGAGTTACAGAAACATAAACTGAAGCCGAGAAAAGGTTGCTTCACCAGGTTGCAAAAGAGCGAACAGAAAACTGAAAAGGCACCTAATTAGCATCCCAACAGGTCTGGCCTGCACAGGGGAATGGCTCCTTGGCTGGCAATCGGGGGAACACCCAAGCCATTAAGTTGTTGGGAGATAAGCGTCCCAACACAAGTTCCAAAAGACTCAACATCAGAATTCATCCCTTCTCAGAAGCAGGCTTGTGTCCAGCACCACCACCTAGAAACGAATTACCTCATACGATGGTGAAACAGCAGACAGGTCCAAGGAAGAACTTCATTTACAAGCGAAAGAGCAGGGCTACTATGGTGATAATCCATCTTTCAGGGGACACCTGGACGATACCAGGGGCCATGATCAACCACCACCGACGATCATCAGTTACCAGAAACAGTTTTTGTCCAGTCCAGCGCAGAAAAAGGAGACCGCATGAATATGCACAGCAACGAAAAGAGACAAAGGAAACCTTGCTCCGGTCAAAATAAACAGTATAAAAACCCACAGTACCAGGACATTGGCGTGAACAGAGGGGGATTTGACGCGGTAGAGGTCAGACCTTTTGTTCACCCAGAGCTGGCTCCCAGGTCTGGCTCTGTTCCTTTGATTGTGGCTATTCTCGACCGAGCTTTGGTCATGGAATTTCAGACTTTAAATTTTTTGTTAGCGATCGCAAAATAAATTTTTGTTATTAATTATGAATTTGGCTTTAGAGATTTCAAAATCATTAATGTTTGTTACAGAGTTAATATTTTTTAGAGTAGGATGGACAAACTTGACATTACTCAGAAGAACATTCAGAGTAAGACAATAATAAATAGCTTTTTGCTCTGTTCATATTCACAATCTTACATTTTCAAAGAATAAGCCTTGCTTCAGGTTTTGGAGTTTTTTGGGTTGTTATTTTGTTTGGTTTTGGTGGTTTTTTTTTTCTTTTTTTGTTTGTTTTCTCTTTTCAAAGAGTCTGAACTGTAGCATTCATTCCAAGTTATTGAGATTAAGGGTAACTGGAAGGCAGTTAAAATGTAATAGAATTGCAACATATTTAGGTTAGACATTATGATGGAATTCCATTAACAATAAGGAGATGGAAGTACCAGGTGTGGCAGGACAGCTACCCACCCCTGTCCTTCCTCACCTCCATCCACCACAGGTAGTTGATGCATAAGGAGATAACCCAGGGGTTGAAAGCCCCAGCAAGGGGTCATCTCTGGCACCAAAAGGTGTTCAGAGGGTTCAGACGTCAGCTAAGATTCAACATCTTAGTATGGAGAGCAGATGTGGAAAGAGGTAAATATTCTTTACTGAGAGACACTGTTTTACAAACTATAAAAGGCACACAAGTTATCACAGAGGTAGAAGCCTTCTGCACACACACCCTGAAAGTATGGAAGATCTCGCCACGGAGTTTGGATGCAAATTCCGTGGTTACTTCCCTGGGGATTGATGGAAAGGATCTTGATGTGCACCTCTCCAACAACTTGATGGTAAGATACATTGAATCCTAAGTTATATTTTTTCTTTGCCAACTGTAACATTCGTAGCTACCTTTAACCTCATGCTGTATATATCTACTAGTAGCCTCTTTTTGTCCTTATTCCTTTACAGTATTAGTTTGTTTTAAGTCTTATGTCTGTTAGTTTGATGTCTATTAGATAAATAATTCATTCTATAATAGACCAAATCAGCCATTATTAAAGAACTTGCAAACAAGAGTGGGTTTTGGGGTGCTGGCCCCCTCAATAAAGCTACTGCCTGCTGCCAGAGACCTGGGCAACCCCTGCCCAGGGCAAAAGGCAAGGACTTATCTAAACCCCCACATTCATTAGTAACACCAGGCTACCAGTAAATATTGTAAAATCTGGAAGTAAGAACACCTGTCAGGTATGATTTAGATAGTTTTGATACTATATTGAGGTAAGGAGATGTCCAAGACAACCTTTTAATCTCTTCCAGCCCTATTATTATTTTAATATACCTGAGCAGAGCTGTCTTCTCTGCAACACACTTGCAGAATGGCATCTATGTAACATTGATATACTGTACTCAACTAGACCTATGATAAGAGATATTCAAAAGACAGCTCTGATTTTGTTTAGCGATAGGTTTCTGGATTTTTTTTCATCTACTATATAAGCAAAACACTGATAAATTTTTACTAACTACTCCTTTTAATATCCTCCCTTCTTTTCCTTCTGCCTTCATTTTTCCACTACTAAAATAGGGAAACAACTCTTACAGAAAGAAGTTAATTTTCTCCACTATCCTCCAGCTATGACTCTTGAAAGAAGATTAAGAACCCCAGATATTATTAAACCTGAAAAATTTTTAGAGGTATTATCATCAGAAAAGTATTGTTGATAGCAAGATGAAGCAGCTCCTGTTCACCAACAATCATGTTTTCCATGTTTTCCATGTTTTCCATGCTTTCCAGCTTATAGTGAACCACACAAGAATGCAAAGTGGGATAAACTGTGCATGAGGAAACTTCTTAAACACATTACCTAGTGTTTCTCTGTGTCCAAAAGCAAAAACATTTATATTCTCTCAACTATTTTCACCAGTATTTTGAATACCAGGTGTTCTTATCTCTGTGAAAATCTTTTGTCAATTCCGGCTCTACTAAGCTTTTTTTCTTGCAGATACACATTATAACACCAAGTCCTTGGGGCTGATTATACATTGTATGAAATTATTTATTTTTAAATAATTTTACATGTATTGTAATTTAAGTTTTTGTCTCCTACACAAAGGGAGTGAATGTAAGTATCCGCCTGAACTCCCTTCTCTGCAACAGCTACTAATTATTTCCCCCATCTACTTTCTCCGGCATTCTTTCCTCTGACCTAAACAAAATTTTGAAGTATTTCACCTCATCCAGGTTTTAGTTTGCATGATTCCACCTTCTACAAGAATTATATTCTCCAGTGTGTTTTCCTTCCCTAGATGTGATGGCACTTTCATAGACATTGCTAAAGACTGCACAGATGTTTCCATTGAGCCATCCCTAATGCCAGATAGAGCTATATGTTTATTTTGGTTTATGTTATATGAAATTAGCTTTGCAGTAACAAGATGAACAGCCTGTATTTTTTCTCCCAATATGAATGGTAATGGCGTAAATACTTCCACCCCCTATTCTTGTGTCATCTATTATTTTTGCATTTCTTAACACCTTTTTCAGACCATTACAAGATTTAAACTACCTACAGAGCCATTTTTTTTGCTAAAAAGCTTTTATATAGAAATAATAATAATTTAGTCATTCTTACAATTATTATTTTCTTTTACTGCAGTAGTACCTAGGGATCCCGGATGTTGACTGAACAAGCTATGCAGTCAGAACAGAAAGAGTAGTTCTCACACCACACAGTCTCCAGGTTAAAAGAAAATCAATCACTTTTTACACAGATTGGCATTCTCAACTGTAAATAAGTAAGGACAAACCTACTATGGGTGCAGATATGAATGCAGCTGAGGTGAGTTAAAGCATGCGTCCCAAAAACTCTTCATTACAGCCTGCTTTCTCAACTCCCCTTTCCCTACTGTTCAGCTTCCTGAAGAACTAATGACATATTACCCAAACTACTTTACTGTGAATTTTATGTGACAGATGGTATTTATATGCAAATAAAGTTTTCATTAATTTTTCTTTGTCAAATTTTCATGTTTAAAAATTAGAGTCACACCCGGTCAGGTTCAGGATGCAATTTGAGAGTTTTGATTTTGATTTCAGCACATCTTGGGTTTAAGAATCTGAGCTGTCATTAAAAATGGAAAAAAAGAAACTCTACTCACAGACATAAGTAAAGCAACCAACATATGAAATGAAAAGTTGATGCAAATCTGATATTCATACCTTTTTGTTTCCAAAGGGAAGCCACATAGTTATTCAAACCAGAAGATTGCTGAATATGAAATCTCAGCAGTTTAATTTTACTTTAAAATTTTATTTTTTTAGCACAAGATCACTTCTACACAGAATTTCAAGAGTGGCCTTTGTTTCTTTGCCACAAACAGGAAAACCTGAATGTGCTCCTAGAAATCACTCTCACCAACTGCTCCAACTCTACCCGAATAGACTGTGCTTGAAGAGAGAACCAACCTGTCCCTCCTGTCAGAGCAAAGCCATTGCTTAGCAAGAATTTAATGGTCAAAGAAAATAATAAGAAAGATGGAATGTATGCTTATGTATTCAGTGTACCTTTGGCAGATAAAGTGATCCTGAACTCTGATCCTTGTTCAAGGTATTGCTTATGAACTTCCGTTGAAGAGACACACTGCAACTAAAAATAAGTAAAATAAAACTCAGAGAATAAACTCTTCCCCATACATTCTGTTCAAAATGCTGCTAGACTTATTTTAGTGATATATTCACTTCTAATTCTACTTTTTATGGAAAAGCTAATTGTTTCCCTTGATTTACTACATATTATTTTAAAAAAATATTGACATTAAGACAGAAATTTTTATGCTTCTAATGAAAAAATATGACCTGGACTCCCCAGTCAAGGTAAATGTGTAACTAAAAAAGCAGTATGTAATGAGGCTAGACAATTTTTGAATAATAAGCAAAACTTCACACAGCTAATCAGAATATTTTTGACTTCTTTTAATAAACTTTAACAGAAGTATCAAGAAATATATCTGTCCTTACTGAGAAAAAAATTGAAGTGTGAAAAATTCTACTATTTTTTTTTTTCCGGAGAGGGAAAATTTCTAAAATTTCAAGAAAAACTATAAAGTCTTTGGAGCAGAGAATATGAATATTTTATTCTGATGCAATGATACTCTTAGCTGCCTAGAATACATTTCCTTCACTCCTTTTGGATCCATGCAGGAACATTAAGTTGAGTTGATCTGCCTTCTTGTGAAATTTTATTTGCACTAGATTTATGGCTACAGCAGAAATACTTTTTTAACTTTCTCTGCACTGACTAATGCTCAGCATCGTCTGTGTTCACCAAGCTCTGACAAAAGGTCAATTGTATTAACCTGCGATATCTCAGTGGGAAAGAGCTTAACCCACCCCTTCTCAGAACACTTGAGGAGTTTGATTTTTAACAACTGAAAGAGTGGCTTTAAATCACTGTGTTCACCGTATAGACAGCACTCTTTGGTTTAAAACTGGGCTCAGTGTACAAATCAGGGTTCACACATGAGTAAATCAGTACAGGGGGAAACATGAGAGTACTTCTACGCCTGGGCACAGAAGTAGATTGTAAGCAAGTGCCTGCCATGAACAGCTCACAAGGGAAGGGCTACTTTCACATAGGAACTTTTCAGTGACTGAAGTCTTCTCACTACTCTTCTTTAGTATTTCCTAAAATAGGATTAGTTTTTAAAAAATATCACCTTTAAATAATTTTTTCCTAATTATGACAAAGCTCCAATTAACCATACTGTTATACAAGTTTGTTATTCTGTTCTTTATAATGTTTTATTTTTAAGTGTATAGGGCCATTTTATTTTTCTCAGAAAAAAAGCACAGTTTTTTGTCAAACAGTGTTCTCACATACAACATATTTTTTACTATCAGGGAAATACTAAAGTCACCAAGACTCTAGACCTAATTAGATAATATTTATAAAGGAAATTTGAGGCTCATATTGTGAGGGATATTATGGGAAATCTCTGAGAGTGGTAAAATAGTAAGATCACTCTGGAGCACTATAACGTCTGTTATTTTAAAGCATGGTAAAGATGGGTAGGGGGGGAACACAGCAGCAATAGGCTCATATTTATAATTAACCTAGCCTGTAAAATCCTTGCAGTAGTGTCAACTAAGATATTACTGTCTACTTTACTCAAATTAATTTGTCCGAACCAAATGAAAACAAGGCTATGAAAAAATAACATCAGTTTTAAATAGACTTAATAAACATTGAACACCATTAGAATAACCATTCAGTGCTATTTTACTCTGTGTAGAGATGTGGCCTGGGCGAATACTCTGAATTACCATTTCAATGTAAAAAAGAAATTTAGAACTAGGGATATCTTCTATACTCAAAACATTAGTTTCTTTCAATATTTCTAGGCTATAAAAGGGTTGGTAACTGTGTTTTTGCCTTTTGCTGTTTCATTTTCCCTACACAGGGAAATGCATTACTTTATAAGCATTTCAAACCACTGATTTAATTTACTTTGAAGTGATAAAATGCAGCCATCGAACAAATAATTTGTCATAACATTCAGTGTTTCACTGCAAGTTCTGTCATCGGAGTACCATGTCTTTACATCTTTCATTTCCCATGGAAGGGAAAGGCCATAACCTCTCATTTTCCTAATGATGCCAAACAAGCCAATCATGCAGAAGAAAAGAGTAATTTCTGTCATTTTCCCCTGTAGTCCTTCCACAAACTGCATTCTGAGGAGGATTGGGAAGGAGGTTTAAGAACAGAAGTTTTGAACTACAAAGCTGCAGTACAAGATGCAAACAGATACAATACATCCAGCTTAGAAGTTACCACTGATACAAGCAGGGCACTGGACTGTAGTGAATTTGGAAAAAAAAAAATCCTCCACAAGCTATGGGCATGTTGGTTACAATTTATGAAGTAAGATGATTGATTTACAGTCATATTGCCCTACTGGCAAGACATCTAGGTCACCTCTCCAGACAGCCCTCAGCTACAGTGTTGCCATGCATTTCCCAAAGTCCAGAGTAAACTGGATGCAGCCATCGCATCCCCCACTGGAGGTTATGGCTTAAGTGGGGGAGAAGGAGGGACACAGAGCCAGAGAGGCTGAGCAACCACACCTTTCTGTAAATCCAAGACTTAGAGGGATCAATAATATCCAGACACAGGAATAAGATATTTTGGGGCAAACATTAAGAGATGCAAGGTAACAGATGGTAATAATGAGTGCACATGTGACAGGGATAGACCAGGATATATAAACCAGCAATTTGTCTGGGCTCAAAACTCTCAGCCAGGCAGATAGGGTGAGTGTCCACTTCCCAGAACAGACTTTCCTCCAAGGGTTCCTGCTTCCCATTGTCCAAGACCCTTCCAGATGACAAACACCTGGGGTGCGCAAGTGAGCTGCTGCCCATAAGCGGCCAGCAGTAGCTCAGAGGACAGAGGGACAAAGGAGAGTGAGGGGACCATCCCCCAGCAGTGTGAGGATGCAGTGGGGCCCACATTGATGCCCAGTCCTTCCAGCTTTGCTGCATCTCTGTCCAGGCTCTCTGGTGAGGAGATGCTTCCATAGTTGCAATGTAGGGTAGAAAACTTACTGAGCTTCTGACTTCATTACTGCCCACATGTGCACACACTTGCTAAGAATACGTGCTTCCATGGGGCAGAGATGGCTGCCTCTGTCACAGCTGGGGCAAGTAGTTTTGTGGCAAATATCAAAACATAATATTCTACATATACTAAAGAACCCAACATTTTGGTCAGCAGTATAGGAAACCTCATATTATATGAGACATTCAAAATCTGCATTAGCTTAGCTCTGGTGACTGCACAGGCCAGATTTTCAAGCACATTTGGAATAATTTATCTGCTTTCTCTCTTGATTACTAAGACCCACACATGAAAGGTAAACCAAAACAATTATCTGAAGATGCACCATCTCTCAGATTCTGATTTTCACTGGAATTGTTGAGTGGTGCTTTGTCAGCAATGACTTTGCTGCAGTGCAGGAAACTGCCAGAAAAGAAAGAGCTGATGAAAAGTAACTTGAAATGGAAAAGTACCCTGCACAACTCCCATACATGTTCATATTACCAAGAAGCAATGAGTATGTATTCAGCCTTAACAACCAAATAGTGTAATTTACAAATAAAACATTGCAAAGTAAATTTCTATAGAAATGGAAGTTCCTGTGTGAAGAGAAGCCCTCATAAATGAATATCAAGCACTACATAAACTGCTGAGATAATACATTTTCCATGCACTAAGAGTATGCATTTAACAGCTTTTATCTGTCCTCATGCATGCAGCTGATAGTCATTACAGTAGCATTAGAACTGCACCAGATTTATCGCATTTGCAATGTAAATTTATCACCATTCAAATAGTCCTAGCACCTGTGCCTTACCACTAATAGATATGCCATTACATTTGCAGCTTCCCCCCCATCATTCACAGTTGAGTGAACCTATAAGTGAAGCTGAAATGTAAATTTAAAACCACTCTTTCAGAAGTTTTGCCCTTAAAATCTGTTCAAGGGAGTCTCTCCCACTGCAATGGAAAATAGCTCTTTTTGTAATGCTTCTTATACAGACCCAAAGTTGATTCAGAGTGATAAAACAGTAACATGAGCAGCGTTCATTCATAGTTATTCCACAGATGGCATCAAGCATTCATTTTCACCCAAAATGCCAGGGAAGTAAGGATTTAAACTACCTCCCTTCTTTGAGTGGAGCAGAGCAGGTTAAAAGGGTAACAGAGGATTGGGCTTAGTCTGGTCATACTGCAAGACTGCAGGTCCCTGAGAGCCCTCATGGGTCACTGCAATTTTTATGGAGGCTTCTATAGAGACACCTGTTTCTAAAGCAGCCCTCATGAAGAACTAGCTAGAACAACCAGAGGATCCCTTCTCACACCTGCCTGTCGACTGCAAAAAGCAGAGTTGTGTTTTTCTCTCTTGTACAAACTGTAAGACTGGTCTGCTCCCCAGTGTGGAGGGCTGCTGGCAAATATTCACGGCACTGTTATCTCATAAAGTTACTCTACACTGTATTCCAGGTGAGATTTATAGCTGTGGTACCAAGAACAGTTTAATTTAAAATCCCCTCCCCAAATAAATTTTATAGAGAAATTTATGACAAAAAGTAATTACATCAACTTAATATGAAGAAGATGGATTAATTTAAATCAAACATTTCTATAATGACACAAGCATACTTATGCTGCAGATTCATGTGTGGTTCCTGAATAAGAAATACACAGCCAATGTTAAAAACAAAATTCTTTTTAGAATTAATACAGTGAATAATAAAGTAAATTCTTCTGGAAGTCAGGCTACCTAAATAAAATTGAAAAAAAAATCACCCTGTTTTGGTTTGTTTTGGTTTTTTTTGACTGAAAATATACATCATTTAGGTTCAAGAAAAAAAGAGCATTTAAACTGAAATAAGCCAAAACTACCCTATCATTAATATTTTTTTTTAAGAAATAATGCTAATTTATATTTCAACACTTCAAACTTCTAGAAGATACTTTATTAATTCTTCTAAATCTTTTACTATGTAAAGAAAATAACTTCATTACTCATAACAATTCAGGAAGGGAAGAAAGGAAAGAATATGCACCATACTGAACAGCTTTTTATCAGAAAAACAGGGAGAGGGGAATGTTTTTCATCTTTTCTGTGTATTTTCAAAAATCTGTTTATGTTATCATGAAAACAGAAATTTTTGATTTTATAATTCTTCTTCATTAAGTTCTTATTGCAGCCAAATATCTTAATCCTGAGTTTCATATAAATTCATTCTTCTTAAAAAGCTTGATTTACATAAACCTTTACTTGTGTAGTATTATTAGGATAGTATGGTATAATATTAAAGCTAGACTCCATATTTGCGAAGGGAGGAGGTGAATTTTTTGCACGTTGTACAAGGAGAAATCAAGTCTAGCAGTAATACAAACTGATATAGTTGCTCAGAAACAATGTAGTTTGCATAATAATCTAAGAACAACACATGATCTTTCTCATTATTTTATGGAGCTTTAAAAATTATTTTAAAGTAATATATTAGTCTAAACATTAAAAGTTTTTTCTTGAAAGTTGAAACAATTTCAGATTTACCTTTGCCTGACTTTGCTTGATGTATATGCTTGTTCTTATTGTCTAAATGTCCTTGTGTCTCATAATTGATAGGTTTGATCTTAAAAGAATCCATAAAAACATAAGGGCAATTACACCTCCAGGTATCATTCTCACACCATTGAAAATAGTATGACACAATGCTTACTAGATCAGGCTCTAATTACCCATCCCATCACTGCAACACAAAAATTACCTTACAAAAGGGTTTGAAGTCAATGTTATAGATGCTGTGAACAGGTACACTAAATGATTTCCAGAAAATGTAGCTCGGTTACAATTAGATTAGCTTGGCATTAATAGAACAAAACCTTTAACAAGGTACAGCTGAAAATACCATGGAGTAGACTGCTTTTATGATTGCACTAAAGACTCAGTAACATATCTACAAAAGATTATTTCTTCACACACAAACTACTTGATTTCTTAGCTGGGAAAATAAAGATTCTGCATTTTTCCATTTCTCTTCGTGGCTGTTAAATTCTAAAATGAATTTGGCCAGAAATGGGATGCAATATTTACTCTCACAGCACAAAGGTATGTTGAAATGAAGACTAGTATAGCTGAAGAATGAGTTACTCTCTTCTGTACATTTGATATACAGCAATAACATTGTGTGGAAAGCTACTTGAAGAATATATTTATTATTGGTTCATATTGATAAATTTTTAAACAATTTTCTAATGAAATTGGATAAAAAACACTGGTAGAGGACATTAATAAAATTATTTCCTTAATCTGTCTCATGCATATTTTCTGAATGCCACTTTTATTATAAAGTGTGAGAGAAATTAATTTCTTTAATTAATGTATAATTTAATTAATGTATAATTAATGTTTAAGTAATGTATTTAGTGTGTCACTAAATACATTTATACTTTCCTAGTAAGTTTAAGAACACTGATGAACCATAACTTGAACTACATTAACATAATAATAAAAATAGGAAACTTTTTGAGAGAGTTTACAATAGCAAGTTGTTGCAATATTAATTTCTTTTTCATTCTAGAAACTGTAAGTAAAATCCAGCAAATGCAGCTTTGTTTCACTTTGAACTATTCCTTGCTGCAACGCATGCCTTCTACAAATTCGAGGAGCTTTAACAGAAGACACAGAGATATTCAGACTTTACTAAACAAGAAACAAACTAAAATGTCACTGAAACCATCTGCTTCTTATTCCTCTGTTCCTCATGAGAAAATGAACCAGTGAAATATTTTAAAATTTCTGAAAGCTTCTGTATGAAGCTGTAAGTGCATTTACAAAACCTGGAAGGGCAGAAAACCCTCCCTAGTGGCACAAAAAACTTCATATGATGAATGTTGACTTAAGGAATGACTCTTCAAATTGATAAGGGCAGCTTCAGGGATCGCCTTCCTAGGCTGGTCCCTGCAGCTGAGCACAGCCTGTGGATGGAGGGCAAGTGTTTTCCTGATTGGATCTTTTCCTGTTCTTTGGTTTGAAGGAAAGAAGGAGAGCATTATTCTTCATTTTTATGCCCAGTTGCCACACACTTTTCCCTGCCAGACAGCAGGAAGCACAGCGAGTCTGCCATCTGACAATGACTTGCATTGATGACTCCACGATTTTCTTCTCTCTTTCATTTTCCAGCTTTAGATCATTACTTCAAACTAATTTATCTGATCATGATTTTTTAGTATGAAAAGCAAGAAACGCTCACCATGGTACAAGAAAGCATGTTCACAGTGATTTTAGGGTGGTAAATTTTAGCCTACCAAGTATGAGGATAACTTCAGTGTTAAGACTTTGGAAAATAAAGTATATCTTTCATTGGGAGCTGAAGTGCAGAAATAGTCATAACTTCTTGCAAAAGTAAATAACCCGCTCAAGCAATTTGCCAGCCACTGAATACCCTAGAGTACATATGTAGCAATATATACTGCAGGATGCCACATTGCACAGAGTCATTCAGGGATGGAGAATGATTAGACACAGATTTCTCTACAGGAGATCGTTAATGCCATCAAAAAATTACCCTCTGGGAAACACTGAAATCCCAGACAGCTTTCCAGTATAATTCTTTAAATCTTTTCTGCATATTGTGTGCCAGCTTTTAATGGATACTTTTAGTGGGAAGTTTGCTGAGGGCTACTCTCTGGAGATCTAATGTTTTCATTAATCATTTCAATCCTCAGCAAAGGAAAGGGATCCTATGCTGTATATAATTGCAGCAGACTTGGACTTCAGCTACTAACATTAGCTTGTGGAAAGCAACTAAGTTTAATTCTTTAAGAATTCTGACCAAAAAAGAGATATTTCATTACTATTTCTCTAGCATTGTAAGGAAAAAAAAACCCAAAACAAAAACACCAGACAAAACCCAATGTAGTGGGTAATTCAGTATGGTTACAGTCATGTATATTTACTGAGAAGCACCAATATTTAGTGTTATTTTCAACCGTTCAAATTTTTTTGATCAATCTATTTGGATAGTAAATCAAAAGCATACTTATACCTATTTAGATCTTGCTAAATCCAGAAGATGCAGTCATTAAGATTTCAAAAGTGAAGTGACTGACTGGGGCTGGATTATTTTATATATATAAAATGCAAGATCCAGATTATTTTTACATATATAAAAATGATACATATAATTTATGTATACACACACCTCCCAGCTTGACATGTAAGAATTTGATTACCTTTGGCTCTGAAGATCAGCCCTTATTTTCATCATAAATTATAAAAAACCCACCGAAGTCGCCTTGCTCTCTCCATTTACCCCAACAGAATACATTCTGCTTTTATGATACTAATAATATTTGGGAAGGACTTGAAAATAGTTACCTAGAAAACTTGATAATACATTACACAGAAATAAAGCTTTAAAACAGCATCTCGTGAAATCTGAAGATCCTAAATTACAGATGATGCCAACAGCTTATAAAGGCTGTTGTTGATTACATCATTCACTGAAGAAGCTAAAATCCCAATTCCAGGAAATCAGCACATGCCTTGACACTGATGTTAGGAGACTCACAACTTCACTCTTTCTCAGTCTGCTCCTAGTATTATTAGTAGTTACTAATTTCCTAGAACATTCTTTCTGGTACTTAGGGAAGAGCATAACGATAGATAAGAAGGTTCATTATGGCTGGTCTGAAATGGGTCTGTTTTATTACATTCAGTTATGCATATTTCTATGTAATTGAAGCTAAATGAGTAGACAGACTATCATGACATTTTATGATAAGTTTAAATTATATGCAAGTATTCAGGGCCTGGAATGAGAAGCTTTTTATGCTTTAAAAATAAAAATATACTAATTAATGCAATTAATAAAAATTTTATGGAGAGAGAGAGAACTACATTCACTGTGTACTAAGGTGTCATTATAATAACCTCCTGCTGAATAAAACATCAAGTACATATTTTTTCTGTTGCCCTAGATGACACAATTATCACTGATGATTTACAACTGTTATATAATAGATGCATTTCACTAATTTATAGATGGCAAATGGTCTGCATGTGGGACATTCAAAGGAACATTTTACCATTTTTAACAGAATGGAAACAGCTAATAAGCAAAGATCTGGCTGTGCTAATTACACTTCTGAGAAGGTCTGTTACTTTTTTTTTTCCCCTGACACTTAGAGTCACATTTGAGAGCCTGAAATATCCAGAAAGAAGCAGTGGTGGATCTTCCACCGAAAGAGAAGATGCAACTTTCAACAATTGTCTTTCAAACAATTTTCATTGTCATTTATTTCCCTGCCAGGAAAAAGAAACTATACACATACAAAAAAATAGCACTGCTAAATGGCTCTGTTTAACCCTTTTGCAAAGTGAAACACTTGGAAGTATTCACCTGAATACCGTGTATAAGTACCTTGCTTTAGGTGAGGATCACTTGGCTTCAACAGCAGTGTGAGCTACAACCAGGGTGACTGGCGCTTCCCACTGTGCGAAGTTCCCTCGGAAGGAAGGGCCAGGGAGGGGTTATCTGCAGGACCCATCTTCCCTGGAAATGTGAGTACGCCAGACTCCCACAGCCCAGTCACTGTTACCTAGTGCTCTACAATGCAGCTGAGAAACACCGTCAAGACCCAACAAATTTAAAGGGAAATTTTTTTCTAGGTTATTGTCAGTAAATCAGAACTGTGAAGTTACCAAATTTCATTCTTATACACATAAAAATATGTTACAAGAGACAGCTTTCAAGATGATGGAAATTAGAAGTTTATCTTCAGGCCTTGTGCATGAATATTAAAATTACTCTTTCTTTATCTGAACCAATGCCCCTGAATATAGACACCTCTAAATAAGATTAGAAGTAGTTTTGGGTGTCATGCAAATTCTCTCTTTTTTTTTTTTTTTAATTTATAGATATTTTCATCATCAGCCAAATATTTTCCTTTATCCTCCTGTTTCAATTCAAATCCATTGCAATCAGTGGGAGCCTTTATATAAAACACTAGAGTTTAGGACCACAAGTCCAAGTCTCCTCATTCTTTGATATAGTCCAATATTTGTCTTTGGCAGATGCTTCTTGTATAAATAAAACTTTACAACTTTAGGAACATCTGCCAAGATTTCTAACAGAAACTTTACATTAATTGAATAATTTGATAGATTACATAATACTTTAGCACCTATATGAACTATTCAGAGAACACTGTTGACCTCTAAATTAGATCATGCATAGTCCAAAGCAAGTCTATAACACAACTCAAAGCTGGAAAACTAACAACCTCTCTTTCTGTTGCCTACTCAACACAACTTTCTTGGAACAGGTGTTGTTTTATCCAATAATGTTCTGAAACATAGCCTCCTTTTGTTCACTTAGTAAAACTGTTGTCACAAACCATGAATCTTTCCAATTTTCACTCAAATCTAATAGTTTGTTTTATACTTATTAAATATTCCGGTTACTTTGAACAGTGAGCCGTTAAAAAGCGTTGCTACTAAACAAATAAATTAGGTATTTCTTGGTCTGCATGAAAGCAGAATAGGGTAAGGGTTGGCAAGGTTTCTTTTAGAGATAACATATTTTGAAGGCAATTAAAGCAATGCTGGAATCCACTCCTCAGTTATTAGCTAATTTTTTTTCCAATTCAATTGCAAATTTAAAATCTGGCAAGTTATAAGGTGCATACCCAGGATATATCTTCCTACTGAACTCCTGAACTGGTGAATAGGCATAAATTTTCCAGAGGTCATTGTGTCTGGTTTACCTGTATTGCTCAGGAGTGCTAACAGCATGCAATTATTCCTATTGGAAGACTCTACCATTATACCAGGTGTTTTGATTGATTTTTTTCCATGGTAGGTTTATGCCCACTGTGTCCAGATGCCTGACAATATGTACTTTGCCTTGGAAAACAACCCGCAAAGAAAACAACAAATAGCCAGCCAAATGTCAGCCACTGTGCCCAGTCCATTTTGAGATTTTTGCTGCTCAGATGTGAGAATGATTTCCATCTGTTCCTGTGTGAGATAAAGATTTAGAGCTGCTGGCAATGGGGAGTCTTTAAAAAAGCCAGCCCATGCCAGTGCAGCTTCTCAGTGTGCATGGATGCAAGTGATCCCAAACCTGAATAATGAGCACAGTGGAAGCTGTCTGTTATAAACCAACAGGCTTTTCATTTCTATCACAACTCATTTTCTGCATTGAAATTTAAGCCCTTTGAATCTTCATGACACAGTGTGATGCCCTGGGTCAGGATGACAGTGTCTGCCAGCTGGGGACCAAGCAGCTGTGCCAGCATAAGCAATTACAGGAGTCCCTCTATGTCCAGTGTTGTTTGCACACACTGAACATGAGCTTACCTAAGACTCAAGCTTGGATCCCTGGAATGAAACAGCAACAAATCTGTCTGATAAATCAGAGAGGATTTTGCTAGTGCCTAAGTGAGGAGATGTTACAGCAAGTTCCCTACAGACCAAACTTGTCCTTTGTTATCACAGAATCACAGAACCATTTAGGTTAGAAAAGATCTCTGAGATCACTGAGTCCAACCTTTGACCCATCACCAACACGTCAACTAGACCGTGGCATCAAGTGGCACATAGAGTCATTTCTTAAACACTTGCAGGGGTGCTGACTCCCTCGAAGTCCATTCTAATGTTTAACCATCCTTTCCATGAAGACATTCCTCCTGATGTCTGACTTGACATGAATAGTTGAGGCTGTGTCCTCTCATCCTGTCCCTGGTTGCCAGGGAGAAAAGACCAACACCCAGTAGGCTACAGCCTCCTATCAAGTGGTTGTAGAGAATGACAAAATTTCCCCTGAGCCTCCTTTTCTCCAGGCTAAAAGACCCTAGCTCCCTCAGCTGCTCCTCATATGGGCCTTATTCTCTAGACTTTCAACAGCTCCATTGCCTTTCTCTGGATTCACTCCAGCACCTCAATATCCTTCCTGAACTGAGGAGACCAGAACACAAGGTGTGGCCTTACCAGTGATGAGTAAAGGGGGACAATCACTGTCCTGGTCCTTCTGGTCACATTATTTCTGATACAAGCCAGGATGCCATTAGGCCCACAGTAGGGAAGAGCAGTTTCTTCTCCTTCCACCAGTCTCACTCCTTTCTGCATCACCACTTGAAAATTAACTTTTATTTTCTAACATCATGGGTCAGAAACCAAAGAAGAGACCATGGATTTACCACATGAATTCCTGAGACATTCAGTTAAGCCCTTAAATAAAAATATGAAAGAAATTAAAATCTTAAGATACAGAAAGTTCTGAACAAAATCTCCATCATTGCCACCAAGCTGAGGCATGTGGTAGATGACTTTGATGAGGCCAAGTACTTCCCAACTCCACACTGCCATTTGAAGTTTTGACCATAAAAGGGTTTTACTGGCTTAAAGAGCATTAGCAGTTAAAGATTGACTTTGATATTACTACCTGAAAATCCGCATGAATTTCTAGTCATCTCCTTTGTCTCCTGGTTTTCTAGAGACAGTACTATAAACAGATGTACTGAAATATAGAAGAAATTGCCTGCACTTAGAGGACAAGCAGTCCTCCCTGTTGCCAGAACCAGCACAGGTGTTTTGGGAGCAACATCAAACAGCAGTGTCCCCCCAGAACACACCATGGAATCTAAGCATGCATTACTTCATGGTAAGTAAATATCTGTGAGCACACAACTAGTGTTTTATCCATGCTATGTGTAAATAAAGTGTCAATTATGTTCTTTGAGAACTTAGAGATAATAAACAATCACATATATACAAAAGTGAAAAATACTGATTTCTTTCACAAGCTGCTAGCACCCTCCTCCTATAAATCATTTGCTCACAGTCTTGAAATTATCATTTAATAATTCTAGTGACATGCAGGCATGAGAAAAGGAGCAGAAATAACTGGGCAAATAAATTCAAAGGGTGGGGTATTTTGTCCACTTCAACCTTTTCAATCCTGCTGTTAGCGTGGGTTGAGTCCAAAGGCAGCACTTCTTTCATTGATCCACAAGTCTTTCCTGGAAAATTAAGGCCATGTTCCACACTGGCTGGTTGTTTTCTGACTACAGGCTTCAGAGTTGTTGGCAGAGCTGCTCCTCCCCTGCCTGGGACACGGTGCATGAGGAGGGGATTGCTCCGTTTCCTCATTATTCCTCAGGCATCTTTAAATGGATAGGGTTGAACTATCTCAAAAAGGACAGATGCCTCATCTGTCCTTTTGAGATGCTGAACAACTTCAAATGCTGTTGGTTGTCTTGTCCACAAACCTAGACTTCCAGAAGAAACTCTGAAAATTAAAACTTTACTTCCCAAAATAATATCCAACCTTGTGCCACTCTGCACTAGCACACTGCATGGCAGTTTAGCACAGTGCAGACAATTTAGTGTTGGAGTTTTGCAGAAGCTTGCCTGCCTTCCTATTCCCAGAAATCGGGGAGAAAAGTGAAGGGATGAACCCAACAGAGCAGTGCCACCGAGGAAAGGTTCAAAATTTTCTCACCTTTTAGTGCTCCATCAATGTCCAGAACAGCCTGTACTGTCAGCATTATACATCTGCTATGAGAGGATGACAAAACTGAGATTTCTGTTCTGGCTATGCATCACCTTATGGAGTATTATACATTTACTCTGTCATGTAGAAAAAAAGGCCCACTATCATAAAATAACATGTTCCTGAATTTCAGACCGCTTCAGACACCAGTGTGTGTTCTTCACAGTCTGCCTAAACTGTATCCAAATTGTTGCTGTTCCCCTGCTGCACTCAAAGTCATTGTCACAGCTGCAGCATTAAATTGCCTCAGGACCATGTAAAATCCCAGTAATGTTTTAGGCTTGAGCCAAAAGTTTGAGGTCAGGGAGGTTAGCTGTCAGAGTGCCAGGATTCCCTTGGAAAAAAAAAAAAAACCAAAAAAAACCCAGAGGATTAAAGGAGAGGTTCCAAAGGCTTGGAGACAAATATGAAGGCAGGAAGAGCTCATTCTGAGGAGATGGAAAAGAAGAAAGTTGGTAAGGAAGCAAAAGAAAGAAACACTATTAATATTGCTGAATTTGGAGAATTGGAACTCAAATAAGCTGTACATCAGCATCTTTGTGGGCTAGATCCTACAGTGTTACATGAAAGGAGAGACTTTCTCAAACCCTTTGTATGTCAGCACCCCAAAAAAGCCGAGACGCTTGGGCCTGACCAGTCTGCCAGTGTCCCATTGTGGGAATCCTCCACTGAGTGGTCCTGCTGGATTGGAGGGTGGTTTATCTGACTTGTTCAGGGCTGAGATGTCTCCACTCTGCTCCACCCTTAGTCCTCCTTAGGATATATGGAGTGGGGGAAGTCATGCAGGCTGACTGCATCCCTTTGAGCCAGTAGCAACTGCATTTCACCCTATAACTTTCATACCGCTTGTCTTCTGTTGGAATGGGAATATAACTTCCCACTTCTCTCTCATTTTTCCCCCTGTCATTTTCCCACATTGCAATAGGAAAATGACCTGGGTCACAGCCTCCAAGGGATAAGAAGGATAAGGAAAGCAAAGCATTGCAACAAGACCATGATGTTTTTACATGCACAGCAGTAGTTGTGGGGAGAGAAGATTTTAAAATGTCAGAAAGGATAATTTTCATGTATGCTTCCCCTTTCTTCTAACACTAAAGGTAGTTGTCTCCTTCCCTGCCTAGATTCTGCTAAACTTCAAGATATGTATCAGATCTGGCAGCACTTATTTGTAGAACCTTCCAATTTAAAAGGATAAGAAGAATAAGTCAAAATATTTCCCTCCTAACTGTACACTTTGGAGATGGGCAAGATCATATTATGACAAAATTAAGCTTCACAGCAAGTTGAGAGTACTCATATCCATGTGTGGGGTATTTTTCTGTAAAATATTTCATAGATTCTACCATTTTATTCATGCTCTACCTTAAAAGAGACAAAACCCAAAATATCAGTCTCTTCATTTTTTGTTTAACCAACAATATCCAGGCTAGTAAAATAAATTCTGGGAAATATTAAGAGTGGTTGGCAAAACTTCCCCCCTCACCAGCCCCCCACATATTTGACAGCATAAATTGAGTCATAGTTGAAGGCATTAATAAGTTTTTCTACCTTATCAGTGATCTCAAGTATTTCACATCCGATGTGCTCTGATGAAAGCACAAAGCTGAAGCAGTAAGTAGGAAGGTCCATATTTAGTGAACCTTGATTCAGCTCTAACACTTAAGGGATTCATACCCTACCCACAGCATCCCACCTGTAGCACTCCTGTGTTTAAAACCATTTTCACCTCTGCTGTTTCTGACCTGGCAGAGTTTATCAATTCTCTTATGCACAGTGTGGGTTAGCATGGAAAATATTTTTCCACAGCTACTAGATAATTGCTGCTGTAGTTACTCACTTGGAGAGCACCATCAAGTGTTGTGATAAATGAATCCTTTATACTGCAGTCTTTCAAAGATTTGGAGTGTTTTGCTTTTGTCCTCAGTTGAGACAGGCGTCTATTCTAAATATACCATAGTTATTTCAGAAAATATTTACTATGAAAACTACAGCATTTTAAGTTTCTTGCATCGATAGGAGACATTTTACTTGGTATGGATATCAAGCAAAGGACTAGATATTGCGCCTATGACAAGCTCAGGAATTTGCTCATTCCTGCCGAATAAGTGATTTAGTAGCAGGAATTAATAGCAAGCTCAGGTCCTTAAAGGCATACACTATGAACCCTGGGCTGGCCAAACAACTGGTGAGGGACAGAAGAGACTGTTCAAGTGATTTCAATGGAGATTATCAGAGGAACCCAGATTGATGGAATTCTTCATTTACTGGTTCACAATTGCTTTACAATGAATATAGTGGATTTTTTTCAAGGTATGAAATTGTGAATCATACCTTTAAATTCCTATTATAATTTTATTTCTTTACTTGTGTTCAAAATACCTTGATGGCAAATAAACATCCACTTCTTGAGCAGCATAAAGAAAAATATATTAATCACAGAAAGAGACTATCATTGATATTATAATTATCCTTACTAAGATACTGATCAGTGACAGTTGTCACAGCAAAATGATTTCCAAACACTTAGTTACAGAAAGTGTTACTGTAACTTGCTACCAAACAAATTCAACACTTGAAATTTCTATGATTCACGGACTCTTTTAATCATGTTTTTTTTTCTACCCATGCAAGTGACTAAGATAATTTTATGGCATTAAAATAGCATAAATCAAGGATTTTCTAAATGTCACTACCCTTTATCCTTCTTATCAGAAGCATCTGAATTATAGTTGCTTAACATGAACTTTGCTTTTTTCTAAATAGATTAGTCCAAAAGCACTATGGTTGTTAAAAATAACCAGTATTTTAGATAAATCTTTTCCTCATCATTCTGTCTGCCAGCCAATATATCAGTTTTAATGGTGGGCCGCAACCTTCCAATTTCTTTTTTTTTTTNTGTTACATGAAAGGAGAGACTTTCTCAAACCCTTTGTATGTCAGCACCCCAAAAAAGCCGAGACGCTTGGGCCTGACCAGTCTGCCAGTGTCCCNCATCATTCTGCCTGCCAGCCAATATATCAGTTTTAATGGTGGGCCGCAACCTTCCAATTTCTTTTTTTTTTTCTTCTCACCACAGGAATCAAGAGAGATTTTCCTAGCATATCCTACAGAGCCAGCCTAGTTCCTTGTACATCCCTGAAAAACAGACGGTTGATGCTTTTTCTAATCTTGTTTCAAAGTGGTCGTACAGTCAAAATAATAGAAACCCTGATTCACTGCCAAATGAAGGTCATGGAAGAGCTCCTGTTAGGTTCAATAAGCATCAATACTATGTAATCCTAACATTTCTCAAGAATTCTGAAATTCATAATGTACTTCTAAAGTGTTTTTTTATCTCCCTTTCTCCCCACTTGTATTTTTGCGTCACTGAAAATAAGAGTACATAATGATATTAGTAACCTGAAATTAGGACTAGCTGGTTCAAGGCCATATGCCTTTAATTAGTAAGCATATAAAAGGCTGGTTTATGCTTGCCTTCATTAGTGCTACTAATCAGGGATAGCGCTGCTTACTGCTGCAAAGAGAATTCAGGATGTAAACAATTTTTGAGTTGAGATTGAACAGATCCACAGCTCTATCATTGTGTGGATACATCCTGTCTTTTGAGGAATAAATAGACGATGCTGATTAGCTAAAATGGAGCTACTTAATGCTCTGTTTCCTAGGAACAGAAACCAGCTTAAGACATGATGATCTAATGAAGATTTTATAACCCAAATAAGCACATACACCTCCATCAAGATTTCTGTGGACTGAATAGCAGTACATCAGGTTTGAAAAATATGTATGTGCATTGTGCTCTCAACTGGGCATTTTGCAAATGCATTAGTGTTGCCATGTCCCACCACAAAGGAGATCTTCACACTGAAGCGCTTTTATGTCTGATATTAGACCTCAGTACCTGGAGGATTTGATTTTATTCAGGTAAATACATAAATAACAAAAAATTCTTACCTCTTAGAAACAACAACAAAATCCCAAACAGCTGCCCAAAACCCATATGTACCAGAAGGAAAACTTGGCCCTAGTCAGAAAAGATGCACATTAAAGAGCTCTCCAGAACTCTAAGATATTTTCCTCCTTCATTTGAAGGCACTCTAAATGAAAGATACATTTACTGCTAATGCCCCCAAAGTTCTAAAAATGCATGGATAAAAGCTCTCAGCTCAAGAGTGTTTTATACTCTGATATCCAGTCAAGATGGGCTGTAATCCTTGTTCTTCACCAATGCCAAATACTTGGTCCAGGCTCTGAATACAGCACTAAAATACTAAAAAAGCTCTTCATTCTTCTGAAACAAAACAAACAAACAAACAAAAAACATTCAAAGGAGATAAAACTGCTAAACAGTGTTGTGAATAATAAGGTTTGAAAAAATGAGAACAAGCACACAAATAAACTTTATATAATTAAGAAAAATATTTCATCTGTCCTAAAAATTAAAATAATTGCTTTGCTATATTTCATTATTCCTTTCTCTCACCATTGTAGTAGCCAACTTCTAGTTAAAAAAATTTCTGTGAAAAAGAGGCCCTTAAGTTCAGTGTCTGCTGTGATGTTCATTTAGTCTTAATACAAACATAAAATTGCTAGCTCCAGCAAGCTGTTTTATATCCTTACTAAGAGGTTTCTTNTCTCACCACAGGAATCAAGAGAGATTTTCCTAGCATATCCTACAGAGCCAGCCTAGTTCCTTGTACATCCCTGAAAAACAGACGGTTGATGCTTTTTCTAATCTTGTTTCAAAGTGGTCGTACAGTCAAAATAATAGAAACCCTGATTCACTGCCAAATGAAGGTCATGGAAGAGCTCCTGTTAGGTTCAATAAGCATCAATACTATGTAATCCTAACATTTCTCAAGAATTCTGAAATTCATAATGTACTTCTAAAGTGTTTTTTTATCTCCCTTTCTCCCCACTTGTATTTTTGCGTCACTGAAAATAAGAGTACATAATGATATTAGTAACCTGAAATTAGGACTAGCTGGTTCAAGGCCATATGCCTTTAATTAGTAAGCATATAAAAGGCTGGTTTATGCTTGCCTTCATTAGTGCTACTAATCAGGGATAGCGCTGCTTACTGCTGCAAAGAGAATTCAGGATGTAAACAATTTTTGAGTTGAGATTGAACAGATCCACAGCTCTATCATTGTGTGGATACATCCTGTCTTTTGAGGAATAAATAGACGATGCTGATTAGCTAAAATGGAGCTACTTAATGCTCTGTTTCCTAGGAACAGAAACCAGCTTAAGACATGATGATCTAATGAAGATTTTATAACCCAAATAAGCACATACACCTCCATCAAGATTTCTGTGGACTGAATAGCAGTACATCAGGTTTGAAAAATATGTATGTGCATTGTGCTCTCAACTGGGCATTTTGCAAATGCATTAGTGTTGCCATGTCCCACCACAAAGGAGATCTTCACACTGAAGCGCTTTTATGTCTGATATTAGACCTCAGTACCTGGAGGATTTGATTTTATTCAGGTAAATACATAAATAACAAAAAATTCTTACCTCTTAGAAACAACAACAAAATCCCAAACAGCTGCCCAAAACCCATATGTACCAGAAGGAAAACTTGGCCCTAGTCAGAAAAGATGCACATTAAAGAGCTCTCCAGAACTCTAAGATATTTTCCTCCTTCATTTGAAGGCACTCTAAATGAAAGATACATTTACTGCTAATGCCCCCAAAGTTCTAAAAATGCATGGATAAAAGCTCTCAGCTCAAGAGTGTTTTATACTCTGATATCCAGTCAAGATGGGCTGTAATCCTTGTTCTTCACCAATGCCAAATACTTGGTCCAGGCTCTGAATACAGCACTAAAATACTAAAAAAGCTCTTCATTCTTCTGAAACAAAACAAACAAACAAACAAAAAACATTCAAAGGAGATAAAACTGCTAAACAGTGTTGTGAATAATAAGGTTTGAAAAAATGAGAACAAGCACACAAATAAACTTTATATAATTAAGAAAAATATTTCATCTGTCCTAAAAATTAAAATAATTGCTTTGCTATATTTCATTATTCCTTTCTCTCACCATTGTAGTAGTCAACTTCTAGTTAAAAAAATTTCTGTGAAAAAGAGGCCCTTAAGTTCAGTGTCTGCTGTGATGTTCATTTAGTCTTAATACAAACATAAAATTGCTAGCTCCAGCAAGCTGTTTTATATCCTTACTAAGAGGTTTCTTTGTGTGTGGGCAGAGGCTATTTCTGAATTCCATGTTTCCTTGTCCATGGACAGAAAAAGAAATTTTGAACAGACTGCCATCTTAAGAATAGTGAAATCTAAATTAAGGTTGTAAGGCCATCCTTTGACTATATGCTTGAATATTGCAGGCTTGTAACTGTTAGCGGATCAACGCCTAGCTAGTTTGAAGAGTGTACCGTAATTATAACATCAATTAGGAGCTACCAAGTTAAGGAATACTGAGCTTTCCTGAAAAGATGTTCAGAAGTGATTTTATCTAACATTTATTCCACTCTATAACCATGACTTTGAAACAACATAATAGCTTTTACAGAAATTTAACAGGAGGAAACAGATACAGAGATACATTCCTGCAAATTCAATTTAAATTGGTGTCTGGACAATAAAAAAACACAAGCGTGCAAGCAAGTCCCCTACCCATGTAAAAGACACATGGGAAAGTAGAGAAACCTTAAATTCTGCATTAAGGCAAAAATGAAGTGATAGAAGTCATTTTTGTGCCAATGTACAGCTTCAGGATGTCTTTGATCAATTTCATATCCTTGAATTTTGTTCAGCTTATAGTTAATCCATAAATATAATTTGTCAAACTATTTTTGTGAAGTTATTGCAGAATACTTTCTCACCTCTAGCTAATGAATAAATGAAATCTCTAAAATTTTGACACAGATTAAAAGTAGAAGGAACAATCCTTAACATCCCATTCATATTACTTTGATTTCAACATATAAACTCCATTTCATTAGTAAGTTCCTCTCACTATTTTTATTGATGATAACAATTCAATATATGAAGAGCACTCAGGCATTCTTGAGCCATACTTAGGTTTTTCTGGATGAATATCCAACAGCAGTGAACAGGAGATTCAGAGCCTTCCTTTCTAAAGCCTCTTTTATGTGTAGAACTTCCACAGTAAATATAAAATAAGATATTATTATATGGGGGAAAATGATTCTGAACACTAAACAAGTGATTTCCCAGAGGTTTTTCTTCATTGTAAGACTCCTGGAAGATCTATCTCTTAAAGCTTTGGCTAGATATGGAAACCTTATTGCTCTCCACTGTAAGCCTCTATCTAGACACTAGATGGAGGTTTTAAGTGATATCCACAGTTATTTAAAGAAGGAAGACAGGAACAAGGTTCCCAGATGGAGCTTTCCTGCTACATAGCAAGATTGAGTAAAGCAAACTCTCATCAAGAGCTTGGGAGCGGCCGATCAAATGTGTATGGATATTTAATTATGATTTCAGATCCCAAGGAACTTAATACTGGAAGTCAGCCGTACTTGCAAGATGGTTTTGTTTCATTTGGTTGTTGTTCAGTTTCATTTGGGGTTTTTTGTTTGTTTTTTCACTTCCGGCCCCCAGTTTTTCTATATGGGAGTCAATAGCATTTGGGATGTAACTTTCTGTAGCTGAAAGTGGAATGCAGTTCCAGTAGCCCATACAGTTCTTTGCTTTCACAGACTGTTAATTAGCTGAAATCTTGGGGGTAGTATATATGATGTAAAAACTACAATCAAGTCCCCAGTAAATCCACCTCAGCTGCTAAATGTCCAAAAGAGTGAACCGAATTAAGTCCAAAATTGGTTTAAATTTAATGAGCAACACACATGTAAAGCTTTTGTAGCTCACCAGCAACACCTTGAGGTACTAAACCATCTATTAAGTGCAAATTTATTAGCAGAAGCTATTGCTAATAAAAGTAAACAACCACATGCCAGAAGAATGTTGAGATTGCAAATGAATTTGTTACTCAAACTCTACAGTACAGCTTCCTTTTTACAGATTCAGTATGCTCCTTCTGCCGAGATTTACAAGGTTAACCTAAAAGTGACATGTTGACAGCAGCATTTGAATCCAACATTCTCACATTGACATGTGGCAATGAGGATAACCCAGCTGCTGCAGTCAGCCTATATGTTAAGAATAGAATTTCCCATGAGAAGGTAAAGTTATCTGGTGTTTTTTTTCCCCAGAAAGTCTGTGTGAACATTGCATGCATGCAGCCATAAGGGAAAAGATTTATGGTCAATCTGAAAAAAATACAGTCCTCCATAATGGTTTGCTTATTTGTTTTGGAAAAAATTCCAAGTGGAAACAGCAAATGTATGATGTTGGTCACCAGCTGTCAAAGACAATCCCTGGAACCTGGAGATACTAGGACCTGTATGTGTCTGCATGCATAAGTGGTCACATTACTCAGAATGAGAGTGTATTTTGTAACTGAGAGAACAGATTCAGTTTGGTAGAAGGAAATATGAGAGCTTATTCAAAGCAAATACAGTCTTAAACTCTGCAAACATTCAGATCTGTGTAAGATTGACTCCACCCTTCCCTTAACAGCCTAGTCAGTTCAGCAGAAGGTATATCTGCTGTTCTCTTCCCAACACTTCTCCCTTAACTTAGTTTTGCATCAGCTACAGCCTTGAAACAAGCTCTATCTGGACTGTCCATCCCTTTATAAGGGATAAGCACAGACACAAACTGTATGTCCTATACATTTATATGTATACATCCATGTCCACTGATGCACATTTCTTTTGAGGGCCTCCATGTTTAGGCCTTCAGTGAGAAAGTGTCGCTTCTAGAAGACAGTTCTTCAATAAACGGAATCATACCACTGCAAATATAATTTAATTTACTTTTAATGTGGAACTTTCTCAGAATAGCACAATCAAAAAAGCCATACATATACCTATGCCAGAATGGAGTGGTGGTTTATTCAGCAAGCTTTATGTATGCACCTGCCAAGGAAAGTCAACAGTGCATATTTTAATATCTGTAAATGTTTAGTCTAAGTTGAATTAATTAGGAATAATTTTTCTTCACTGAATCCTTTTTAAAAAGCAATTTGAGATTTAAAGTGTGTTTATTTTTGAAATGTCATGAACTATCTAAAACAGTTAAGAGAAACCATTTCCACACATTTGTATTTAGGGTCAAATTTGAAGTGACAAGTAAAGTGTTACAAAATGAACTTACTTAAAGACACAGAGATAAATCGGTCATCATCATAGCTACTGTCACAGCAAAAGTGCTAAAAGAGATTATATAAGCAAGAATAGCTTTCTGTGAAGAGGAATTAAAAGTTAATTTCTTTTTTCCTTTTTTTTCCTTCCTTCCTTCCTTGCTTCCTTCCTTTTCTTTTTGGACCCTTCCACACTGAAATTCTACCATGTAAGAGAAGATGAGCTGCAGAATGAGACTTACATCTTGAAAAACAAACCTAAGTATAAATACTTTGTTTAAAGCAATCTGCAGAGATTTTACTAAGTGCAGCTGATCTATTGGGATGGCAGAGGAAACTGTAAGTTGCACTGATTTAGAATCCCTCTGGTGTCCCATGTTGCATCGCTCATCTCCAAATATGGCTCAAATTCTCTGCAGAGTAGCAACATGACTCAGACAACTTCCAGAAGTTCCTAAAAAAGACTACAAATCAAAGAGGGGTAGGAGGGTAGGAAGAAAAAAAAAGAGACCAAAGTAAGACACACCACTGCACTCATTCCTCCTGTGAGGAAGGAATAGGAAAACTGCATGACATATTAGTCATGTTGCTTAACACAACACTAAGAGAGAAAAAAAAGTGGCAAGGGTGTTATGAAAACCTGAAGAAGAAAACAACAGATCAGAAGTGTACTGTAAGCTAATACTGCCATCTAACTCCCAGGAATTCAGTTTTTGATTTCATCAGCATAGCCTTTGACTTTAACTTGCTGTGTTCATCCACATGGCAAAAGAAATTATGCTCTATATGCATTATTATTTTCTTCAAAATAATAATTTATCTAGAATGTAGGTTGAAACCTCTGCCTTTGCTGAACTACTAGATTAGTGAGGTATAATTAATGACAGTAAGAAACAGCTCTGAACTGGTAGGTACCTCCAAGTTAATGAAAAACCACAAGGTATTCCTATACAGGTCCTTCCATCAGATACTTGCATTTGTACAAATACACAAAATGTATATACAAAAAATCAGTGTCACCTCAGTTTTCTGTTTATGCATATAGTTTGAGAAAGCAAAATCTTGGGGTGCAAAGTGCCTTCAGAAATCTCCTCCATTTGAGGTTTCTTAGATTTATGGCATTCCCATGCATCCTGTCCCCCGGTACTAGGAAGAGCTTAGCACCTCTCCACATCCCTTCCTCAGGAAGCTGTAGAGAGGAATGAGGTCACCCTTAGCATAGAAGGATATCAGTGTATTTACACAGAGCTTTTCCTTGGTGAATCCATGTTAATGGTGCCTGATGATTGCATTATTCTCTAAATGCCATTAAAGTTTCCTGCATGATCCACGTAAGCTACATCACAGTTTACTATCTTCTAAACAGATACATCTCCCTGATGAGATAAGCAAAGATTTTTATAGATCCATTTTAACCAGAGACTTCTTTTTCTGCAAGTTTTTAAAGCTGCACCTGTCAATATTCACTTGCCAGCACCTTAAAGAGTAAACCCCTCTCCTATTAAAGGAAAATAACATCAGTAAGTTAAACAACTGAACGCACATTTTTTCCCATCCTTAGACAAGTGAAAGTAATGCTTTTCCTCTGATTAGAAGAAATTGGAAATGCCAACAGATTTAGAGAGAGCTTTCTGTTTAACATAGCCTGCACTGGGCTACTGTGAAAATAGAATACAGATGTATTTCTGGTTTTTGTCTGACTGCTTGCACATTTCACGAAAACATGCAACATTTTCAGAGTAGTGAGACATTCAGGTTTTCAGTGGGTTCAGTCAGAAGAATATGTAAGTAAACAAAAGATACATTCATGTCCTCCCTAACTTCAGACTTAATCTCAGCAAATTAAATTGATACACAGAAATCTCTGCTTAATTTAATTTGTTATTTATACATTCTTATTAATTAATCATATTTTAGCACCATTAATTTGTAGATTATAAAAATATGTTAATATGTTTCCTGCAGTCTATCAGGACAAACAATAAAGTTGTTCTATGCTGTCTATTTTCCTGGGGAGACAATTAGATCTGTCATCCTACTGGCGATGCTGGATGCCCTTTTCCTCAAGTGCTGCATAGGAAACAAATATAATATTTACCTTGGAAAGGCCAATTAATAGTTACTCAGTAGCTTTGATATACACAAGACAAATGGTGAATCTGCTAACATGCAGTGAGCTGGTATTTGAATAGCATTTAAAGTAATATAATTTCTATACCTATGTAAGATCAGTCCCTGCCCCATCCTCAGCTACAGGACATCACTACCAGCTCAACGTCTGCATTTTAGAAGGACATTTAGAGCTTGGTTCATGCCATAACTTACATCCAAGGGCAGCAAGAAAGAGGCAAAAAGCAATAAAAGTACTATAAAAACTTAAGTATGAGGATTAGTACACAGAAAACAGTTTGACAATAAGAGTTGCAGTTTGGTGCAGAAGAAGAGAGGAGTGATTATGAATACAGATTCAACATGTCCCTGGCACTAAAACAGTCTTAGTCTAAGATGGTTCATTCCAGAAACTGACAGTGACAAGAGACAATGCTAGAGAAAAATGAATCTTAGAATTATAGAATGGTTAGGACTGAAAGGGGCTTTAAAAATCTCTTAGTTCCAACACGCCATGGGCAGAGACACCTTCCACTAGAGCAGGTTGCTCAAAGTCCTATCCAGCCTTGAACAATATTGCTTTTGAGCAATAATTAAGACAATGCTAACATTACAATTCATCATTGCAGTATAAAACCTAATTCTTAGAGTCCACTTAGCTGTAGACAAACTGCAACTGTAACTTTAAAGCCATCCAGAAAAGTTCTTAAATTTTTATAGCCATCTGGAAAAGGTCATGTCTGTGAATGTTCACAACATCTGCCCTTCATTTTTTAACCTTTTCTAGTAATAAATGAACATGCACTTAATAACACAAAATTGCACTCTAGTTGGAAAGACTCAACAAGATTTAAACTTGTCATTACTTCAAACCTTTCTTTTGAAAAGAGACACAAAAGGTAAATGCAATTAGATCATTCCAGTGATGGTCATAGCAAACAGTCTCTTCATTGTTACTTGTAGCAGTAATTGCTACACTCTGCAGGATTCACTGTTAATTACCATTGGTAAGGCACAACATATTAAGTAGAAGACATACTCCTGGATGCCATGGTAACTTTTGTTGCTTAACTGCCATCTAAAAAATGTTTAGCTAGCAATTGCATGAAACATTTCTTGTTTCTTTCCTGGTTTATTCTATCACTCCATCCTATGGTTGTATGCAGGGAAGAGTTACACCTTTATCTGTTTTATCCAAACCTCACAATATTATGTATATAAAACATGGTCCATTTTGCCAACATAGGTTACAGTATCCAAGCAGGAAAGAAACTGCCGGTATATTCTCAGAAGGCCATGTCACTGTGTTATATTGAAATGCACGAATGAGCTGAGATGCTAGAAAATTAATCAGAAACTGCAAAGGCAGCAGGTGCAGTGTTGGAAGAAAAGCAATCGATGGAAAAGTTGCCAGGTTTCATAAAAAAAGAGAGAAGACTATTGATTCTTCAAATTATTACCCAAAGAAGCTATTGTGACAGCACATTTGACAAACAGCTTGGACTGTGAAGCAGTCGATGGTAGAAATTACCATTCCCAACTTGTTTAGGATATATAATATTTTTATTTTACTATCAGCAACCAAAATAAGAATGACTATAGCAAATTATCTTGGTATTTTGAGGATGGGAGAAAACAGTTCTGAAACTCCACAATTCTTGTAAGAAGTAAAACAAGCCTTCCATATTTTTTCCTGAAACAAAGCAAGGTTCTATTTTATCCATTAGGATGTAATCTAAAAATTTCTTCCCTGAAACATTCATTCCTCATAATTTTGGCCTGCCCCTTGGGAGTAGTTTTGATTTTTTTATTGGCTGATTTAATTTATATTTTCTTATTTAGAGAAACAAAAAATAATTTCTGAGCTAATAGTTTAACAATCCATTTATCAGTTAAACAATCAAATTCTGAAAAGGTGAAGACAGGCAGTACCTTGATCTGCAACATGGGGTACCACAATGCTCAGAGCTCAAGGTAAACCATGAGCATCAAGAAGACAAGGCTTGATGAGAATCAATGGCAATATTATTCAGAATTTGAGGTTCAGTAAATAATGAACAATTTCAATTACACAAACATCTGCTAAAAGAAGATTACACTAAAAAAGTAGAGAGCATTACTCAGCTCACTGAACTATAGCAACCTAAATTGTTATTAATCAAAAACTAATCCGGTCGCCTAAACACTGTATCTATAGAGCATATAACAAAAGATCTTTTTTTCAGAGAATATTTCATTCCTTATCTCCAAATTATCATCGTAGTCTGCAGAGGCCCATTAATCTTCATTAATTGTAGAAGAAGCCCAGCTGACTAGCTTTGGCAGGTAAAATGTCCACCATATTCCTGGAGTATTGTATGAATGCTTTTTGATATAGAAGTCAGAGATGGCTTTTAGCTATAATTCTGAACAACAAGGATGAAGTGGTTGAGCAAAATGTCACAGGAAGAAGTAACTTCAATTAAATCCATAAGTAAGCAGAAGAGTTAATAACCCTCAGAAATCAAAGGAGAAGCAACAGCATAAACATTTCCTGTCTTCAAGTAGATATTTCAATCAAATCATTCTCTCAAGGAAGGTCAGAAACACATCAAAAGATCAATATAGCTGCATTTACTTCAAACATAAGAAGAAAACATACAAGAAATGGCAAAAGTCAGATTCTTAAGGGTGCATACATGAACAGAGCATAACCATGTAGGTACAGTTTAGGAGAGGACAAGGCAAGGAGTTGCTCCATAAGAAATCAAGTAAGGAGTTATTGAAAAAAAACTTCTCATGTTGTCTCCTGAATCACAAGCATCAAAGGCTGACCTTGAAAAAAACAGTAACATCTAACTAGGCTTGTTGCATCAATGGAACCACTAGTTCTGATATCCAATTAACAAAATGGGAATGGCATAAGAAAGAATGGGACAGCTAAGCTCCTCTCTTAGCTCTGCTTGGTGAGATCCCTCAAGCATGCTTAAGAGTTGTACATGCTGATGAAAATTGTGGAGAAAGGGTCATAAGACCAAGAAGAGTCTCATACTCAACTACAACCTCTGATCCAGATTTGGGTGCTGAACTTCAATGAGATGTGTACTAATCAGAGAAGTCAAGAGAAGAAAATGAATAATCAGATCTACAAAAGCATACCTAACTGAAATTATTAAATTAATCTAATTTACCTGAAAGGGAGAAGGGAAAATACAAACATGGTTTAAATAAACAAATGGCTTCTGCAAAGGAGGGATTAATCTGTTTTCTTTACCTATGATGGATATGAAAGAATGAGTTCACATTACAGCATAAAAGATGCAAGGTAAAAATTAAGAAAAAATTTTGAGGTAAAGAGAGTGAAGCGCTAGAATAGATTGCCTGGAGTGGCTATGTAATCTGTCTACTTAAAGGTCTTTCATAAAAGGCTTGATAAATACTTATCAGGAAAAGATATTCATGCTTGGAGGCAGAGGAACAGGTTACAAAAGTTTAAGTTGCTCTGGAATGAAATTCTTCAAGTCTTTGTCACCATCTGAATAGCATAATAAGCATAAGGCACTGGAAATTTTCATTAATGAGAAGAAATGCATTATATAGTCAGCTCTCAAGTATCCTAAAAAGAGGTCTGACTGAGGACACCTAGCCAAAGCATGTTTTGGATAAATCTAATAATGTTGGGATATTTCAGAAGCAGAACAGTTGATGTAACTTAACAAGCCAAACTCAGTTCCATCAAAGAATTGGATTTAGTTCATTGGAAGCATAAATAATATTAGTCAACTTGAAAATTGACCAAATAGGACACTATTCTGTGTTGTAAGTCTTCATTAAGTGAGACTATATTGACATGTCATAGCCCAAGCTCATGCCCAGATAAACAAATACAGCTTTCTCATTGAAACATGTACATAGACCTAGTATTTGACTTAGTGCCACAAAGCAATTTGATTTTTTTCAATTACTATACAATATCAAAACACCCTAACTGCTGAAAAATTGTCTGATCTGAAAGGGAAAAAAAAAAGTAAAATAAAACTATCAAGGAGCCTGCTTTTATTAATTACTTTCACCATTCATGAAGCTTACTATACAATAATAACACAATTATGTATAGGTCTTGTATATAAAATTCACAGAATGCAGAGAATCATGAAATCATTAAGAAACAGAAATCAGAGGGAAGATATACATAGCAATAAAAAGCCCTCTAAGAGGGGCCTATCATATATAGTGTTTTTATAAAGTGGTAAAATTCAACTTAAGACATATAGAAAAAAATACAGTAAAGCTGTGAGGAAGAAGAGTGGATCTGTCCTTTGAAAAGCAGACACTGAATAAGAAACCTCTGGGTCACAGTGAACACAGCCTCATTTGCGATACATGTGAGAAAACAAACAGACAAAAAAATAGGGGAGGAAAAGTTTTTCACAAAATAGAAGTTAAGTCCAAAGAGATTGAGGTAGGTGCTCCTCGATGAACAATTGTTCTTCTAGGATGATGACTGATGCTCTTGACATCAGTCAGCCTTTTGCCAGTATTGTACTGAGATTTCATCCTTCAGTTTTCAAACCAAAATTTTACATACTGCTTTACAAACAAAGCCTAACTCCTTTACAAACAAGGAACTTGTAAAGTAGTACTTGAGTACCAACCCAAGAGCGGCTCAGTAGGAGTTTGCTTCTCTAGCCCACGCTGCTGTCTGGCAACAGGCAGATGGGAAAAAATTGCTAGTTCTTACGTTCAAGATAATTCATCTTTTTTGACAGCTTCTGCAGCAGCTTTTGGAAGTTCTAACAAAACACTGCTTTAGTACTCCGATAGTGGGTGGCAGATAAGAAACTGGTATCAACGATTATATATATTTTCAGTCTGAAATATTTTGAGACTTTTTCACACAAGGATGAGCAGGTTAAGGTTTTTAGGAATAAAGACGAACCACCCATAACTATGACAACTAACGGATACAGTAAGTGAAAATTATAAAGAGAAAGAAATGGTGGTTCTCCAAGTCAGTGTGGAAACAAATCAGTGGATACAATATATTCATTTTTGTAATCAGTTTGCTGCCCTGAAATCCAAAATTTTAGAAGTAAATAGGTCATAAAACCCCCACAGAATTATGATCTTTATAATACATACTAATTCTAAGATGTCACAATGAAACACTTCAGAACATTCATATGAATGAATGAATGAATGAATGAATGAATGAATGAATGACTCCCTTCAACTTTACACAATGATTACCTTTGTCTTCTTCTTCCTCTTTCACAGTAAAGAGTACATGTAAATTAAGTATGTGAATAGCAGCAACATACACTCCTCTCTCTGGCATCCAAACACCTTTATATAGGAATATATAAGCACTGGTCAAATTTGAAAAGAAATGCCCCCGTCACTTCAAAAAAACAATTCATATCTCTTGACCTACTCTTCCTTTTCAAGTATTACTTTCAAACTCTAGTCTAATATCCACTAAGATCATTCTGATACAAGCTTCAATTTTTTCTGTCACTAATGCCTTGTTGTTCAGTTGTTGTTGTTGTGCAAGTGCATTCAAACTGCAGTTGCCACTGCTCATAAGGGCTGCTGTACTTTTCATAATCCAGACGTCCAGCTCCCAAGCTGCATCATGAAAAATTTTTTTGTCGCTGACAAGGAATATAGAGTGCTGCAGCAGAACTGAAGGCTATTACAAGTTACTGATATGGAAAGAATAAATTAATTTTCTGTTAGTAGTAGGTTAAAAAAGAATTGTACTCAATATACACTAAAGACCATGAAGCTAGTGCTGAGAAAATACTGTAAAATTTGAACACTTTTACCTTTCTTTCAGCACCTGTTGGAATGTTTTTGAGACTTATTTTCTTCAATGAAATCCTAAAAATAATTTTTTAATTTAAATTTTGTTGAATTCCATAATCAAAGAATTTTCTTCCCTCTTCCCCTCTGCTTTGCTTTAAAACAGTCAGAAACTGAGATTCTTTCAACCTGACACCTTTGATGTTATAACTGGACAATTCAGTAGTCTGTTTTCATCAATCTTTTACGCTTCCTTCATATTTAATTTTGAAACTTACTCCCATTTCCCTTCAATGGGAACTGCTCGTGTATCTGAGACTGTGCCACTAGCCCTGTTGGGTCTTATTGTAGCATAAATAGTTCTCAACCACTGCAAAAACTCCCTTGAATTTTGAACAATTGATTGTCTTGATTCATTTGCCTGTATTTTAATTGTCTCTATATAACTCCTTACAGTAAAACTAGAAATCAATCTGATACAAGTTCTTAGTAAGATTAGCTGTAAAGAAGCCTTAAAACATTTTTTCTTAGCAGTCTTAAAATACTGAAAAAGTTAAATTACCAGTTACAGCTGCAAGTTGATTTTAATTTCTTTCAGTGGTTAACTGGGAGTAACGGATTGCTCAGATGTACTTTATGGGATGTTTAATGCTACTGCCTCTGTGATCTCCTTTTCCAGCCACTGCAGCCCAGCCCAGTGTGCCTGTATCCACAGGGACCAGTTTTTGCCTTCCATGCCAATGGGTGCAGCTGATACTTTCTCATTTGCAAGTTCAGGCAGCAGTGATGCTTGGTGTGAGATCAGACACACACAGAGGACAGCAAGTAATGCAATCAGCTACTGAGTGCTGCAGGCTGGGCGCTCCCTTTTAACAGGACCCCCTATAACACTGCTAGGACTCACCTAAACACAACACAAATGGCCAAACCCACTTCCTCCTTTCCAGCTGGTTATGGGTGAAGTTCATCTTGGGAAAGCTCATGCCACCACACTCCCTAGATCCATGAGCACATTTCAGATCCCCTGAACATCAGCAGGAGCAGTCTTTTCCCATTCAACACCCATGCCTGCACACTGACCTCCTCCAGTCTCCACCTGTCAGCTATCCCAGCTTGGTATTTGCTAGCAAATAGACGCAAGCACCTCACAGTCACAGGTCACCCAAGATACACCTACCCTAAGTTAGGTCCTCCTGCTCACCAGCTAGTCCAGCCTGGGATTTGCTACCAAATTATACACACACAAACCCCCATGCACACCACGACAGGAGAAAACCACAAACACTCCAGCCCTCCAAGTCTTACACTCCGTAGTCACACACTGGTGGCTGACACTGAGGCCCACACCTGCTCTAGTTGAGCCAGACAAGACCAGGTGCACACTCATCCCAGTCTGACTCTACCTGCTGACCCCAAATCCATTTGTGTCCATCCCCCCAGAGCTTGCAATCAGTCCCTACACTGCTCCCTAATAGGGTAGAGTAGTATTGTGCAGAGGTAGAAAGTATTTAATAAAACAGGACAGACTGCAGTGACCAGCACAGGCAAAACATGCAGAAACTAGCAATGGTTTGTACATTATCAGGCCTTTTAATGCGCCCCTCCCCTCCTCTCCCCACCCATCTCCATCCTCCTTTCTCCCTGGCTCCTTCTTCTAAGGATTCCTTAAATTTTAGACAGACCTGTGTTCCTCTCACCTATCCCAAATCCTCATGTTCCTTCCTCCTAATCTATTATGAAGTCCAGGCCAGACCTTTCCACAGGTGTCTCTGGGTTTCTTAATGGTTTTCATTCTCACTCCTTCTTTACTTTTCCAGCTCCCGTTTCTGCAGGTTGTCTAGGCATTTTTTTGAAATTAAGCTAGTGTTTATTCTAAAATTACCTGTGCTTTTGCAAATTGTTTGAGTTATTAACCTTCAACATTTCAGTCTCTCACAATAGTAACTGGTTATCAGTCTGCAGTTTCTCACTTCCCCCAATAGAAGTAATTTGTCTACTTATGCTAAAGGTAACACCACCCCAAAATGACCATAGAATCATGGAATATCTCAACTTGGAAGGCACCCACAGAGATCATTGAGTCTATTTTCATTCCAAACCATCACAGAGTTTACATCTCTGAATCAGAAACATGATACATATAGCCAACTCCATGAATTTCAAGGATTTCCAGAAATGCTTACTTCAGACAGGGACTTTGTTTTATTTTAAATAGAAGTTCATATCAATAGAATCTGCTTTCTCAAACATTCAGATTATTAGTATTACTAACCAAGAAGTCTCAACAAACATTATTTTGAGAAAGAACACAGAATAATTCAGGCAGGGACAGAAAAAGCTCATGCTATTGGAAATCCATCTCTGAAATACTATCTCCATCCTAGCATTCTTCTGTCAGGAAAGTGAAACAGAAAGCAGAAGACAGTTCATTGGGTTGTTTGGGGGTTGGTCATCCCATGTTCCCCCCTCCCTCTATCCCCTAGCTCCATTAAAGAATTGAAATCTCTCATAACAGCATTTTTGGGTTAAAACTCATGAGTTTTCAACCAATAAATAAGTCAATTTCTTACTCTAAATCAACAAAAATTAATTCAAAACTAAGTCTGCATTTATCTCCTTATCAATTTTTTTAACCATTCTGGATTTGACTTCTCTTTTTTTTTGGACAGGGGGCATAGCAAAAGAATTACTTTTACTCTGCTATCCCAGTGTCATAGTGAAAAATCACCTTTCCAAAACAGATTATATAATTTTTCTGACATTTCAGACTTGCTTAAAAGTCACAGGACTGGCAAATAAATCTAACTTTTCAAATGTTAGTCAATAGCCCAAATGTTATGCTTCTGTTTTATCTTTTTTTGGAAAAGGATTTTTCAGAGAACATGTTTAGCCTCATTGCTTATGTCAATTTTACAGCACTGTTATTTTATTGATTTTCACGAAATTTAATTTTGCAAAGCTGTAAAAGCAGCATCACATCTGTGGTATTCCAGCAGAAGGGAATCTACCATGAGCTTTCATATTTTCATATTCGCTACATGTGAATCATGAGACACCACAGCTAAGATGAAAACAAATACTCATCTTTGAGCAGAAAAAAAAATAAAACTGAGGTATGTTCTTTCAGCTTTGTTATGGTTTTTCATTGCACTAGCACTCAGTTTTTTTAGTGTCAGAAAATCCACAAGGCAAGTTTTCTTACTCTATTAAGGGAAGAAAACATTGAAGTACACCGGCCATTAAAAAAAAAACAAAAACCTCCCAGCAACTGGAATGTTAATAAACTGGTTGATTTGAGTAGTAGCTGCAATATTTTAATTGTATTCAATTTATCATGGGATAAATTCAAGATTTGAAGGGATTTTCAAGACTGTAAATCTTCACATAACTTAAGTGGTTGGGAAAAAAGGGTGCTCAAAGTGCATATTTTTCACCTTAATTTCAAGAGCAGAATCAAGGACACAGGGCAGGATGCAGGCTGTAATGGGTCAAATGTCTTCCCACAAAAAGCAAACTAAAGGTTTCATTGATTACAGTGTGACTTGCTTTCTTTGAAACAGTTTTCAGGGGAATATGACGAGAATAAGTAAAAAGCTGTGAAATACTAAACTTGAACTTTTGTTGTTTGTTTATCTGCTTGTTCTCATTATGCAGCCTACAGACAGGTTCCTCCAAAATATGGCACACTTAATAAAGTGAATTCATAACATATAAATCTGCCTTTTAAAAAGAGGATTTATCAGTAACCACAGTGTATCTAACCTTGGCACCTATCTGATGTTTGCACATCATTATGTATGGACATCTGCATCTGTTCATACAGGATTCATTACCAAACGAAGACTCTGCATTGCAAGAGTCCCTTTTTAGTAATAATTTTTTTTAAATAAGAAAAATCATGTTCAAGCCTTTAATAGATATATTTCAGGATTTTAATACTGAACATTAATGTTCTAGCAGTGTAGCTAGTAATAAAAAAAAGCTGTATTTATTAATTGATTCCCTGCCATTTTAGAGGAAGAGCAGAGCATTAAGTTCAGTATTATCTGAACACTCACAGCAAAATAAGAGAAGCACAAGATCTTGGAACTGGTTGGATTTCAGACTGGAATAAGTTTTGGATTACATAAATGAGATTTAAACAAGGTCTAATTACTAAACACAATATACAGCTTGGTGACTCTATTATTAGTCTCAACTTTTTATCACATTTCTTTACATTTACTCATCTATTTTACTAGTGAATAGCCTAAAGCAGTATTATATTCCTCTAGTTTTTGTTATTTAGGTTCTGACACCCCAATTAGCACCGACAGTTTAAATAAATTAAATTTAGCAAATACAAAATGAATGGTTCCTATTACAGGCAACAATGTGAGTAATAGAACACAGGAAATCACTAGCAATATATTACCTGTCTTTTATCATCACTGAAATATGGAGGGAGGAGTGGGGGGCACCCAGGAATGAAGCCAATTAGTGGTTCCATCAAGTAAATAAACCTAGAGAATAAATGAATACAAGTTTCAATTAATTTACTATCTCTTGGGCTTACATGATTGAAATATCATTGAATCTGTCAGAATAGTATTTGATTCCCCAGGTGAACAGAATATAAATTTGTATAAAGGGTATAGGACATATAAAGGCTATAGTACATAAAAATGTACTGCATTGTGTTCTGAATTCAATCCCTTCTACCAAGTTTCTCTGTGGTTCCACTCAAATGCTTCATCGATTTTTTTACATAACTGGTGTGGAAATAGGAAGGTTTTTTGTAATTGCACAGAATTTTGGAGGCGGATGAGAAAAATAACTAGGCAAGATATTTAAAAGTATCCCAAGCTTCAAAAATCTAGACATGAATCTGTATGCCCGATCTAACAACACCAGGTGTCATGTTTTAGTTTAGTTCTTGACAGAACATTGTTTAAGTTTGGCTCTATATCTCCAATAATCCTCAGATCTTGAGCCTGAGTCAAGTATGTTCAACATTTGCTTACATGTACACTCACCCCATCCACCCACACCAATATTTATGCTGTGGGTTCGTCCTAATAACAGTCCTTGACAGTGAAATTATTGTGATCAAGTATTTCTTCTCTGCTTTTTGACACTGGATATTTTGTGCTTAGATCAATTAAATATTTCTTAGTAGTTTAGGCTGATCATATTCACCCAATAAAACTACAACTCTAGAGGAAAATACCACTTTTTTTCTCAAAACTGTAAGCACTGCCCGACTTATCTGTCCTGATGTCTGTGTCTGCTAGACAGCAGCATGCTGGTGGAGCAACACATCATAGATGCTGCTCCAGCAATTATTCTGATTTTTGGTAACATGCACATGTGGTCAGACTTTCTTTCCCAGTGGAGAAACACCACATCCCCATTTCAGTCCTCTTTAAGTTTTACTTCAGCAAACACAAAGCTGATCATTTAAATGATCTGTGTCAGTTGTTTAACTTATAGGGAAACAGAGCCCCAGTAGCTGGGGAAGGACATATTTGACGAATGATGCAATGGAAAAAAAGGAGTTCAGGATGGTTTCCTTTATTGTCTATGAATCAAAACAGCTTATGTAAGCAAAGCTTCCCTGTCTCACAAGCACAAGGTTTTCCCCTAGAAAGGAAAACTACTAATTCACAATGAGAATGAAAAATATGTATTTAACCTCATCACCTCAAGGCCCTACTACTGAACTAGGATGGAACTTACCTCACTACAAGAAAACAAAGTTAGACTGTACTGAGTGAGGTATTGAGTCACTATAATCCTGTTTACAGAAAACCTTAAACAAGCTCTGTTTTCCTGAGCAGGAAAAAAAAAAAAAAAGGGACAGTACATGTTCAGCTTCAAAATCTAACTTTTCTCTTAAAAGTTTAACTTCAAAGGAACTCCTCCCTTTACTTTCTTCTAGCAATTACATGCCTTTGGTGATTGCTTCTGCCACATTTGCAATGCAGTCAAGAGTCAGGAGTACAGCCCTTGCATTTTCAGTGTGTCATAAAGGAAATTTTTCATGTAATGAACAAAAGCCTAACAGTGGAACTCATCTATGCTTTGAGCAGTAACTTTCATTCTTTTAACAATTACTAAGAAGCCAGGGCCCTTATTTGCTCTCTCATTTAAATATTAACACAGAGAATTAGCACTATTCAGTAGGATCTGTAATAACCCACAGATCTAAAAAGCAGTCCCTAGAAGATCCCAATGCTTAGCAACACAAAAAAAACCCCAAAGACCAACCAAACAAACAACCTCCCAGACCTGCCAAAAAAGAAAAAAGCTAAATCCAATTTCAGCTACTATTTTCTATAATTGTAATGTTATGGACTTGAAAGGCAGGAGATTGGCAACATAGATTTATAGATATTGATTGTTGAACTGAAAGATTGTGTTACATGAGGCTGAGAGTTTCCATGAACAAAGATTTCTTTGATAAATCAGCATTTCAGATTTTCGCTGTGTTCAGCTCTACAATATCAATGAAAGGATAGAAGCTAAAATGGCAACACAATATCACCACTCAACATAAAACATCATTTCTGGCAACAGTCTACATAAATCTCTCTCTTTGATGTACATTTAATTCAGTTCTTTGGACAATATTTCATTTCTTGTAAAATTATCTCCAGAACCTTCTCACTGAGTATTATACGTTGTATTTTTCATTATTATATTAAGATTATTTCAAAGTCAAAAAGATTCTGCATATAAAAATCCTGACATAAGGTTCTTAAAGGTCTGAGATTGAGGAGAAGAAGATCCTCATGTCTGTTACCATCTTAGTTAAAAGCTGTAAGATTTCCAAGGCACCTAATTTCTATGGGCCCCAGACAGAAGTGAGTACATTCAGTGTCAGCACTGCAGCAGACACTTCTAAGCCCTAGGGCCACCTGTTCTCCTTTCCCCACTCCTCCCCGAAGGCTACATACACTTAGCAGCTAATAAACCCTTTTTTCTTCCTTCATGCAACTGTTTCCACAAAACTCTAATGTCCTCATCCAGCCTTATATAAATACTTCTTTATTGCACTTGCAGCTCTAAAAATACCTATCCCCACCATAGCATAGTTCCATTTAAGTTCTATTTGTGCTCCTGTAGAAATTACCCTATAGACCTATTGTTTTCATCTGTAGTTAAGTCTATAGAGGCTGGTTATAAAACTTGGCTTTCTTTTGCCTTTTGAATATCACCTTGAAAATGCAAAACAAAACAAAACATCAAGATACAAGAGGTCTGAAAAACAACTGAAAGATATCTGATTTCTGTTGTATTCTACTGAAAATAATTTCTTCAGCTAGAAAGAAGAACTAAGTGTCTTTTGAAATATGTGATGCTTATCTCAAGTGCATAATACCCAGGGTTTTAAATAGGGCAAAATTGTTTCTTATTGTATGAGCAGCTAGCAGAAAAAAAAATAGTTAAATATTACCATATGCCTCATACTCAACGTCAGCAGAAGTACTATAAAATAATTGTTTTCCCATCATAAAAGAAAATCACACACAATACAAAAAAATTATTGCTATGGGTAAAGAAATGAACACTTCCCTGCAAATCTTGCTTGCACCATTTTCACACAAGGCGTGTTAAAAATAATTTGCCTTGGAAGGCACTCCTCTTGTGTAAGAGAGCAAAGCCCATTCTCCAAGTATAACTGCAGGGGCAGAACTCAACCCCTACAGCACACGCTGCTGTGCAAATCTCCAGCACAGCCATATCTTTCTGCTGCACTACAGTATCTTGAAGGCCCAGGAAATACTCAGTTGAACAGTTGAGCTGATAATTGAGGAGGCAGAAGATCAAGTTAACAGATATTCAAAGCTGTCTCTATCCAACACTTTCTTCCTACTTTCACTGGAGTAGGAAGAGTGGTCACAACCTGGTCCTTCCTTAAAGAGGTGCTGAGTGCTCAATACATTAAAATCACAGCCACAAAGAAGAAAGGATAGCCACCTGCACTTTATTATATTTGATCCTACACTGACACAGTGATAAAATACATGACTACTGAAATACATATTCTTTTTTTGTTTCTTCGCAATCTTTTTTTGGTTGGCAGGGAATTTTTTTTAAAAACTTCACTGCAGGCCACTGATAAAGGTAAATAAAAAACACATACTAAAAATGTGTCTCAAAAATTAACAACTGCATTACAAGGTTTAGAGAGGGAGGGTGGGAATCAGACACCTGTCCACTGAGGTCCACCCCATCTATATGTATTCAGGTTGAATCTGGATTAAAACTTAAGTAGACTAGTGTTCCTTCCTTAAATGTAAATAAAAGAATTATGATAACATTGCCTTCCTATAGCAGCAAAATTGTAAATGTTTCAAAACCTTACCAGAAAAACATGTCTCCAAAGTTTAACTGAAAATTAATTTCTTTTCTTAAGTTAATTTCATTCTGACATTTATTTTTATTTATTCTTAAAATAATGGGATCAAACAGTAGCTTTAATCCTATGTCACTGCTGTCAAAAGAGATTTTTCAACTGACCTGCAATTATGCAGGATTAGAATGTGTCATGAAATCACTTATGCTTGGATAATCCACTACCGCAGTGCCTCAAAAATTAGTACAGATAGACTTAAAGGGGAGCAGAACAAAAGATTAGAAGATTTTTATGTTGGGACTGGTATGGAAATTCTAATATTCTTCTACCTGATTGGTCTGCAGCTAATTTTGGTCAATGAACAAGGTGACAGCAACAGCTTCTCTCTGAGAAAAAGCAGAAGGTGTAACTGGTATCATGATGAGGGTCAAAGATCATTGGAATATGCACTTTAATATTGGTTCCTGTGACACCCAGTGTCCTTCTATTTGTCTTGCAGTAACTAGCGCAGAACACATTCATGAGATTAACTAAAGAAAACCATCAGTGAGAAAGAAAAATCAATTCCCATTTACAGAAACATTTTTATTCACATATGCACTAAGTCTCATTGAGCTGATCCAAATTTATGAGCTTTCTTTATGAGAAACTTTAATGACTTGGGATCCTGTGTATATTCAGAAAACATTACTCAGTTCAGAAGCAGCTCTAATTCAGACTATTAAAAGGAAACACTCCACAAGGTAAGTTTTTCATTATTTCTGCTGTTCATTGGGGATGATTGAGCTCTGACCCTCATTTAAATTTAAACTAAAGAAGAAAAAATATTTAGTATCTTTTAAGTCTTACTTTTTCTTTGAGGGAGAGTAAGGAATTGTAAAGAGGTCCTTGTTAGAGAGCAGAAAACAGCTTCCAAACACAAAGAAGAAATGAAAGAACTGTTAACAGGTCTAATAATCTGTCTTTATTAGAGAAATCATCTCAGGACCAAAAATCAGAATGCAATTCCCCTTGAAAATATTAATGTTTTCCTGACATTTTGCTTTGAGATCAGCCTGTGATAAACAGCAAATTTGGCAACAAGGTTTCTAACAGTAATGTTCTTGTGGAGCAGCTCCACTTAATTTATCCCTCAGCAATCCTAGGAGTCAACATTGATGTGCATTGAAACAAATGGGTGAGGTTGGTGAAACGTAATATTTAAAGCTAAACAATCAAGAAACTTCTGTTTTTCTGCTTTTCCAACAGATTGTTGCATCTTAATGAGTTATTCCTTATCTCCTTGCAGAAACAAAAATCCTGAATTAGTCATACATGAAGTGCATCTCTAACACAATAAATAGTAACTGCTGCATAATTCGCATTAGATGAAGGTTTTAAGATTATTCCAGTGGAGACAAAATGATTAAGCAAGTGATGACTACAAACTTTCTTCCAGAGAGTCCTTTTATTTTTTTTTAAGAGGATTGGAAGTGAGAGGGTAAACATAAATTTACCATTTCCCAGCACAGAGCTCTTAGTAAGAGATTAAAGAAGCCATTCAACAAGGATAAAAGCCAAGAGAAATCCTTTCTTTCTAATTATTTTATACCTTACAGGACAGTCCAAGTAATAAGATAGTATTTCCAATGACTGTCTCCTTTATATCAAAGATTAGGACTTCCTTGCAACAAATACCAGAGTTCAGCATCACCTTCTGGAGGTGCAACCTAATGCTGTAAAACATATTTCTTTCCACATGCTCTGCCTTTCTTTACAGTGATACTCTCAGAGATATTTTCTGAATCGTAGAAGATGAAGGGTGAGAAAAGCACAGACCTTCATATCACAACATGGTAGTGGGACATGCTCTGGAAGAAGAGATTTATATTTCACTCTCTTCAGTCAGGGGAGTGAAATTAAATACTGCTTGTTTCCTCAGCTGTTACTTTAATAAAATTAAATTTTAAAAATCCATCATCAGGTCTTCTTCCCTCTCTCTTAAAGAGAAACAATAATACTTGATGAATTTTGTAGAAAGCCTGATTCTGTCCACACATGGTAAATATGCTCAGAGAAAATTTGTATTCTAGTTTTCAGGCCACAGATAGATCTGGATGAAAGACACTGAGGAAGTAAGTCTATCTACCTAAGATTAGAAGAGTCATGAACATACACAGAAGTAGAATATTACAGTATTAAGAATCCTCAAGGTAAATTGCTTATGTGGAGATGATGTGCTATAGGGTTATACAGTAAAGAGGCTTTTTAAAACAGCAAATTTGGAGGCAAATTCCACTTATTTCCTACTTCATTGTTTATGCTCTTTTCCAGATCAGGATCTTTCTTCTAATCATTAATGATATCTATCTGAAGAGAGAAAAATACTATTTTTAGCTATGGTCTCTCAGTTTCACTGGAGCCTTTGTTACTTACTCACCTCACAGCTATCTTTTGCCAATATGAGGAAACACTTAAAATCCTTGTCTCTCTTGACCTATCACACATTATTTTCTTTCCATAATAAGCAATATTCATCAAGAATTAATTCTTAATGTAACATTAAGTGGCCAAATGGTTCACATTCCACGTCTGAACTAGCCTCATTCAGTCCCTTTTGTTGGGTCATCAAATTAGTCAACTTTGTTCAGTAGCTTGAGGCAGATTTTTCAACACATACCATTCCCCTCAGCAGACCGTAGCCAGAGGATGACTGATAATAGGTTCATCACCTAATTGTGCTTTAAGTGGAATTTCAAGATTCTTTTTTCCTGTAATGAATGCTTTCATCTATGACAGGCCTTTCTGAGTGCAGCAATTACAGCAATGGTTATAGTCAAACTTTAACATCTTTGAACATTGAGTGCATTTCTACTGCTAAAGAGAAATATTCAGTCTCTCAGATTTAAAATGCCTTAGATGCAAAACTTTCAACCAATGCATGGAGAGTAATATGTGATTATGAATCTAAAATGTCCTGACTGCTGGATGCACAAGCAGCTATTTGGAATTGCTAATATGTGCTCTCCTTGAAAAAGTTTCTCTGTAAGATGCAAGTTATTTACACTAGACTTCCCCTGTACAGAATGACAGGGATAGCAATATCACACTTCTGTCCCCAAAGATTTCTAAGCTGGAAGATTTATGGTCACTGTTCAGAAAACAAAAAATAAGAACCAGAATTTTAAACATAAACTATTCTTTAGACAAACTAAGTTTATGTCTTAAATCTATTTATAATTCTGTCCAAGTAGCTCAGCCTGTTCCAAATCACACTTTGTCAGGCAATCCAGATTTCAAGTTGTCTGACTAAACCTGACTGTGCTGAGAAGTAAAAAAAAACTGACATGAAGAGACATATAACATGACACTATTGCATTTGGGGGAGGGGAGGGAGATAACATGCCCCTTGGCACATGCTTGTGTAATGAGTATCTGTAGAAGCGCTGTGTTCTGTGATATTAAGTAGACCAAAAGAATTAATGATGCACAAAAAAGGATTTTCAATGAAGCCTAGCCATTTACAGAACCCCTGTATGGACCAATTCCGTCTTAAAAAACCAAGTTATAAATTGATAAAGGATATAAACAACATATAATAATAAGCCATTAGGATAAATTTAATTAAGAAATTGAAAAATGCACTTATCACCTTTGGTGGGTTGGCCTTGAACAGCTGCCAACCCAGCAGTGCTCTGAACCTTCCTTGCCTGATAGGAGAGGACAAGGGAGAAAATTAAGTAAAAATGCCCATGGGTCCAGATAAAAGCAGTGATATCAATCACATATTACCTTCACAGGCAAAATAAACTCAGCTGGAGGAAAATTTAGTTTACTGGAAGCTACGAAAGAATTGGGATTGAGTCCTGAAGCCTTCCATTCTCTGTGACTAGGGAGGCAGAATTCTAGCACCCAGAAAGGATGTCCAATGTTCAAGAGCCAGTGTAAGTCAGGGGTGCAGACTACCATATTCTGCCAAACTAAGGAACAACACTTCCCCGTATCTTGCCAATCAAATTCTCAAACCAGGAAATAACCCCAAAGCATTATTTACTTAATTCCGTAAGCAAATATTATATTGAGGATATCAAGTGTAATTAGAAATACATGAGAAAGTATATATGCATATGCAGTGTGTCCACTAAAAACAGTCATTCATTATGAATGCCCCAAAGAAAATATGTGAACAGCAAACTCAGACATGTTTAGCCAAAGCCTTTTTAAGAAAGAGTATTTCAGTACTCAAGGGAAGTTTCTCCCTAGGAGGCAGTCTTTCTTCCTCAGTGCCTCTGCCCATTCCTGAATGATGGCTTCAAATACTCTTTTAACTCCTGCAGGTTGAGATATGTTCAAAAAGGAAAAGAAGAGACAAGAGAACAAGGCTTACAGACTTTGTACAAAACTATGCTATCCCTTATCAAAGAGACAGAATAGTGAAACACTCAACACAAAATAAATACAAAGCAATAGAGAAGATGCAAGGATATACCTTTAAAAAAGAAAAGGCACATTAAGAATTTTAAAAACCATTTAAAATAGTGAAATACACAGTTTAAATACAGTGATGTTTAAGTAGATACAGAGAAGCAAATCCATTGCTCACATACTTGGGCCAAATCCAAGGGAGTTGCACCCACTTAACACAAGACATGATTTGATCTGTGATCTTTAATTAGCCCAGCAGAAATAATTTGCCTCATGCAACTGCCACAGGTTTTTATTCAACCCGACCTTTAAAGTCACAGGCTAAATGTAACTGCTATTTAACATCCAAAGCTGCTTGGGAAGAAGTGGCATACAGCCAAGACAAAGGAACAATTGAAAGTGACAGGCAGCAGAAAAAAGTCACCAAAATTCCTCATAGTAAGATTATATATATGTCATTTGATGTTGTCCAAAGGAACCAATCTAACTAAGGAGGGGAAGAAATGGAGGATGTGCACTGTTCACACGTACAACAGTCCTTGGAGACAGTGATATTTTACTTGTGAATCAAGGACAGGTCATGGTCATGACTTTCCAACAGGGCAGAAGATGCTGTCAAATTAGATCTGCTATTGCACATTTTCTGCAGCCTATTCAAACCAACATTCCCTTTGTGATTTCCTTTGGTTTTTATGAGGTGAAACAAGCTTCCAGCTTCCCTTCTGGGCATGAACACTGCCTTCATACACAGTCTTTCATATCACGTTGCACATCACTCACCAGGATATAAGAAAGTAACTCAAAAACAGAATTTCAAGTACTAGTTTAACTACTCTAACCAAATGTTATATTGCTATTATTCATAGATTCATAGATTAGCCTGTGTTGGAACAGACCTTAACATCTAGTTCTGACCCCCCTGCCATGAACAGTGACACTTTTCAGTGGTATCAGGTGGCTCAGAGCTCTATCCAACTGTAGTAGTACCCCCCCACTTCCCTCGAGGCATTAGTGGTCCCTGCTGTCAATCCTCCCTCACTCCTACTCCTTGTTCCAGAGAATTCCCTGTCATTTATGTATCCCTCGATGCCCCATTTGTTTAGTTAGATTATTCCCCTCCCCTGTATCCCCTTTTTGGTCCCAACATTGTAATCCCCACCTTGTGTTCCTCCCCCGTCTCTTAGTTATTGGTTCTCCAGCCCTGAACTCCACCCTAGCCCTACCCTTTAAAACCCCTTATTCCATTGTTTATCCATTGTCCAATGTTTATCCTTATTCCAATGTTTATCCATTGTCCCTGCCTCTGCCTTTGGTTCAAGTATTTGATGCTTTATGTTTCACTCTTTATTTGAGCCATAATAAACGATCCTTGGACCGGCAAGCAGGGCCCATCTCGTCATTTATCGCACTGGTTCCATCGGCGACTGCTCGGAAGTTCCCAGTCCTGGGGGAGTGTCGCCCCCCAAGAACGCGTCTCGGAGGGTCCTGGGAAAGTGCCGCCCCACAGCATCCGTGCCCTCCATGGGAAAGAGAGAGCGCAATGGCATCCAACCTGACCTTGGATTCTTCCAGGGATGGGGCATCCACAACTTCTCTGGGCAGTCTGTTCCCTGTGCCTCATCATCCTCACAGAAAGAATTTTTTCCTAATATCTGATTTAAACCTACTCTCAGTTTGAAGTTGTTCCCCTTTTTCCTGTCACTACGTGCCCTTGTAAATAGTCTCTCTGCATCTTTCTTGGAGGCTTCCTTCAGGCACTGGAAGTTTGCAATTAGATTACCTCACATCTTTCTCTTTTCCAGGCTGACTAAACCCAGTTCTCTCAGCCTTTCCTCATAGGAAAGGAGCTCCATCCCTCTAAACATCTTGGTGTTCCTCCTCTGGACTCACTCCAACAGGTTGATGCCCTTCCAGTGCTGAATGCAACACTCCAGGTGTGGTCTCATCACAATGAAGAGGGGCAGACTCACCTCCCTTAACTTGCTGACCCCACTACTGTTAAGATCTGGTTATAAGAGATGACTCTGCCCAAATTAAGGTGTAAATGAGACCATAAGCTGAAGTAAATAATATGGATTCTATTTAACAGTGAATTTGAGGTACAGAGATAGAAAGAATAGGAAAGTGGGGGGAGAAAGAGAGACAGATAAAGGAGAGGATAGTCACCACTCATGGATCCAGAGGTATCCTGTTGGTCCTACTTCACTCAGGGTTTCATGGTGGTGGAGGTTCCAGAGTTTTCTCCTCGAGGTACCGCCAGCACCCCCCAAATGCTTCTCAGCAGGGCTACTGTCATTCTCTTCATCCCCCAGCCTGTGTTGATATTGGGGGTTGCCCTGACCCAGGTGCAGCACCTTGAACTTGGTCTTGTTAAACATTACAAGATTCCCATAGGCTCTATTTTTGAGCTTGTCCAGGTCCCTCTGGCATTCCATCCCTCAGGCATGTCAACTGCACCACTCAGCTTGGTGTCATCTGCTAATTTGCTGATGGTATATTCAGCCTTTTGCTTATGTAATTAATGAAGATATTAAATATCATTGGTCTCAATATGGACACCTGAGGGACATCACTCATCACTGATGTTCATCAGCCATTTACCACTTCCCTCTGGATGCTACTGTCCAGCTTTCTTATCCATGTAACAATCCACTCAAAAATCCACCTCTCTCCAATTTAGAGAGAAGGATGTTGTAGGGGACCATATCAAAGTCTTTACAGAAATCCAGATAAATGACATCTGTAACCCTTCCTTATCCCCTGATGTAGTCACTGTGTCATAGAAAACCACTGAGTTGGTCAGGTAGGCCTTGTGAAGCTGAGCTGGTTGTCCTGAATCATCTCTGTGCTCTCCCTGTGCTTTAGCATAGCTTTTAGGGGGATCTGTTCCATGATCTTCCCAGGCACAGAGGTGAGGCAGACAAGTCGGTTGTTCTTTCTACCCCTTTTAAAGATGAGTGCAATATTTCTTTTTTTCCAGTCACCTGAGACTTTACCAAACTGCCATGATTTTGGAAATGTCATGGAGAGTGGCTTGGCAACTGCATCAGCTGAGTCCCTGAGGACACTAAGATGCATCTCATCAGGTCCCATAGAATTAGGTCTATTCAGGTTCCTCAGCTGGTCATAAATCTCACCTTTATTTGCAGTGGGAAGCACTTTGCTTTCCCCATCCACATCCTGCTGTCTGTTAATTCAAGAGGTATGGGGAGAGAGGTTGCCAATGAAGTCCTTGTTTCTACTGCCTGTAAATTTGTTTCTTTCCCTTTAGTTTGACGAGCAATTCTTTCCTTAACCATGCCAATCTCCTGCTTTGCTCACCCAATTTTTTTTTTCTCTTATGCTTTAAGGAAAATTTCTTTAGTGATCTTCCAGCTCTATTTGCAACACTGTCCCGGCTCTCCTATTCTCAAGTGCAGTTTCCCAGGGAATGCCATTCTGCCAGGGAATGCCCCGAAGAGCTGGAAGTCAGCTTCCTAAAGTTCAGGGGCCTAACTTCACTTCTTACATCACCCGTATCTCTCAGGGCTGCAAACTCCACCAATGTATAATTGATGCAGCCCTGGCTGCCCCCAGTCTAGACATCCCCAGTTACATCAGTTGCAGTTATGACCAACTCATCTGGTAACACATCCTATCTGTCAGGGCTGTCTATTGCAAAACAATTACCTTTATTTTGAAAACGCTGGCTCTCGTATGGCCAACAACAAAAATCAGTGTATTGCAATAATGATATTAAAGAGAGTATTGAATATCTTTATAATACCTGAGGGTTGTACAGTGGTATTCCATCATTTAATAAAATATACACCATTGATTTCTAGGTGAAATTTAAAAAATCAATATGAATTTAGAAATCATGTTCTCAGACAATCGTAATTGGATATGTGTTGGGTTTTTTGTAGAAAATGCTCTGATGACAAAAGAGGATTTCATTTGAAAATAGAGGTTATCATAAACAATAAAATAATTTATATATTTTCAGCCAAGCTTACAAAACTATCTTTAAAAACACATTTTCTGGGTTATCATTAAATGTATAAAGTGATATGAAATCTCTAAGCAGCAAATAGAGAACTTGGAGGTTTTAAGTTACTTTCATTTCTAATTCATAAACCTTTTCTGTGAGAATTTTAAGACACTGAGAAGCAAACTGTATGGCATGAAACCTTTTTTTAAATAACAGAGGAATAAAAGCTCATCTCATCAAAGAGCATTTAGAAGGACCAGTCCTTGGAATTCAGTGAGCACACACAAGGTTACAATCCACTTGAGAGATCCTGGAAATGTCATAAGCCAGCAGAGAGCAGCTCAAGCAGCTTATGAATGACAAAAAAGCCAAGAGAGATGATTATAACCTTGCACTCATTCAGCAATCAAGCATCATCATTAACAAATATAGAGAAGCTTAAAATACTTATGCATTTTAAGGTCGGTCAGGTCTGTCAACTCATTCAACAAAATGTCATATGAAAGTAAAACAGGGTTGGAGAGCTGGTGGAGACTGTGGGGTTTTTTATTTCCCAGTTAGTCACATAGTAGTTAAGAGAATTAAACAGATTATTCTTGTGAAGACTGGGTCGTACAGCAGGGATAATTTCACTTCTGACCACTTCAAAAATCTATGAAAAATACCTGTAAGCTTTTAGGTCTTCTTTTACTAGTTATCAACAGACTTAATTTATTCAGCTGAATAGGTCAAAGTATTTTTTTTTTTGTATTTAGTAATGCATTTGTGCTTACCATGTGTATACATACCCAAATGAATTATCTCTGGATGAAAAGCAAATTTTTCAGTATTAGAATGAAAAACCTCATGTCAACAGAACCATTTCAAATTGCTTATTCCTGTCTGTATCTGTAAAGAAGAAAAATTACTAAAAGCAACTTAAAAAAGAAAGCCATCTTGAAAAACACTGAATATTAATTTTAATAACTGCTATTATTTTAGGTGGAATGTAAGACTATTTTAGTCAGAGATGATCATTCAAATTTGGAATTCAACTGCACATTTTCTTGCCACTAAATAAGTGTGTATAGGACTTCAACAACATTGCAACAGAAGGTTATAATAACAGTATTAAATTTTTACTGTTCTAACTTTTTGACTATTACAACTTTTTTCTAATGTAGTTAAAATTAATAGGACAAAAGCAAAACAGACTCCTCTGCATGAAGGCATCACTGCTTCACTGCCTGTGAGGAGGGGCCTAGATAGAAAGGGAACAGACACATCACATCCTTCAGCTTTTCAAGGATTACTTGGACAAGTTACATCTTCTTAAAAAAAATTATGTCCCTATTTCCTTCTCAAAGATGATGAAAGAGTCACCAAATTATGTATTTACAATGAAAACAGTAAATGAAAGAAGAAATCTTACAGTTCCCCTTTTAAAATAACATTGTCAACTTAGACAGTTAGCAAGCTTTGTACAGCCTTAAAACACACTGAGTTTATAAATTGCTTTTTGCCACAAACAGTTATTTCCAAACCTAAATATTTAAAAGGTGTAAGTCAAGTTCCAAAGGAAAGAAGACAAAAAAAAAAAAAGAAAATTAAATATACTTTAGTGAGTTTTGGGGGCTGAATTTTAAAGGCATAGGGTGGCTAAACTGACAAACTTTACAAAACATACTTAAAGAATGGCACTTATGCTTTCACATAAGTGATAAATTCTGAGTACTACCCACAGTCCGAAAAATATTGAGGTATTGCCACTTAGCATTGAAAAGAGAAGAGATCCAAGTACAGATTCTATATGAAATACTGATAAAGTGAAACATAGAGAAAACTCACTTCTGTAACTTAATTCAGTTTTAGATAATTTTTCCTGGGCTAAAAATCACCCCAGTTAACTGTAAAAACCAAGGAAAGCTTCATGTTTTCTCTGCAATCAAATATGTAACTATAGTTCATAGGCATAAAGTTAAATTTTGGAAGACTGGTTTTATAAGAGGAAAAACTCATTAACTTCTTTCTGACACGGTCAGCCTAGCTGGAACTACTACAGGTTTTCATGCTTCCCCTCCATCCCCAAGCTTGTACCTCTGCTGAGTGTCAAGGCTGTGAAAAGCACAGCTCAAAGCAGGATGAGTGCCAGCATCAGATCCATGGCACTCTCTAACCAAGACCTGGGAATCCTGTGGGATGGAAGGATCCTGGGCCAGTGTTGCTTATCTTCCCAACATAGCTGTTTAACCTAATATTTAATTCAAATCTTGAACACACTGATGGCTTTCCTTCTGTAAAATCAATTTCTTTGAACGACAGTAGCAGCTTTGTTTCTCTTTATCTCTAGATGACATGAATGCTTGTGAGGGGAAAGCTCTCAGATCATCTGGATAAAACAGGAAAAAATCCTCTCCTGTGCCCTCTCTTCTAGCAGGATTGGTCCTCTCCTGCTGACTGTATTAGCAAGAACATGGCTCAATAGCAGCAGATGCAGAATGAAGAGGTTGTTGCTGCTGATGAGCCAGGAAATGCACAGTACACATTTCAGGAAGTTTACACTTATTATTGGGTCAAATTTGGTGTCATGCATTGACTATTCACTAGAAGAAGTAGAATATCAAGTCATTTTTGGAGCAAGTCTTCTGGTTTTGAGTCCTCAAAGGAATTTGGTTCAGGGAGTATGAGAAAGCTCTATAACCTGGAACAAATTTCAGTAAGTGGGTACCATCAGGAGGTTAACTTCAAAAGCACGCTGATGTTCTGAACTACAACTCATTTCCAGCACTCCCTGCCTTTCAAATCCAGACACTCACAGTAGCTCTTAGATTGAAAGTATTCTCTGCCTTCTGCTCTGGGACACTAAAAAAGACTCCTTTCTATCACATCCACAGCTGCAGTGTCACAAAGGACTTAGATTATTACCAACTGGAAGAAAAAAACCAAAGGCAATTCTGACTTCTAACCCATCACCTGGAGTACACACAGTACCTACTAAATACTAGTGCTGTGATGATGGATGCCACATAGATCCTGACATCTTGGAGAATTTCTCTTGCCCAATTCAAAATAGTAGCAAAATTAAATGTTCAGTACCCAGCCTCGTCATATGGGGGCCTAAACCTAAAATAGGTTTAATATTGTGTTCTTATCTGGAGCTGCAATAATTAGCAGGCACATTCCTCTGAGAGAACAGGTCCTGGAGCACTCTTAGATCATGACTGACGTTGGAAAACAATTGGTTCATTGCAGAGAATAGCAACACTGCTCCCAGAGAGATTCTCCACAGAAATGGGTTGCATTTTCAAGGTTTTCAAGAAAAAGATGCACGCCAAGCCCTTTATTTTCAGGATGAAACCAGTAACTAGTAGTCTAAAAAGCACATTATCCACAATATTGCAGAAGAGCAAGCACTGCTCTTTCAGACAGGGGCTGCTCACCCACTGGGCAGGATTGGTGATTGTACAGAAAACATGCCAGCCTTGCCATTTCAAGTGCACTAGAAGCACTATTAAAACAGCCTCCTCACAGCATAAGTACCAAGATGAATTACATGCAATGTCAGGGAAATATGTGTAGAGGGTAGTGATGCTAGAGTTCCTTTTAAACTGTTCTCAACAGGCAAGACATAAATATCAGACTCTTTTTACACGCATATGCTTTGACAGCACATTTCTGTGTAGACATGTAAAAATTGATTCAATAATTGGAAAAGCTAGAACTCAGAAGACGAGGTATTTGCACAGATATAAAGAGAGTAAACACTTTAAAATGCAGTCATATTTGGATTTTATTTTCATGTCTTCATCTTGGTTTGATCTTAGAGTAAGCTTTTCTGGTTTTGCCCAAGTTCTGATTTTTAATTGAAAGTAAGTGACACAAACATCATTTTTCAAGGGCTTTTTGCTCATTTTGTACCTATTCTCACAATGCCACTAATGCCTTAAAAGTAAATATTCTCAAAAATAAAGCTTTTTTAACAATGTTATTTGGCAATCCTTCTGTGAAAGATCACCTTGCTAAGTGCTCATTATAACAGAAAGACAGATCCCTTCAATCATTTTCTTCAGTTTGCAAAGAAACCCTCTTCTTCCTACTCATACATATAATACAAGTGGCAGAGAGAACAAAAAGTAATGACATCATTTAAATCAAAACCAGTGAAAGTCCAAAACTTATGTAAATCAGTGACTCCGCTGACCTCTGTGGACAGATTTTGATAACAAATTTTAACAACAGATCTAAGTCAAAGAAAAATTCCTTTTGTTTTTTGTTGGGTTTTTTTTTCAAAGATACAAAGCCGTGTTCACATGGCTAAAATTAATAGGATCTATGAGCATTTGGAAAATAAATGACTTCTATTTTATTTTAAATAAGATTGATAACTTTTTTCCTTCCTAAGCAATTAATCTATTTTTTCTGTGAATTTGACAGCTGTGGTTACAGAGATAGCACACAGGTCTCCAGTATGTTAGAAAACTGGAAGCAAACACTATCATTGTGCCCTAGTGTTTAAGTTTGAAGAATAAAAATACTAAGGGCAATGGAAAAGTATTAAATTTCCTCCTAATACTCTGATTCTGTAAGATTATCTGAGTCAAAACATTTTCCTGCAATATGAAGTTCAAGTAAGTGCAGGATTTTTCAGGACTGAAGTCTTAGGTCTAGATCCACATAACTGTATACATGTCATTTAATGTATACAAGTGTACAATATATATAATCGACATACTTGTATACATGTCATCCTCAGTATCTTTGAAGACTGAAGCCAAAAATTCCAAGTTCATCCTGAGGAGAATTTGAAATAAATACCTGGAAAACTGCAGAAGCCTTAGCCCTACTGGATACAGAATAACTGCCTGTGTTCTTCCTGCAAATAACTTTATTTCTCTACTCCTTGTCCTTCACCCAGGATTGATGCCCAGAACTGAAGAGTTGAAAACTAGAGTCCCTCATGACACAATCATGATTGTTCTGTAGAAAAGTGTCTACACTGCTTCCTATCAAATGCCATGTAAAACACTCAATTTTTTATATATTTTGTTCACGTCTCCTAATAATTGCAATTGCATAACTGGTTCAGTGGCATGTTTTCCCGTAACATACATTTTTAACAAGTGAATGCATCAGAGCAATGAAGGAAAAGGATTTGGTCTGGAATTATCTTGTTCAGATGAGGCTGTTAAGCCACAAAGGCCATAGCATATGCAAGTAGGGTTTAACTTTCATGATCAGCTGTGACCAGCAAGTTTCATAAGGGCAGTTAAAGCTGACCTTATTACCACTAAAGTAATGACGGCAATGAGGACAAAAATATTTTCACATTCGAGCCATTTCTCTTAAAAGTAAAGTATTGAATGCTTTAAGAAGGCCCCATCTTTGCTTTTATACTTAATTAAGGAATGGAACTTCCTATAATAAGGCATCATTATACAGCAAAAAGGAGGAATAATGTGTCAGGCTTTACATGCTAAAATCCTTATCAGTAATCTACAAGGTCAGGAACTCTGTGGAAGTGTTGAAGTCTGTCCAGGTTTCAAATTCACTAGTGTTTTCTTAAATTAGTCCTACAATATGTAAGGGGTTAGGACTGAGGTCAGAGTTGTTAAAATACACAATCTTTCATTATAAACAAACCCATCCCCAGTCTATGACAACGATCCCATTGGACACATGTACAGCTATCCTGCCTAAAAGTGATCTGAGCATTAATATGGCACATCTACAGTTACCATTTTCTGCTTCTGAAATGCAGAAATCTGACCCACACTGAAGTCCATCTAACACTAGCATGCTACTGGATGTGGAGTAAATTCCCATGTAATGAATACAAATTTTAAAGAGCTTATTGCAGGCTTACCATTGGTCCTATATTTTCACAGCTTTTTTTTTCTTGTATGTCAAACAGGGTTTTTTTTCCTGCTCCACTGAATTAGAGATGATTATTTACTTCATGTCCTATGGTCTGTAATTTATCATATGACTTTGTTCTTCTTAAGAAAAAGTACATGTGTAGCTACAGATTAGGTAGTCTATCAAGCTATTTTTGGTGAAGAGGAATGTTAGAAATCAAAAAGGCAGCTTTGGATTCCTCTCCTTGTTCTTCCCCACAGCCTTTTTAAAAAAATAAACCAACATACAACCAGTTGGTAACCTCTGACTGTTTTATCTCAGACAAGTCCAGCCCCAAACTTATTAATTTGGTTTTTATATCTTCTACAGTCTTCAATCTGCAGAGCTGACCTCTGCCATTACCCAGCTTTCTCTCAGATCAAGACTCTGCACAGTAAGACCTCTACCTACAGCCTATCATCTTCGTCCTTAGGGACTCTCTTCAGTACAAAGCAAATCAAAACTAGAAGTTCTTTAGCATGAGTAAGAAAGAAGAATCATATTCTGAAGTCCTCATGTGAAAATAAAGCAGTTTATGAAAAGATTGCCAAAACACTATGCTCAACAAATAAAAAGACAACTCTGACACAGTAGCAAATCCAGGCTGTAGAGCACAAGAGCCATAAGCTCTCTGACAAACTTTTACTCAAAAAGTAAAAGTAGCTTTTTTTTCTTTTTTTTTCTTGTAGCTTAAACACACCCCGCAGGAGCACCCTTGAGGTCTATCCTCCTGTTTCAGTAAAGGTCACGCATAAAGTAAAGTGAACCTTCAGAACCTTTTCTATACTAGAATGGACCAAGCATACACACTGGATTTCTCATTTGAGACTTAAAGTGGAAAAAAATGAGTAAACAATTCCTTAGGTTTCTTATCTTTCAGTTTGTAGCTGTTCCAAATCTTATATTCAAGCAATAGGTAGAAGTAATCTGCAACGCAGTAGCCTATAGCATTATTACTATTGTTTGCCAATAAGCAGTAATAATATGCATTACAGTGTGATTTTAGGCAAGCAGTCCAATGAAAATTATTTGATCTAGCTTCAAATTCAATTAAGTATTTCTAATAACCTGCACCTTCAAAGATGGAGTTTAATGAATGAAAGCAGAAGTACACAGTCAATCCAAATATCAACACAGGCCAAGTTCTGCCACACACGCTGACACTGAACCTGACCACACAAGCTCTTCTACTTTGCATTAGTAGAACAACATTTTTTGAAATAATTATATTTCAATAAATGCCCATAGGAAGGGATTCTATATTATTCACAGCAATACATAAGCAAGCAATCAAAATTACTTTTTGTTGCTGTTGCTTAGTGACACCATGCTTTCGCAAAAGCTCTGGGATTGCATCGCACCCAATACAAGGCTGTGCAGCCCTCTACCATCACACACTCTCACTAATCCTCATCACACTCATGCACCCTTAGTACCTTGACCTCATATCTCACTAAAAGAAACAAGTTTCCTTGTTGTTCACAGTGATGCCTCATTAAATTATGTTTCACCTTTAAGATGATTCTCCAAGCACTTTCCTAGAAACAAGCCAAGTTCTGCTGCTGCAAACAAGATTGAGTAGCCACTGTAAATCCCTCTTGTCAGAAGTATTACACATTTTATTCTCTTTCCATCTTGCTAGTAGTTTGCAGTTGTAAATGTAGTACAAGCTTACAGTACAAATTATCAACAAGGTATGTGGGGAAGTAGAATTAGAAGGGACAACAAAGTTATATTATATTGCTTCAAAATACTCATTTGCATTTTTCTGCTTAAAATACAGAGCTTCTCTGCAATATCTAAACTGTGAGATATTGTCGTGCTAATGGCATCGTATGTAAAGCATGAAAAATTGAACAAATGCCTATTGAAAGTATATCAGATGATAAATAATTTAATGGATGAGGTTTATAAAATGTAAACATTCTCAAATTACTTTGCTATGAATTAGTAATCAAAAGCTAAATTATTTAAATTTCTGCCGCAAAGGGGAAACCTAATGAGACCATAAAGATTCCTTGTAAGAGATTTCCAGACTAAAAGTATGTTTTCCAAGAAGGTAATTTACAGTCTAATAATTTATAGCCATAAAATAGTATTTCTGCAGTCAGGATGATTTATTTTCCGCACTTACCATGATGAATGTTTGAAGTACAATGATAACCTCCTTTTGCAACTGTGCAATATCATAAACACTGAGAAGGTCTTTTCATAAACTAGACTTACTTTCAGTCCAATTTTCTAGAAGCTAGCTTCAGGTAATCAGTAGCTGAGAATACAGTCATTACGTTATTTTAAAATATTTACAATGCAATCGATCTTCAAGAGTGATGCCCCTAAGAGTGTCAGCACAAAAAGAGGAGAGTTAAACATATTAGGATGCAACAACACATCATCTTAGTCTCTATGAGAATCTTTCATAGTGAAGAGACAATTGACAATTTTTTCTGCTTCTTTTTACTCTGAAATCCTGAACTACTGATATATTTGTTTATATTCTTACAAGAAGCATTTCCATTTTCTTTCACTGATTTTAGTTTAATTTAGACTTTGAGCACAAGAAAAACACACTAAAACAGATCAAGTATTAAAAAAGCGACTGGTAGATTCCTGTTAAATTTGCCCATGAGTGATATATCTGTGACATGCTTCCTATAACATAGGAAATACAATAAAAAGAGATGGAGATCCTTTCTCAGTCAGGCACACAAGAAGGCAGCTGGAGACGGCTGCTACACTGAGACAAGCTGGGCTCATGAACAGAAGGGGAGAATCATACCTCTGTTGACCCCTTAAAGAATCTTAGTTTGCAAGATGGGCCAAGCAGGGACTCAAGACTGCAAGCCATTTGGCTCAAACTCCTAGGGAACGTAGGTGGTAACTAGAACAAATTTAAAGATTACTTTTATCACAAAGAATCAAAGTAAGAAAGATGGAATATAGTTTTGAAGCACTGTTCTGGATTATATTCTTAATTTAAGAAAAAGAAATAGTTGGATACCTTTTCTACACTGAGTAGAACTGGAAGATTTGTATTTTCTTAATGACTTATGACACTCATAAAGAGCTTATATATTACAGACAGCAAATTCATCTTTACTATTTTGATTCTCTGTTGGGATCCAGGACAAGAAAATTTAGCGGTCTATAGGACAAATTTTGGTGAAGTAATAGTGACAGAATAACCATGCAAAAAGAGCAGTAGAGGCAGATGGTATGTGCCACTCAATTGGGGCACAAACGTACTCTCTGAAAATCAGGGCTGAAAACATAGATAAAGTAGACAATAAAAATATCATGGGCTTAGAAGCCCATATTTTGGAAAATAGGCAACAGAAATTGCTTACATACTTGTGTAAAAGTGCACAGGCGTAAGCACAGGCTTCATATCAGGAGAAACAACACCACTAGCTCAGAGCAATTCCTCACAGAGACAACAGACAACACTGAAGATGAAGATGAATGGGCTATTAGTTTGGAAGTACACTCAATATTTATTTTTGAGTTTACAGGCTTATCAGCTCCTGTCAATTACATTACCACAGAGAAGAAATCAACAAAACAATAAAACTTGCAGCGCTGATCTAATCTCTTAAACAAGTTCATGAAGTAAATATGATTCCGAAGCTGTCAAAAATACAATTTGTAATAGTACTGGGGAAAAAGTACTTTATAAAGTTATTGGATTAAAACTAAGCCCATGTTCTATTGCTTTCAAGATGATGTAATTTTTGAAAAAGGCAAAGGGACAAAAACATCCCAAGGAGAAATTGAAGAGTGGCTCTGTAAGAAGTGGAATTTCCTGACACTCCCAGAAGAAAAGCTCATCTTGGCCAGCCTGTTTAGCTGGGAAGAAAAAAAAAAATTGTTACTTAATTGTCCAGCCAGAGTTCTAATGGCTATAAGGAAAAAAAAAAATCAATATTTTCATACAAAAACCTGTATATCCATCTTTTCTCTAAAGTGCCGCTTACATCATGCATTCAGACATCTGAGAAAATCCACAGAAGAAAAACCTCTATATGGACTACAATCCAGTGGTATAAGAGAAAAGGAAAAAGAGAAAAAGAAAAAGAATGAGCACAATGAGCTGCACTTGAAATGTTCAAACATTGAACATGGCTCAAAAGGGTCATCATCTTTGTATCATCCTTTCCCATGATGGCATTTCACAGTCCTGAGCCTATGAGAATGAAATTTAGCTGTCTTTCTCTGAGAAAAAAGAAAACAAAACCAAAAGTAAACAAAACCAAAAGCAAACAGTAGAGCAGAGGGTATCTGTTAAGGATGCTGTTCCAGAGCTGAGCAAATTAAAACACAGCACTCCTCTGAGAAGAAACCATCAAATCTGAATATTGACTATTTTTTTTTTTCAGAGAGGAAAGATGTGATGGATTAAGGTCACATTTAAATCTTCATTGCTCATTGTTCTCATTATTCTTCTCTGTTTTACAAAGAACTGCAGGCCACTCTGAATTCAAACTGATCTGCTCTGCTACTTCTAAAGCAGAAAGGAACAGAACTCTTACACAAGCATAAGGCGCTTTGGATTGAAAATAAATAAATTAGTTTCATTAGCCATAACAGCATAAGTTAAATTTATTTTACAATTCTTGTAAATTATAAATTATATTTTTTTATACAGCTTTTAACTCACATATTTTTAAGTTGCAACGAAAAAGAAAACTATTTTCAGTATTTTCTTCACATCTAACACAATTAAAGCAAATTGTGACAGGGCTTAAACTCTTAAAATAAGCAAGGCAAGAGAGAAGCAGCATTGCAGCCAGAGCAGCTGAGGTAGGTTATCAATGCACTGTAGACTGGTGAGCTAGTGATAGCCTACCTGAGCTCATGAACTAGCTCTAGTGAAGGAGCACTAGTGCCTCTAAACAACTCAAGCTCCATGAGAATGAAATATGATTATATCAGAGCAACACGGAGTGGCAGAGTAGTGATACCCTTAGTCATTCCCAAACTGACAGCCCAGGAGTCAATGAAAACTGCTCAGTCAGCACTGAGCAGCACAGCACACTGGTTACTGACAGTCAGAAAATATACTTTGAGTGCTTGTAGTTTATGACCCACTGGCTTTCCATTGTTTGCATCCCCTATTGCTCCTTTTATATTGCTCTTATTCCTTGTCTTGTCACATCTCTTTCTTTCTTAGACCTCTATCAAAATATGTCTTCTTCTTTCATGTTCCCACTCTCCCCTAAGATTCTTGTATCTTCCATCTTTTGTACATTTCCTTATCTCCCCAGCCCACAAAATCCCCTGATATCCATTCCTTGAATAAGACTTCCTTTCCAATTCATCCATTATTCCTTGTAAAGCTCCAGTCTCAAATTCAGCCCTTGATCCCTTATTCTTGTTTTCCACTTTCTGTTTCACCTAGACATCTCTTTGTCAATTTCTTTCCTGTTACATATGCATTTCCTGTGATAAATCTACTCTTTTTTCCCTGAAGCCACTGATTTTGTCCCCAGGCCTTTCTCCATGATTTGACACCCACTATTACATATCACTCTTGAGTAAAATTAACTATGCTTCCTAAAAGTCACAGGTACTGCAGGTACAGTAAGGAAGTACAAGATCTCCATCTTCCCTATTGTGTCTCCTACTTAATTTCAATGTTCACAGAGCCCTCTTCATTTTTTTACTCTCTGTTCCTGTAACCTAGGGTGTCCATAATGTTCAGACCTTCTGTCTCCTTCCTGCTGTAGCTAATCCTAAAACCCAAGACATTTTCCCCTCAGACCACCTATTTTAATGTGACAGATCGCCTTACATAAGTCCCCAAGCCTGGGTACTTATATCTTCTGCTTTTGTCACATGAAGTGTTATTGTCCTCTTCTCCAGTATAAGCTATAACATTGTCCACTTTGGATACGTACCAAGCAAGATGCTCAAGAGATAATTTCTTTCTTAAAATTCTGAGCATTAAAACATGCTTTTGTATGGCTTTATCTAAAAGATCCTTCACACATTTCCAATGATAGATTAAGTAATAAGATTCTTCAAACTTCTTTTAAAACCAAATGAACCAGTTAGGCATCTGTTGAAAGAGAATGAAAGTACAGGTCAAGGACAATTTTACTCTGTTAATCTCTCACAAGGATTTTGCCAGTAGTCCTGAGTTGATAAAAATGAGATTGTGAAGGGTGTGGTATAACCATTCTTTTAAGGGAAAGACACCCTTGGTCTTCACCTCCAAGTATAAGACTGGCAAATTAAAATCACAAATGTAAGAGTGAGACTTTAAAATCTCTACACATACACACAGTGTGCATGTAGAGCATCCTGGCACATAACCCAGAAAAGGAAATTGAGGTCTTTCAGTTAACTAACCTCATCAGGCATGGATCAGGCCTTGAGATGTACAAAAGCTGCCATTGAGGAAAATGACTCTTGCAAATGTCCAGTCTGTATCACACATGGCCAAATTTGAAGCATGCTTAAACATGGTGATTTCATCAGGTTTTATCTCAGTCCTGGACTTTCTGCATATCTTGGGCTGAATTATTGTTAGTAGCAGCATGGAAGATTGGAAGAATCTACTTTGCTGGAGGAAATAAAATATGCCCACATTTGTGAAGTGGAAATTATTAAGGATTAAGTATGAAATTCCACAGTGGCAAATTTTTACTGTAAAATGAAAGGAGTGCTTAATGCTGGTAAGAGTATGGCTCTACAGAGACTTGAAATTCACTGTGTGAAGTTAAAGAATATATCCAGAAAGCACAGCAGCTTAAGGCAAAAAAGGTTTCTACCAGAGAAGGAAAGGTATTCTTAAGCCAACATATTTTTTCCCTAAATAAAATTAAATTCTTCATTGATCACATCATGTAATACATAAAAGGCATGGCAGAACATGGGTTTTCTCTTGATAAATTTCATCAGTGTCAACATTGCTCTGTCCATGTTTACTTAACATAGAGTTGAGTCACAATTGTAAACCACTCTAACTGCATTTCAGCAGTAGATACTGAAAATTCTGTTTTCAAATGGGAAAATATCAGTTAAAAGGATAACAGAACCATGCAAATCCCTGTGTGGAGGGAGCACGTGCAGAGCATGTGCAGAGTAGAATGTAGGAACTCCCAAATGAAAGAGCAGTGCTGAAGTACACTTATCATTAGTATATTCATCCCACAGAAATGAGTATTGAACTTCTAAGTTATTCCACCTCCGCCTCCTAGGTGAAACAAAATGTGTCTTGCCCTGGAAAAAGGTATGACTAATTTAACAGAAATGTTGGGTTTGGTGGAAGTAACAGTTTTCCTTTATATACCTCCTTCCTTGCAACAGTATAAATCACATTTTCTACTACATGTCTTCCTGAATCCTTTGAGGACCAGTCTATGGAGCCCTTGTAATTAACATCATAATTAACCATCTGCAGTTCCCTGCACAGTACTTCAACCTTCCCTCAGCTATTTGCTCACTTGGATTTTGCAATAGCAAAATGGTTTTAGTGTATGTTAAGCCCCAAGGTTTTTACAAAAGGAAGGTAGCTACCAGACCCATTTTACCCTTCAGCAAACTTTCTTAGAAATTTTGTTTGTCTTTTTGCCAGGCACTTGAAATGTAGGCTTAAAATTAATTGACCTGAACATAAAGTTATATTTAAGCATTTTTTAAAATGTAAACCTACTGTAAGTTTTATTAATTGTGCAGAAAAAAAAATGGTTTTTTTCCCTGATGTACCAAAATATACACTTACAAACTATGTTCAATTTGCTTTGTTTTAAGAGAAAAAAGGGAATAATTCCTATGCAATGGTAATCATCTCATTCACTGCTTCTGTCAGGCACATTTCTTTCTTTGAAAAATGTATTTTAAGTCCTTTCTGAATCCCATCAGCAAAAACAATTTTTCCTAAGACAGTGCAGCGTTACTCCAGCAAAACAAGAAAACAAGTGCTTTAATATGTTGCATGAGAGATGCTCATGCACACAAACCATAAATAGTTTGCTGCTTTTTAAAAAAATTATTATTTAGCTGCTTTTTTTGCAAGATGACACAAAAAAACCCCTTAATACTTAGAAACACTCAGAAAAAATGCTGAGGACTTGTAATCATTATTAAAATGTACAGTTCCCTGACCATTGATGTATTCTGCAGAGGTATGTGTCACACTGCCCTCATCAAGTTCTGAGACTTACTTGGAAATGCCATTGCTCAGACACTGAAGGAAGCAAACTTTTGGACTATTTGGCTCTTATTGGTTTATGGCAATATGTAATTCCCAAAGACAAGCCATCAAAATAAATGTTAATTGTTGAAATATAAAGCTAAAACTCTGGTAAATGGGACAAAGAAAACTCTGTATGTTCAGAGAACAGGTGAGGAATAGAAGGCACAGGCTGTGAAATGGTTTCTATTTTTACAGTGAGAGGAATCTTTAGCAGTAAGACTAAATCACAGAAGTTTAATACTACACTAGAGACAAAATTCAAATTAATGAGATACGTTTAATCAACAAGAAAAAGAAGCAAGCATGAAGAATCTATGATTGATAAGATGCTGGTGAGCCATTCTCATATTTTTCAAAACTGATTTGGTTTCTCATAAGCAATAATATGATTGGTATCTGTAGGTGAAAAAAGGGAATTCTGAGGAGTGGGCTGGATGCCCTGAAATAAACTCTGGGCAAAGCAACAGACCCTGTCAAAGAAAAGACACTATCATATTCATATGGATGTTTATGAAAGACATTCTGCCAATACTTGTGGAAAATTACTAAGGAAACCCTATACTTTATGGAGCTTACAGTCAAAGTCTCCTCACAAAGAGTGTGTGAACCTACATACACTACAAGGTAAAAGAACCATTCTAATCCCATGTAGCAGGCATGTCTGGGGGGAAAAAGTTAACACAACTAAATTAACATTTCCTCTACCATTAGCACTAAGCATTAAAACATTTTTAGCCTATAAAGGTGCATGGGTAGGCTCCAAGGTAGTCTTTCTGACTGAGACCGCATTTACAAATTTTGAAGAATTAAGTCGTTACCAATGTAAGCATCCTCTTCTCTAGTGAATAAGATCTAAAAAGTCATAGAAAGAACACTCTAATTTTTGAGCAGGGAAAACACAGCAGTTTTTCTTTTCTGTTGCAATAATCACACCACCACATGACACAGCATTATCTAATAAATCTCTTAAAGTTACGTGAGCTCAGGTTTCCTTTATGTTTCTGCCAAAAACCAACCATTACCCAGCTGTTCCTGAGTACTAGATTATTCTTTTTTAGGACTTAGTCTCCAAAAGATGTTTGCTCTACCAATCTGGGTTAACTGTGAATACATATAGAGTTATTTCCTACCCATATCAAAATAATTATAACAAAAAATTTTATGTAGATAAACTTTATGTGAGAAATAGGAGGAGCAGACAGAAATTAAATATATGACTAGCAAATCTATTATACATAAGTCTGCGAATCAAAGCAGAGGGTCAAACAATACATTCCCTGTAATCAGGAGAAAGCAGTAGTGACAAATGCATGAATACTGGCAATTCAAGAGAGTAAAATTGAGTGACTAAAGTGAAAGAGGAGTAATTAAAAAAAAAAAATAAAAAAGTGGGAATTTGGGTTGATGAAATACAGTGTGGCATCTTTTCCTTTCAATTTATCAACTAATGTCCTTTCTGTGGGCTGGAGATAAATAGGTCTCTGAAGTGAAACTTTTCAGTTGTCATTTTTATTTTGTGACAAATGGCAAGAAACAAATACAAATGTAAATATTCCCATAACCTTTCTGTTGTAACAAAAAGCTCATCTCATCAAAAAATGTGGTAATATCTTTTTTTTTTTTAATTCAATTTCTGAATCTTTAGATTATCTGATTTTTTAAAAAAATGTTCCTATTTTGTGATGTCTGAATTGGTATAATTCCATAAAGCAAATATATATTATTTTCCTTTTTTTGTGATTATTATTTATGGAAAAAATATTGCTCAGCCTGGATGCTATTTCAACAGACTAAGGTCTGACATTTTTAGCATGTTAAAACCAGTCCACAAATCAAGTCAACAAAGTTATCATTTAGTTTGCTAACACAAATTTACAAAGCAGTAACAGCAACAACAAAACCCACATGAAAACCCCCAAACCCACAGGTTTTCACATTTTAGGACTTCATTTTCTAATTTTGTTTTCCACAATACTAAAGAAATGCAATTGCACTCATGTTTCAAATAAAAAAAACCCAAAAAAAACCAAAAAACCCCACAATCTTCTTTCATCTGTCAAATAAAGGCCTCCACAGCAGCTGTCTTTACCCACAACAAAAAGTGACTGATTTTGCCATGAACAGGTGAACTGAACTGACTCAGCTTAGCTATTCTGTCTCTGATGTGTTATTCCAAGTAGTTCAATAAGAAGAAGAACTTGTCTCCCTTTACTGTGGATTTGTGTCTCAGGACCAAGCTTCCATGAGGATTATCAGTTTTCTATTAAATGGGTCCCTCTCAGAAGCGCGGCATTTATAGGTTATCTATGTCCACGTCTCCTCTGCCAGTTCTGCTCAAAGTGGCCAATAGGTTTAAAACGTTCCAGGTGACAATGAACTTCTTATGATGTGTGACTTAGACCTCCCCTGATTTTCATGGCACACAGCATGAAAAATTATGAGCTGTTAAAATGAAGACATGACATGAATTTGATGGGAAGAAATAGCATCTCTTGAATGTGACAATCAAGATCTGAACAACAGTCACCACAAAGCAAACTAAATCAACACTAATCTTACTATAGTCACAATATGATGGAATCCCTTTCTTTTATGGACAGGAAGAATCAAATAAATATTTTCTCAAACTCAAATAATTAACAGAAGTTTTGTGCCTTTTTGTTTAGCTCAGTTGGTGTTTATCCTTTACCAGTCATTAGCAGCACTTCAGATTAGCACTTGCTCCAGTTAGAGCTGACAGCCTGGGACACATCTTCTTCGCCCATAGCTGATGGATTCAAAGAAAGAGTGGAAAAATACAGTTCTGGGAGGATAATATGGAAATACTCCTCTTTGAAGAATTTGGTGTGAATGCTTAGAAATAATTCTTTAACAGAAAGAAATGGAAGACATTTTATGGAACAATAAAAAGAGCATGGGACTAAGAACAAGCTTTTCTCTGAAGAGATTCCACAACCCATGTAAATCAGATAGAAATAAAAAATAATACAAGGACACACTAACAATAGAGTTGTTCACATGAAAAACTGATAGCAGCTTGAGAATTAAGAGAATTAAATACCAAGACAAAATTTATTGTAGATTTTGCCACTTAACCATTAACCATTTTGCTAGACGTATCAATTTTAGCACCCATGAAATTGCCTCAGAAAAAACCTTGATGATAGGTTTTGTGACTTTTTAAAATTTAAAGGTGTAAGTCAGTTTGCAATGTAAAACCTGAGGAAGGAAAAAAACCTACTAAGTTTAATGCATTGGGATGTTTAGGAAGATGAGGAACTCAGAGAAGAGTCAAGTGTATGGAAAAAACACTCTTCTCTGTCACAGATCTTCTCTGTGTCTAATAAAATATATTATGAGTGTAAATGGGAAGGAAGTCTCAAATTTTTAAGCCCTGAAGGTGAAAGATAAAAACTGTTAACTTAACAATATGCTGGCAAAGAAGGAAGATTACTTAATAGAAATTTGAAAGCTACAATTAACAGTGAAACTCACAAAATTACACTGTAGTTTTAGCAGCTCTTGTAGGTTACCCAAAAAAATCAAGACTAAAGTCAAGTAAAACAAGCCATATATGAATTTGATAAGGGTTGTAGTATTGAGTGGGGATTTTGTTAGTAGATGATGTTCATGGGTGATGATTTCTACCAAGTGAGATAGAGAAGATTGAATGAATTATCTTCATTTTCCACTTTTTTTTTTTGCTTTAAAACTCAGTATATGAGATTTGATGGTGAAAGAATAGCCAACACCTCACATAATCATGCTCCACTAAGAAGTCTAGCAAATTATGCGTGTAGCTATTCTGCAACAGACCTAAGATTTCATTTTCATCACTATTTATTTCTTGTTCTTCCTTTTCTGTGCAATTTTAATTCTTGCATACAGTTTTTTGTGAGTGATCAAGAGTGATAGGTACAGGAACACCACGTACTTGCACAGAAAATATCAGTTCCCTTTTTAAATGTTTTTTATTTAACAATAAAACTCAGATTTGCAAAGCTTGCATTTTGAACATGTCACCTAACAAATGGAAACAAGAATATGAGCAAACACCTTTCATTTGAAAATGTCATTCTCTACTAATTTTCACTGTTTGGTGCACCTCTCGTGAGTTTATTAGGATGCTACCCTAACACCCCACAAGTGTTGCTTCAGTCTGGTATAGTTTAGATAACAATGCCTTACATTATTCTGAGAACAGTTGATCCATTTTTATTCCTTGCATCCTTTGAGGCCTAATGCTGATAAATTCAGGGATCACAAGATATACCTCTCTTTTACTTAACCTGAATTAGTTTTTCTGCTGATTTCTCAACTTGTGAGTGACCCTTGTGTGAGTGACCCTTTTGGTGACACACTTTAAGGTGAGGTCATTGTGGGTGACAAACCCATTGCAAAGGGTTTTGCTTTGAAACTCTGCAAGCTGGAATGCATTGAGAAGTGAAGAGTGCTTTAAACTATCATCAAATTAGCACAATAGGATTTTCTCAGTCCCTGTAACATTTGTTCTTCATGTTCTGAGGCTGGAAGCATCTGTCATAATCTCAATTGCTGTAGACGAAAAGATGTGCAGTGAGAATCCTCATGATCTATGTATCAACTCCAGTCTTTTCAAGAGCAGCCAGAGGACTTTGAAAGTCAGTGACTTGTAAACTTAAATTTTAGTCTAGTGATTGTGATTCATCTTTACAGTTATAATTTGACCTTCAAAATTGCTGGTTAAATTCCTGGTGACTGTCTAGAACACCAAAATTGTCCTGACTGGCAGCATTTCCACTGACATTCACTGAGATAATGTTTTCCATCTAAGTAATCTAACTATGGGTAGTATCCAAATAAACGATTAAAACAAAATACTCAGGACCTTTTGAAAACATTTTGCCTGTCTTAGATTCTTCATTCTGACTGCACCAGGTACCTCAGTTTCTGTGGCTTATACCAGAGTCAAGCTCAATTTTGATGCCTTACATTCAATTAAAAATTTGCTTTTTATCAGTAGTATATAGTCCCTTGCTTATGATATCTTGTAGCTATCTGATGTGCCACAATTAAATAAAAAAGCCACTGTTCCTAGGTGCACATACATGTCCTACGTTTTGGATTAAAGTAATGCAATTCATATTCACTATCAGTATTGCTTCATCTTTTCCATGCTCCTTCTTTTTCATTCTTACCAGAGTATGAGATCATCGATTTAGCATTTATGTCACTTTTGTTCTTGTTTGTGACTACCCAGATGCTTGTTCTTCTCACAGGCATTTTTCAGTATTTCCATTAGCTCCTAAGGCATGCTGTGCATTCACTCTGTTCTATTTTCCTCCTCTAGGGTCAGGCCATCCACAGTTAATAGGTTTTCATCTCTCCCTGAGGTACTATCCATTAAAATTCTGTTTTAACTTGTCATCTTTATCTAGAAATGCATAGTTTTATGAGCAGCAGGTGAGGTTCCAATTCATCCTTGGTGTCTAGTGAGCCTTGAGTCCTCCCATGGAAGTTTTTAGTTTGAATGGGAGTGCTTTCAGATGGCTCACACTTCAAGTAAGTTGGAGACTTATGATCATCAAGGGTTATTTATGCATTGGATTCTTATTCTCTTTGTTTTTTGTCCCATGTATATTTGAAAGTATTCAACATTTTAAGTTGCTGACCATCTGTCTCCTTCAGGTCCTGCAGACATCAACATCATGCAGCTCCTTCCATCTGGCTATGTTTTCAGAAAGGTTTCCATTTAAAAAATCTTTTGGAGACATTTTTCTAACAACAACTTTAGCAGCCATCTCTGTTTTCCTTTGACACTTTGCCTTCTAACCAGAAAAATTCTTTAATTTAACTTCCAGAAATTAAAAAGACTTGTTTAGTTCCCGGATGTGCTTTCTGTCATTTATATTGTGCACCCACAGAGAAAATGGTAGGTGACTCTTTTGAACAATATTTATGATAATTATAGCAGTACCTCCAGCCAAAATAACTGCCTGTCTCCTTCAGGCATCATGCAAACACGCTAGAATGACAGCCCTTGCACCCAAATTGTTTCCACCTGCATTCTCACTTAGAGATCACAGACATGACACCTATCAATAGAAGTCATGTCACCTATCAACAGAAATCAATATTGAGACATCAGAAAGAGGACCTTTATATAAGAAACCTTTTACATTATATAGAAGGTGACCAAATGATAGCATATTTGCATAGTTAATTTCCTATTTAATGGTCACGTAATAAGCTGTCATTTCTAGTGCAGTATAAACTCTTTGTTTAAGCACAAACTAACACCATTAGACATTTATTTTTACTGCACTCTTCCTGTTATTTCCAACACTATGGTTGGTTTAATTACTATGAATATCTAGATAATGTTCAGTTTTTTAATGACATCCACTGCATGTTTCTCTCATCAACAGATCAGAAAGGGGAAAAAGTAACTACTCTAATTTGTATTTTCTTTTGTCCCTCAGAATGTATTACCTGCCAACTTAAAATATATAGCAATGCCTCTGTGCTTCATCAAAGTTGAACGTATTCAATAAAACACTGCAAGGGCATTCAATTTCCCATTTTCTCAACTTTTCTTTCGTCTCTATTGTAAAACACTTTTTCTTGTCCTTAGAACTGCTCTTCTGTTTTAAAAACAGTGGAAATGAATCTCTTACTCTTTGCAGGATTGTTTCAATAAATTAAGGGGGAACAAGTGGGAGGTTGAAATGAAAAACTGATTTTCACTTTATGATCTCAATAAAGTAATCTACTGATAGAAAGAAAAATCACACATCAACAAATCACATTGTAATACAATAAATCTTCTCTACCTTATGAGCATCAGTGTCACATCAGCAGGTTGAAAGTCAACAAATGCCATGAAGCTTAGATTAGTAGCTAAATAGGGGAGGGGGAGGAGGAAGCAGAGCAATTGCTCAGGTGTCCAAGTTTCTTCTACTCAGAAAAGCAGAAATGCTTGACACAGCAAACAGGCCAGGTCAGTATATACTTGCTGCTCAGGGAAAAGCTTCTAAAATGGTATCCAAACTCCAACTCTAAAAATCCATGAGTCACACTTTCTTTGCCCTCTTCTGTACATAGCTGCTTTATTCCTGGATACTTGTAAAAACACAAACATTTCAAAAATGTTAATCCAATTGTGTTTTCACATATTTTATTATATGGGTAGACTTACTCACTTTCCACACTGCTCCACTCCAATTTTTTTCAAAAGGAATCACACTATCTCCTTGAAGGCTTAATTTTTAATGCTTTGGTGGAGACAGGGAGAAATGAGGAGTAAGGGGAAATGAGAGAGTGGCATCTCACACAGAGTATACCAGGTGACTTGTAGGTGAAAAAAGCATTTGAGAATAATTGCAGCAGGTGTTATTCCAGAAATAATTTACTCTGGAAGTCCATTACCTACTCTATATCTCACATACACCTAAGGGCAAGAGCCACTCTCTGTGTGTTGAAGGGAAAAGTCACAACAGAAGTCCTTTCACATTAGATAAGTGAGCATGGAAGTCTTTCAGAAGGTTCTGAGGGTCTGAATGGAAGAGAGGCTCTCCAGTCTTTAAAACAGGAGGAGGATATTTCCTTGGAGTACAGCTGAACACCTGTCATCTACTGGACAGTAACTGTACAACCAAAGCACACCAAATGATGGCAGAAGCATTTTCATTGACCAAAGGTGAAGAAATTCTCATTTCCTCCTTGAGACTGGGAAATACATTTCTGTTATGACATTCTCATTCCTTAGTTATTTGCAATAAGTACTGTTAAGAGTTGGAAGAGTAAATTTAAATGAGTTTAAGTCAACAACTAGGAAGAAATTAAATTAATAATGGCTGTCAAACTGTTACACATTGATGAGGTTGTACAATAAATATACCACAGAAGGATGATATTTGCATTGAATAATGAGAAACCACATGTAATGAACTGAGTATCAGAGGACATTCTCAAATGTCAAAACCTTGAGATACAGTCTTAAGATATACTTGCAGTGTTTGTCCTACCATTAGATTATTTGTCAGTGTAAATGTATGAACCTTACAACTGTTAATCATAAAGTGATTTCTAAATCCAGATTGTGATATCCCTGTACAAAGTAGCTATCCAAACTTTTAACATGTACAACCTTTTACATCTTCAGCTGAGTGCACAAACCTTAGCAAAAGTTATAGGTATACTGAAAATCCTAATGTTCTCATTGATATGAAAAACGCTGAAAAACTTTCCTTGTGCGTATGTTTGAACATGCTAGAAAATAAGGAAAGAAATGTTGTTATACAGAGACTTTCCCAGCTGGGGAAAAAAAAAAGAAATCAGTTGCTGATGTCCAAGTAACTTGTGGTTCCTATATGTCATTTCACTTCATTTTTATTATTTCATGCATGTGTAACTCTCTCCAGTTCTTCAGATTTACTTCTGTTTCACAGTCCTCTGAGCAAGCAGATGAGGCCCATCAGGTTAATACATTCTTATTCTGTACTCATGTATTTTAGTGTTCTTGCTTTTCAGACATAAGACTTTATTTATTTAAATGTGGCATTCACCCTTTAGTGCATTTATCACAAGGCTGACATTTTACAATTTTTTTCTATCAAAATCAACCAGGAGCATTAACTTTTATTGAGGCCTTTATCAGCATTTATCTGAGTTAAAAGTTTTAAAGGCTACTTATCATTTAGATGTTGTTTTGACTTGTGAATTTTACTTCATTCTCTTTTTAGAAGTCACAGGTTTTTCAAGGTGCGAAGGAAGAGTCTCAAACAACAGCACTGCTTTGCGACTCAGAAAAGGGAAAGCAAAAAAGTGCTTTGGGCAAAGCAGGGGTGGGGTGCTCTTGGTAGGGTTTTTAAAGTTTTCTGAACCAGGAAAGAAAATTCTGATTTCACTAAGAGTGAGAAGAAGCCAGAAATTCTTCTTATCCCATATTAATCTGTAAAAGAAGACCTCTCTGTTCTGCCACTCTATGTAGTAAAACACAAGTTGAGGAGAAGGAATTTGGTGCAGGAATGAGACAAGGAGTTAGAAAGGGATAAACTGGCTTTGTTTGTTTTTTAGCTTGTCCACCTGTGTCCATGTGTTCCATGTGCTGTTGATGCCACATGCAGCAAGCGGCATGTTATCCTAAACGTTTTCTCCTAGTGGTCAGTTGATACCTCCAATGAAATTAGTTTTGTTGCTACAAACCGTCTATAATAAAAAGCAGGAAAATTCTGAGCCCTTACTTCTGACTCTTCTAAAAGGGAAAATAATCAGAGAGTTGACATGGCATAACCAATGATCTTGTTGCATTGGATGTTTTTGCATGTAATAGCCACTTCAGCAGAGATGCATAAGATGACGTCTGGCTCTCATTGGGTTTCCCTGATTATTAACTTGTAAGTACTTGAGAAATTATTCATATTTAACAGGAAATAGTTTAAATAACATTACAAAATTTGGAGCCATTAGGTAACAATTGTGTGATGAAGCAATTTGTTGGAGTTATACTGGAATTAAGAATGTCAAATAATATATGATTTGATCATTTTTCCAGCTACACAAACTCCACAACTTCCTTCTCAAAAAGAACCCCAAAGCTTTCTTCACAGCACAAACTGCTGCATAACCCTCAGGTGTACTTGTCATCCACTCGACCCTGTCAGGAACAAACCTCGGGTGCAAAGTCTCTTCTGAACAGACAAGACACAATATTCAGGAGGAGCACAGCAGCTGCCCTTTCTGGACATGGGATAGCAGCTTGTTATCTGAATGTTAAGTAACACCTTCCCCCTGGCAATTCCCTCTGCCACTGACTCCCCCTGAAGCATAGCCTTTTCCACCAAGACAAATCCTGGGGCTCCAGGGGGCGGATGCCATCAAGGCTCTCTCTCTTCCCCAGTCACCATAATAATTCCCGCCCTGCTCCTTTCACAACGCAAGTGTGAAACAACAAAAAGGATTTTTTTTAAGTCATAAGGGACATACCTAAAGGTCTTTCTTGTCTGTCTTCTGTTTCGTGCTTTTTTTCTTACTACAGTTGCTAGTCTACATAACTTCCCAGCTCCTTTGCTACTGTCATGTTTGTAAGCAGCCCCATCACAGCAAGTAATGTTTAATTTTAATATTGGCTTATCCCTTTAATCATCTGATTGCAAAGCATTTTATGAAAAGGTTAGTAGTATATTTCCCATCTCTTAGATATGAACAGAGGATCTCAACCTAGCATTCAACTCCTTTGAAACAGTTCAATGGGAATAGTGTATATTATTTCCCTATTTAAGCAAAACCGTAACATTCCCTATTTAAGCTTAACTAAAGACCAAACAAAGCATGTTTTCTAGGCTTAATAAGATAATTCTCTTATGGATTTTAAATGTCAGTGCAAGCATCATTTGAAAATATTCCATTATGCTATTTTTACCAAACAGACATTTATGGGGATTCACTGTAAGAAAGATATTTGTCCTTTCTCCACCTTCAGAACATCCCTTCTGACCCTGGCCCTTTCAAAAATTTTCATGATTCAAACTGATCTTGGATGGAAGTAGAAAAAAATAAGTATTAAAAAAAATCTCTGCAGCCTCCCTATTATGTCTGTGGATGTGACAAAGCATTTGAGAGAAATAAGCTAATGGATTTCCAAGTTGATTGTAATATATTCCTGTCTGTATATAGATTTATAGTTTCTCCCTATGAAAGTACTAGGTAGTTCTAAATTTAATTACAAAATTACTTTGACAGAAATTGCTAGTCTGGAAAGCAATCCCATAACTGATATTATTAATCTTTTATGTCCAAGAACTACATTTTTGAGAATTCAGTTGTAGAATAAAATAGATTCTTCATACGGTCATCGAGATTATTTTTTACAATTTGAATAGATTCTGTATTAAACTCATTCCATAACTAGAAAAAAAGGCTATATGAACTTCTAGTCTGACAGGAAGATTATATAAAAATGAAGAAACTCTGGTCTTCTATGTATCAAAGGAAAAACCTTCAAAACCTCCTTTTTCTTTTTTATATATTCTCAATTTTGGTATGGGAGAGTGGACTCTTTTTTTTCCACTGAGGATTAATTCACAGTCTGCCAAAAACTACGCCTCTACTTTAAACTTGAAGAAGCACTGTCGTGCTTCTACATTATTTTACAATTATCAGAAAATCTAAAGCAAAATTTCTAGATTTATGCCTTCAGCTCCACAACTTGGAAGGCCTGGATAACTAAAGGTTCTCAGCACAGTAAGTGCTTAACGTTTAGCTTCCTAAAGGAGTGTTTACTGTATAGAGGTATATTGCAATTTTCCTTTAGGGTGTGTTTACATGGGTGGCAAAGAGAAATCAGGTTTGAATGTTGCTGGTTTTGGTTTCTTTTTATTATTAAACCTTGATTACCTCTTGCTAACATTTGTTATTAAAAAAAACCCACAACAACAACAACAACAACAACAACAACAAAAAAAAANNNAAAAAAAAAAAAAAAAGGAAGGAAAAAACAAGTATGGATGAGAAATAGCAATTAAAAGGGTAAACCAATGTCCAGTCTCTTAGCAAATGAAATTATGTAAAGGTTGTAGTTAGTTAGGACTGGATGCTGACAAGATTGAAATGGGAATATGGGAATACATTGCAAGTGGAATACCTGACATTTTCAGTGTTATAGAAGTAAAAAATAATAAACCTCCAATCAATTGAAGCCACTTTTTAATGGCAGGATGCCAAAAAAATTAATTTAAAAAAATTTTCAGGCATAATACATATACAGAAAATTCAAGTGGTGCACACAACCTTTCCAAACATTAGAATATTATCTATTTCTAAATATCCAGTGTCTAAAAAGGGAGTACAAGAAGGCTGGAGAAGGACTTTTTAAATGGGGTGGAGTGATAAGGAGGAATTGCCTTAAAGTGAAAGAGGTTAGATTTAGATTATGTATTAGGAAGCATTTCTCTCCTGTGAAAATAGTGAGACACTGGCACAGGTTGTTCAGAGAAGCTGCAAATCCCTGGAGGGGTGCTCAAGGTCAGGTTGGATGGGGTTTGGAGCTACCTTGCCTACTGGAAGGTGACACTGCCGATATCAGGGGGGCTCAAACTATGTTTGAGTTTTATGTTTGATTATGACTGAACTTTTCTGCCTGGAATGGGAATTGCCCTCACCCTTGTTTACACGACAAAAAATACCATTAAAATGAAACTGGAAAATTAACCAAAAATTACATAAAAATTAAAAATTAACTGAAATTGTGACTAGTTACCAATTAGGATATATTTGTTAATGTCCAGAATATCCTGACTAACATTCTAAAACAGTAAAACCAGTACAACACCTTACTTCAGCTAGTTCAGAGATTAATTAGATTATTAATTAATAGAGTGATATTAATCAGATTATCTCATCTATTTTAAAACAAATGCCTCAGATATATGTTAGAGCTTTCCGTGACTACCGGTCCTACTCTACCTGATTTATGTGGGGTCATAACAACCTGATCATGATCAGGCCACCCTGTAAGCACCAAGGCATTGACAACCCTCTGTCCAAGCCTACAATTGTTTTACGTGAATGACTTGAGTGTACCTTTTAATGACAGAGACAGGGCCTGGAACTTTGCTCACAGGACAGAGGCAGGCAGAAGGTTTTGCATCAGCATGACTTGAGCAAAGAGGAGTCATTTTGAAAAGAAATGAACTACAATAGTGTTAATCTGTTGAGAGGTCGACAAGGACACTCAAGGACGGAAAACTCTGAATAATAAGCTACTCATGAAGACTTTTAAAACTCACTGCCAGTCCTTCAAAGGATATGCAGCAAATGTGCAGTAGATGTGTGCCATGATAAAGGGAACAAGTTGCACAATAAAGAGCAGCTCCTCATCAGAAAACAAAGCTGGTAAGGCTTGAACCCACCCAGCATAAACTGATAATGTATTAAGCAAGTCACTCACATGCCAGTCTTCAAGGCAAAGACTAGAAAGCAACTGAAAACAAACTGAAAGAGAGAGACACAGGTTCTTACTCAAACTGTCCCTCAGTGTGTCAGACACCGGGGCTGAATCCTTCACCTCTCTTCTAAGCACATTCAAACTCTTCCAGTGAAATGAATCTCAGGACAGCATTGCATATTAAAATAATGTATCCTTTACTACCCAGGCACTGGAAAATGGAAATTCTGTCTCGAACATGCTGAGAGTGAGAATATCTATAGAACAAGTGTGACTAAAGAGAAATAAGAGATAAGCAGTTACAATACCAGCAGGAGACATAATGGTGAAGGCTGAGCACCAATAAAACTAATATTCTTCATCTCTCAATCTCTCATTTAAATATAGACTAATTTGTAGCTCAATTAGCACTTTATGGGAATGAGAGAAATACAGGCTTAACTTCCTTCAGGCTAAAGTCTTACTTGAACTGAGGTACCTCATTTCCTGTTCAGTTGTTCTAGGATTTGTAGGAAAAGACCTATTAAGCCCCACCACCTCCTTTGGTTTGCAGTCATCTTATTGCTTTTCAAAGAGGAATGTAAGCTAAAAAGGAGTGATTCTACAACTGGTTTGGAGATTCTTTACATCTTTTTTTTCCCTCTTCCTAGAAAAGCACTTGGTAGAGCTCTGCAGGAACACTTAGCTTAGATTGAATTCTGTTGCTCAGAGTAGGAAGAGATTCCACCCTAGACACCCAGTGAATTTTTGGGAACACCAAAGAGATATCTGCAACATCAGCAGGATATGAGTGCAAGATAAGTGCTGGACTGTAGTTTTGTATGACAGACTTACCGAAACCACCTACATTGTTCTTTACCATCAAAATTCCTTATTTGCTTTGGTCTTTGAGTTTGGCACTTTTAGATTTTAAGATATTCTGTGGAAGGCAGTTTTGCTATCGTTTCTTTTAACTGACTTTAATAGAAACGCTTTAGTGTGCCACCAGTGGTTGTTACCTATCCTATGTGTATTACTGCGATGGCTTGAGCCCAGATAATAGCTAGGTACTCACTCACTTGCTCACTTCCCCACAGTGGGCTGGGATAAAGAATTAGGAGGGTAAAAGTGAGGAAACTTTAGGGTTGAGATTAAGGCAGTTCAATAGCTAAAGTAAAAGCCACACACAGAAGCAAAGGCAAGCAAAATAAGGTATTTATTCACTACTTACCACTGTGGTACTACTTAAACCTCTCTGTAGTCACTTCCTAGAAAGGAAGGCTTCATCACATGTAGAAGTCACTTGGGAAGACAAATGCCATTAGCACAGGTATTCCCCCCTTCCTCCTCCTTTCCCTGAGCTTTTATGGCTGAGCACAATATCATACGATTTTAATGTCCCTCTGGTCAGTTGACATCACCTGTCACTGCAGTGTACCCCCTTACTTTTTGCCCTTCATCACTGTAATTGCTGTGGAGAAGAGTGAGGAAAAGAGAAAATATTGTAGAAGTACTGTTCAACAATAGCTTAAACATTGAGCAACTGCTTTAGTCACAAATCTAAAACACAGCACCATAGGGGCTGCTATGGAGAAAGTTAACACCATTCCAGCCAGACCCAGTACAGCAACTTACTTTGGATTACTGATTGAGATTCCATACAGTTTCGATATGGAAAAAAAAATAGTCCTGTTAAAGTGGCTTATTTGTCAGCCCCATTCTGAAAAATATAAAGGTAAATTCATGCTTAGAATAGGGGAAGAGACAGGCTAAAACACTGAATGTACACAGTTCTCAAAGAAATTCTCAAATCAAGGGGAACAAAACTCTCCTCAGTGTGGAATACAACAACACAAGTTCTGAAACACCTACATGAATGAAAAATACAAAAAAGACAACTCTCCAATTGTGTTCTTAGATATCAATAGGTGCTTTTAGATGGGTGTAAACTTCACTGTTATTTTTTGTTCTGTATTCCCCCTAGAATTTATCACTGGAACCTTGGCCAGACCTTATTTCAAAGGGAGGCTAATACATGCTTCATTAAGAATGAAAATGTGTGCCTTCTTTAACTAGGTATGGATATTGCAAGGTTTTAGGTTTTGATCTTACTTGCACGTTTTTACATTAGGAATACCTGCCAGTTCCAATTACACTCTTGGATTTATGTGCTGACTAAGTCACTGTAATTGATGAATTCAGTATTAGTCAATACAAAAAAAAAAAGCAAGAGGAAAACAGACACCAAGCATTGGGTTACAGGCTCAGCATAAGCACTCCTGATTCATGGACATTTAGAGAGAACCCCTGTGGAGCTTCAGAGCTCCTTACACATTTATATCCCATTTAAAGGGGGGGTTGGAGGAGAACAGAGTGAGAGAACACATTATGATTTAGAGAGCTATAAGAGCACTAAATTGTCTAGTGCATTTTAAGGGACAGAATGAGGATTTCCATGCAATAACACTGCAGATTATTACCAAAATTCTATGGAAAAGGTTTACGCTGTAAGAGGATACAAATAAGAGACACTTTTCTGTAGGCTCTTAAAGACCCAATGCTGAAGCAGTAGAAGGAGGAAAATGTAACATCATTTCTTTGGTGCCCCTCTTTACTGTGACCTTGAAGTCCCCACAATTCTTTTCTAATAAAATAAAATTCATCTATAAACAGATGGCGTTGTTTCATCTTTTTGTTCCTTCTGGGCATACCATAATGATAACACAGGGAATGTTTATCTCAGCCAGTCTTTGTCACATTGTTTTAGTGGTAAAGTACACTTGACTTATTGGATTCTATACTTTTTGTTAAAACTTATTTTATTGTTATCTGTTTTATCTGAAACATTATAGGTGAAAAAGGAGAGAAACTTATAATTAGAGGAGTCTGGATAAAATAATTAACAAACAGTAAATTGCAAGAAATAATTGTGTTTCTCAAAGTATCTATAATAAAATCTTTCTGCAGCTATTTGTAATGAGCAAAATACTTTCCAGAAGAGAAATAAAAAGTGAATTTTATTAAGGGCTTAGTTTTCCATCTTGGTGACATTTTCATCTAAGTGAGTTAAGTGTCCCAAAAGACAGGAGGACCAGAGCTGTGCCTCAATGGCTCAAGAAATGAAAATCTAGACAGATCCAGGGTGATGAAAAATAAATAGCAGATCTTTGTAAATATATGAGATCCCAAATCCAAACATTTTCCATTTCAACATTCAGAGTTGAAACATGGTCTCCTCTTCAGGGCCATCATCACAAACAAAATTAGAGGTCCACTGGGGCACCGTAACTTAGGTAATTGACATTAACTCTCTAAAAGACCAAAGTGTTGAATCCACTTATTTCCATGTTCCCCCCATGTTTCAGTCTGCTTACAGTCTGTTTTCAGTCTGTGTATTTCTGCAAAGTTCCTCTGAAAAGAGGGGGTTCTTTTTTTGTTTTGTTGTCTGTTTGTACCATGAAGGTCACCTTTTAGTGAACACAGTCTTTTGAGTCACACCTAGTTAAAGAAAGAAGAAATGTAGTCCTGGGGGCAGGATATGAAAAGCTCTGTACCAGTGAGTAACAGTTTGAAACGTGTCTCTCTTGCTCTACCTCATGTGAGTATGTGTGTCAGCTCCCTTATACGTGAGCAGCAGACCACGAACTACAACAGGGATCTCTCCTTCTTCCCAGAACAACCACAACAGAGCAAGCTTTACTTGCTTCTGTATGCTGTGCATGCTTCTAGGAGCATCTCTTTGCTTCCTTCCCTTCACAAGCATCCATAGGCTAACCCCAGGTAAACACCAAAAAGTATATTATTCCTTTATAACATTATTGTCAGCAGCTACTGTTCTAGAAGATGTCAAAAAGAAAAATTCAGAAGAAAGATCCCCTAGACCTTGCATAATACGTATTTGACTGTCCTCTCATCCAAACACATTAAAAGATGTGCTAGGGCACTTTAATCACAGTTCACAGAGTTGTATCTCACAAGGAAATATGATGGCTGAGATCACTTAAAAGCATATGAAAAACTACAGTAGAAGAGAACCCATGACCTTATCTATGCATACACACATTAGGCTTTTTTAATACTTATATCTCAAACAAATAGGTTAGACATAATTTCTATTACCTTTCTATTTTTTTAAGTACTTCAATTTATATACAGGAAAATAATCACTCTAAATAGCAGGTCATATATCAGAAAATACTTTAGAAATGCTGCCATACACTATTAAAATAAGACATTTACAAATATTTCCTCTTTTTCATATTTGTTTGAGTGCAAAGGGGAGAAAAACACAGCACACAAGTCTATGGGTGTCTAATAGTTTTTTAAACAAACTGTTGCTAAGCACTTTTTCAGATGCTTAATACATTAATCTGCTTCATAGACAGGTCTTTCAGGTCTGTATTTGTACTTCTAAGTGAGATCAAGGAAACTGTGATGTTTTGAGTCTCAAATTCCACTGTAACCTCAGTTGATTCAGGCTGGCAATATAGTTAGTAATGATTATGTGTCACTCCCACCAGCAAGAAACCTCAAAATTAGGGTATTTTCTCTTCGCCCCCCAGCTTACCATGTGACTTTTTTTTCTTCAATGCCTATCAATGATATCTCACTTGAGTGTAATTTCATAATACAGATTCCAGAAGTAAACAAATAAATTTGTCAATATTTTCATGTCTTTAATCTTATTAGGAGTTTAACCATATGTTCTTATTTATTTTCATATACTCCCTATGCTGGAGAATTACAAAACAGAACTACAAGTCTGTCCTGCTTATCTGTGTACTTTTAATATACAATAATGATTAACAATGCAGCAAATATATTTCTATCCCTAATTTGCTACATTTTATGACAATTACTTTCTGGTGCTATACAACTACCATGAGCAATAATATTCATAGCTGCAAATATCACACCTGAAACCTTCTGTTCATTCCACAGAGCAGAATGACAGGAGCTCACATCAGTCAAAATCTTAAAGATCAGAAGACTTTGAAACTTGAAAAAAAATCCCGGTTTTACGTGAATACGAACTAGAACACTTAACTTCTTAAACGGAGAAAGTTCAAAGAGACAGAAAGACTGAATAGATGTAAAAGATGAATAAATTGTTCCTCTTCTTCACTGTCCTTCAAGACATTTCTCCCACTTTCAATTTTGATTTTCAATAATTTTCTGAGCTATAGCAAGCCCTGCTCCATCTCCCCACTCCTCAGGCCATTGCCACCATCAGGACCTCTTTGCAGTCCCAAGTTCAGCACTTAACCTATACGTCTCTCTGCTGAGACTTTCTCCCTCTGACCCCTAAGAAAAAAGCAACCTCTCCTTCCACACCAGTCCTCTGGACTCCCCCACTCTATTCAAACAAAAAATGAATAACAATGAAATTGAAAATAGTTGTTGCCACCAGGAGGAAGTTACAGGTCACCAGTGGGTGGCCCCCACGCTACTGAGCTCTGAAGATGTGACAGTCCCAGTATCTGTCCCAGTTCCTCCCTGTGCCACCAGGGCTTTTCCCAGGGCCTCAGGTGATGGCTCCATGTTCTGCAACTTTTGATGCTGCAGATATGAACTACAGACAGGGTTTTACTGGGAGGCCAGACTCTGCTTTCCTTGGGCCACATTGTCATCACAAAAGGCATCTGAGCTACTCCCTCCTCCATCACCACATGGGAACATGAATAAATGCGCCTTTGTTGCATGCACAAAGTCACATCTCAAATAATGCACATCTCTTGACTTAAAGGTAAATTTTATAGCAATTCAAATTTAGTTACATTTTAAGAAGCATCAACTGCAGCAGACACCCAAAGTCAACTGGTAAATCCTTTTCTTTCCAGAGGTTTCTGGAATGCAAACTTAACAGGCTGTTCTGTAGTACAGCAAAGCAGCAGCACATGGGAGAGGAAGATAATGAGCAGATCACCTCTTCAGATGTCTGCATAGGTATAGAGTATTTACCTTCTAGGCATTTCCTCTGAGGAACTGCAGTGGAAAAACAGAACTGCTTGTGACAAAGTGACAGCTGTGGGGGACACTGGAGGCAGAGGACTATGGAGACAGAATAAGGACACCTTCATTGAAGTTCCTGGAAAAGAGGCTTTGGTTGCACCTTTACTGATTCAGAAATGTTGTCCTGCATTCAATATGGAAATGTGCAATTTATGAGGAAAGGACTGACTCAATCCCATGGCATTCAAATGGCTGATCACATCTCAGGTCTCATTGCAGGTGATCCAAGGGCTTCACCTTCAATGCATCAAGGTAACCTTTGTTTCTTGCAAGGAACACAGCTTAGATCTAAAAGGCATCAACCTCAATGCAGACCTATTTTTTTAATATATATTTTAGATGGATAGAAAGAGTTATTTCCTTTTATTAATCCAGGAAAACCTGAAGTATTTATTTTAGGAGTATGCAAATCTGTTTTCATTTAGTTTTGCCTTATCAAAGAAAGGAATTTAGAGATTATCAGAAGTCACTAACTCATTTTACTATTAAGAATATAATCTATTCAAGAAAAATTTCACCGTAAAATTAATTTGATAATATATGACCCTTCTTTTTCCTCCCTGGAAGTATTAATATAATTACTACAGAGAAAATTTTCACCTTTTGTTGGGATCAGCATTTTACTACAAAAATATTAATTTCTCAAGTAGGAAAAAAAGCTGTTTATAACTCATAAGACTCAAGGATGGAGAATCCTGTATGTCATGGTCTTGACCTATTTTGTGATTGAAAAGTAGGATCATACACCAAAGGAGAACATAGAGAATCACAACAGCCAAACAAATAAAACTCAGGTATTTATATGTAGCCACTGATTGCACTATCTCTGTGGCACTGTTGATGCCTGAACACAATTTTCTAATTAAAAACAAACTAAAAACCAAACTGAATGACAGATATTATTAAATCAAAACTTCAACATGCTTTGTTCCTACAGATGAGTGTCTGAGACCTTTTCAAGAAAACTTTCCTGTTTCCTGAAAACTGAGCTGTCTTGCTCAACACTGGGTTTCTATCAAAATATAGAGCAAAAGGCCACCCAAGCAGCTCTTGCTGATATTTGCAGTGTCAGTGTGCTGGTGTGCTCACACCCTCGGCAGCATTGTGCCAATATTCCCAGCTGGGAGTAGATAGGAACTTATGAGCAGTTTATGAAGAAGTGGCCACGTTTTCTTGCGTGCATGGAGTTCATGAAAGCCCAAATTTTGTCACCAAACGCAGATAAAGCTGCCCTCAGCATAATATTCCAAAATAGTAACAACAAGAGTGCATAAGCAAGTGAATATAGGGCTGGGAAGAGGACAAATGAGGTTGGTGACAGATCTGAAATCTTCCCTTCACCTTGCCTATGCATTTTTTACAGAAAAACCAAGAAACACAGGAAAAAAACAGGTAGGTTTTTTCCCTTTCCCTATTGGTCATGAAGTAACTAAAACAAATTATTTAGACATAGATGTGGTTAGAAGTGATTAGAAAGTATTTCCCCACTTTCTTTTTTTTTTCCGCAATAAAATTATTAAAGTAATATTTTGTTCTGCACTATGTAAGGAACATAGCTAGACATGGTAAGTAACTTCTCTAGAAGAAGGGATAGAATATAAACAACATTTTTTGTGAGGAAAACTTAAGCATAAGTATACATAAAACATATAGAATAAAATAAATATTTTGCTGCTTCATAAGTAAAATAAAAAATAACTGGTAATACAAGGAAAGCTTGTAGGGGAGTAATTGCTTATCATGAGAAAGTTTCCCACGCATGAAGCTATTTTAAAGGATTACTACTCAAAATCAATTGAAAACAACAGGAATATTCCTGCCTAAAAATAGGGCTTTTTTCTTACATATGTAAATCAATGCCTTGCTCATGATGGTGATGGCTGAACGACAAAGCTGGAGAGAATGAACGGAGCAAGCAGATCTTGGGAAGCTTTTCCACCACACTTTACTCCTATCTGACAACTTCTGTTAACTACTGGTCAATAAAAGCCCATCAGCATTTAATTATTTAGAGAGGGGGTCCCAAAAATCATCCTGAGGAATACGAAATACAACTAATATTTTGTGGTTTTTAGAAACCATTCTCAAATTATTAAATAACTTGAACACTTTAATCAGCAGTAATACTTTGTACTGAACTGCTTTGAGTGTCTTCTAGACACTCAGTGTCACCTATAGGTATATCTTTGTAGTAAGCTCCATGGTAAAATTAGCAGATATGTATAGGTTTTGCAGCTTTGGAGGGGCGCTCTGCCATTTGACTCCACCTGTTCTGCTTGGGAGGCATTTATGTTAGTACCTGTCCAATCCAGACAGACCTTAAAATGCAGACATCAAAATTCCCAGACTGAGGAAGATTTAAATGGCATTCAGACTTCTGCACTCTGCTTCCTGGCACTGACCAGACCCAAATCCCTGCTTTGAAACACTGCATAGCTTGTATAATGTTCTACTTCAAGTTCCGATTTGAGTTTTGTGCATGAAATCCAAAGACTACAGTCTCAAAAGTTATTTAATGAGATGGTTTAATAGGACAAACTAAACACAGAGTGCATTAGAGACACCAAAGTGCTTGTTACTTCCCCATTCTTCCACAGAACAACCTCAATTTTTCACCAAAGAATTGTCTACATATTTCCCCAGAAGCATTCGATATTGCAAAGAGCATTTTTCATACTATAGGATTGTGAAAAAATATGTCAAATTTCCTGACTGAATTAATTTCTCATGAATATTTCCCAATATTCAAATATACCTGAACAGCAAAACAGGGAAAGAATGTCAACTGACGACAAGAGTTTTGTTCAATAAACTGCTCCATAATTTTTTTTGTACAGTTTTTTGTTTGTTTGTTTGTTTTTTCTTTTTGCAATAGCTACTGATTGATTTTTACAGAAACAAAAAAAACCCTACAAAAAAAACAGGACCAGTTTTCTATTTGTGAAAGCATGCATCTCACTTACTCTTCCTTAAAAAATATCAGCTCTTTTCTACAATGCTAAGAATTGTTCCTGCTTACACAAAGAACTCACAAAACTCTTCTGAGCTGTAGTATCTCTTTAAAGAAATAAAAGGCCTACTTAAACTGTTAACTTTTATGTTTCATCAAGAGTTACAACAGACATCAAATTTAAAAGTACTTTACGTTATCCCTAGACTTCTAATGGGGCAACTTCAGGTTTTATATAATTAAATTTAATACTGCAAAATGAAGCTTGTCAATCCACATTGCCATACTGAATTTTTTAATAGTCATTCTCCAAATAAAGAAATATACCACACCATAGAAACAAAAAATAAAATTTTCTTATGGCTATAATGGTGATAATAGCTTATGGTTTAGATCATATCATCAAAGAGGCTAGTAAAATTGGACAGCTCCTCCAATCTTGAACAACACAGCTTTTATGTTTTTTATTGATTTAAAGTTTAAATACAATAAAATGAAAGAAGCGTACTAAAAATTAATATAAGATAATGAAAACAGGGGCCAACACATTAATAAAAACTATACCTAAAAGACAGTTTGGACTTCTCATAAATGATGGTGTTAAGAGCAACATTATTGGAAAGTAAAAGGTATAAAGCTGCTACGTAAATCCTGACAGAACAGACAGATGGTCTAAAAAAATTCCCAAGTTTTATCTCACAGATAAAACCAATTTTTACTGATGAAGTATGGTCCTGGAACCAGCAAAGCTCTCAACCTCTGCAAACCTATAAGCTAAAGAGTTCTTGTCCTATGGAAAAGAATTTCAGGTATACATTCCCCATACCACTGCAGTTCATTCTCAAAAACTCAAAAAAATATTAAAAAAGCTCTCCCAGCACAAGGTGAAATCTCAAACCTTGAGAGGAATCCAGGTAAAGAGATTCTCTCTAGGCAAAGCAGGCATGTATCTTCACCGCTGGGAATACAGAAAGTCTGGTTTGTAGTGAACAGCTTTTCCTACGGATCCACAAAACAAAATCAATTCTGAATACACTGACAAAAAGTACTCAGGACATCATAGCTATTTCACCTGTACTGAGCATGCTATTCATCTCACATGTACTTTAAAGATTATGCTTACTCTAAGCTAATTGTCCAGGCACTTTCTGTAGGCAGTAGGAGAAAAAGACATCTCCACACAGCAATTCATCCTATAAATATTCATCCTGTATAAATGTGGAATAATGGAATTAACAGAGATTCCCTTTTTACCATAGGGATATATAAATTAGATGACACACGTAACTTATCAGATGGATAAAGTGTAATGAATCCTACTGTTAACTGGTTGCAGTGACACAGAACTTTTGACAACTTTGATTTAAAGTGCTGAAAGTGCATTCATTGAGAGATGCAAAAATAATCCACAGTCACTGTAAAAGATAATACTGATTAAACATCCTTTACAACAGTGGACTGAAAATCAGTGACAGAATCCATCAGTTCAATGGATGAACTGATGTTCCTCCTCCAGTGCTCTTATCACTGACAGCCCATGCAACATGTAACAGCTCTGCTACTAATTGTCTCCCCACTTTTTCAAAACAGAAAATAGGAGGAATATTTCCATCTGTATTGCATCTTAAACTCTACAGGTATGCAGGGTAAACAGGTTCCACATCCATTTTTCCCAGGTAATTCCCTGTAAAGTCATTTAAAATGAAACCTTGAAAAATTCTACTTTCTAGTAGAGCAAGAAACTACTTCCACTCAAGAAGATAAAAGGAAAGAATGAATGTACAGTAACAACCCCACTCTGCTAATGAAACAATTTGTGTTACTTCCTTATTAAAATATCTAGTGCTTTTATATTGTTATGCTTTGAAAAAATTTCTGGAAATCAATTAATTTGTCACTGGAAAGTAATGTCACTGTACTGCTCTTGTTCCTGATAATAACCACTATTTATTTGTAAGCCCTTATGCTATTTCCTGAAGAGGTTTAATTAATTGCCTGAGTCTCTTCAGCCGAAAAGCTCTTCTTTCTTAATTTTTTCCCCCTTTTTAGAGAATGACTTTCAAATAACACTTTCTTTCAATTGCAAATGACTTCAAACTTACTGGACCTTTAAAGAATTCATAAATCTGAGTGTGCCTCAGTCAGGTTCAGCTTGAATTGATGCACTGAAGAGAGCTTTGCTGCAAGATTTCAGGGTATGTCAGGACTCTTTTGCTGTCCTGACATTTTACAATGAACTGTACTCCTAGCAGGTATCTTTTGCAACCCCACACCTTTTCTTTTGTGTGTTCTAACATACAGTGCTAACCAAGTCCAGTACGCCCCAGAGAGAACTGGCTGACAATTAGACCAGAAGGGAGTTATTACAACAATGCTACAATGAACTTCCTACTTCATGCATTCAAAAGAGGGATATGGTCACATTATGCAATGTGACCTCTTTTGATACATAATGTATGTATGAAAATACATGTATCAAACTGTTTGCAGTTATGTATCAAACTGTTTGCAAGCACAAAAAATGTACTGGCTTTGCATCAAAATCTCCCATTTTTTCACTGTAAGCAGAAAATGTACACACACATTTATGGTTCAAGTAGTTGATTTCCCATATCTGAAGCTCCTTAAATATTTCATAAATGTCTTATTGTTAAAAGAGTGTTTTGAACTGGTAAAAAAATTGAATGAGGAATATTTACATGTATGTCCATAAGTGTCCATCCGTAGGTGTGGTGCTGACAAAGCTAAAAAACCCCCAACCTGCTTTTGTTCAGAGATTATTTTTCTCTCCTTCATAGCAAACACTTATCCATTATGAATTCCAGTAATATCTGATGAAAAGCAGAGACCTTTCCCAGCTGCTCCTACACCAATGTCCTAAGGTACCGCAGTAGATGCTCTTAGTGGAGAAATCAGCTTATCATTCAAATTCTTGAAGGGCGGTGTGGAAAAAGGGAATCTTAAGTAAGAGAGGTTACAAGTCGATTGAAAGAGAAAGATATTTTATTATTATATTTTTATTTCCGTTATTGCAATATTCTCATCCAGTAAACACAATGGGAATACAAATAACTCTTAAGGAGGAGAGCTGTTTAAATTTAGTTTAAAACTCAGTCAAGTCATTGTGGCAAATGTTGTTGTGCATGCTCTTAGCAGCCTAAGATGATTAAATTTAACATAGCCTATGGTGAAAGCTACAGCAGAGGAAATAAAAACTACTTAGTATACCTAATAGATTTGCTATGAATAATTGAAATGTAATTATGTTTATTTTTTGTCATTGATATATTTGGATGGGAAAGAAACATGTATAGAATTGCACCTTTGAGCAACGCTGTCATAAACCTTCTTAGTTATATGTCACACCCTGTGCTAGAAAGAGGAATGTTCTGCATAGAAAACAAATACTGCATGAAGCAGGTGTCTGTCAGGGCCCTGAACAGTTCTCTTATCATGCAATGTGGTTTTTCCAGGCTCCCCCAGAAAGCAGTATGTCCTTGCTAAGTTTTTCCATTATTTTGCATACGTTCTTCACAGACGCATACTACTTAGTAAAGATTTAAGTTAGCAACTTAACCCCTCAGGAAACACCTGAAAGTTTGAGAACACACATATTTTAAAATCAGTACAAGAAATTCCACCCTTTCCTGCAGAGTTCTTGGTGCTCTCCTCTCCCCATGGAGCTGACAGGGAAGGAGCTATTACTGGCAAGTCATTCAGCAGGCTTCAATGTCACACCACAGCACCTGCATGCAGCTGTAAACGCTCCTGTTTTCTTCCTTAGATGTTGTGTGCTTGTAGATAAAAACTGGGAGATTTATTCCACGTTCAAATGTATAGCCAAATACAACATATATAAAAACAACTGAAATGTATGACTTTATAAATTGGGAATTTATTTGTGGAGACCAATTTTGCCAGAATATCTTCACCAAAAATTAATCTCATACTGGAATCCTATAGGTCTATTTTTAGGAGATATTTTTCGGCAGAATTACTTTCCAGTATGATTCAAACTAAAGTGAGAAACATCCTACCTGTCCACACGCTTGTCAGATTCACTGACTCTCTCAGAAAGGGTGCAGTAACTGGGGTGGGACTTCTTGCCGGGTTTCTTTTTTTTTTGAATGCTGAAATTTATGACAATTTAGTCATAAATCACATCCTATATATGTGATTCATAAATCACACTGAAATCACATAGCTACCCCAAATATCTCCTTATTTAATGGAATACACAGTCTATAGCTGAAAAATTTGACCTGAAAGTAGGACTTTATGCTGTGGTGTTGATACAGTTATGACTTCAACAATACAGAATTTTTTATGGCGTTTTTTCAGTGGAATGGCTATTTCTAGTTGAGAACGCACCAATTGCTCTCAGTGTTTTACTCTCTCCATCTATGTTATTTAATAGAAACATACTTTTTGTGCTTGTCTGTCTTTGTAATTCTTGTCTTTTGAATTGTATAAGAATTATGAATTCTATTAAGAAAACTTCTAAGCTCTTTTACAATATCAGCAGGCCAAGAGCTATCTATCATCTATCTATGTTCTTTGTGAATGGAGTGGGAAGGGATGTCAGCATCTCTAGAATGTAGCTGAAATGCAAAGAACTGCTGGATTTTAAAGCTTAGGTGAGTCTCTACATGTGATGCATAGACACAGGCATAGATCTGAGACAAGGTCAATTTTCATTTTCATTTTGCTTTCAGATCATTTGCACTGGGGAGGATATAATTTAGTGTCCTGTAGGTCTATAATTTTCCTCTTCGTTTCTTCTCCCTTTCTTGATCTGCTTTCCCAGTAACTTTTGACAATTTCTTTCGCAGAGGCGACAGTGTAAATCTGTAGCCATTGCAAATATTTGGTAGTAATTTATATCAGCCTAGTATTTAGTCCAAAATACCATAAGCAATAGAACTTCAAATACTCTAAATAGTGATGCAAAACAGAGAAGTTTGGGTTAAAATATTAATTTTTTCCATTTTGTTTTGGTTATAACACCCACAATTTCTTGGGGGGTTTTGTTTTGGTTTTTTGGTTTTTTGTGTGTTTATTTTTCATTTCATTCAAAGCTTTTTTGGATTTTTTTTCATTAGGAATCTGATGATTAATTTTCTCACGTTCCACTTCATGGGAAATTGCATATATGCGGGAGAGATACCTGGAAAATCCATCTTGTTCATAATTCTTCACTAGGCTATGAAGACAAAATTTGGAGGTCCTTTGAGATTCTCAGTCAAAATCTACTCCATATCCAGATCTAGAGCAATTCTATCCCTGATAAAGGAGTAGGTTTGATTTACACCAATGTACATTCAAACAAGATTTTTCTTAAATTCCAATCTTACGCAATTTATTTATTTACCATGCTTTGCAGTAAGTAAATTTTATGTTTTTTCTCTCATATTTTTAAGAAACCTATAACTAATGGTAAAATTTGTATTAATTTATTCTACTAAGAAAGTTCTCTCTAGAGTAACTTGTGAAATTTTATTTAGTATATGCCAGGCTTGATCAGCTATCTAAGATATACCATTTTGGGGGTTTTTAACTGTCTTAATTTTGGAAGCCAAATTGAATAGTTTTGTGTTATTAGCATAAAGAAAAAAACCACAAACCTGATGCAAACAAGAAAACAGCTTCTTACCTTACTGCATGATTCATTCTTCTTTATTTGTGCTTCATTTTCTTGTCACGAAATAAAAAGGAAAACATTCTTGTAAATTAATTCTTCAAATACTCCTATAACTCAAGTATGCATATAAACCTCCTAAAAAAAAGCTGTATCTAACGCTGTCACTTTTATGCAGAAGTTATCTTGCATATATGTGCACATACTGAAAGAACTACAGGGATTGCTCTACGGAACAGGGGACAATTGGCAGGTTATTCTTTATTCCAAAGCCCATTTTTTTCTTTATTTATAACTTTTAAAATACTGCCTCTAATTTGAAACTCTTCATAATTTTTTTTTCCTTCCAGAGAAGGAAATCATCTCAAGAATTTCACCCATTTCTTGGTGGTTTGTTTTATTTGTTTGGGGTTGTTGTCCTTATTATTATTGCTGTTGTTATTTTCTTGCTCTTGTCTCCCAACCTGAGACTCTGACTTTGAAGCACCCCTAAGTCTGCTCCACCAATACGCACACTGAAGGATCTCAGGAAAAGAAATCTTACATAGCAGACAGCAAAAATGAACAAAGGTTTCTAAGCCATCCTTTCCACAGACTTTCACCTCAACTGACTGTACACGTCTGTAACTCTCAAACATGCAGTGTCTCCACTTCCTTCACCTGGAGGTAACTGAATGTGCTTCCCATCATGCAACAAGCAGAAAACATTTCAGGCATTAAAACATCCTCTGTCTCCACAGTTATTCACAAAAATATGATGTAGCAGAGATACCAAGAATTTGCACTGCTTGGGTCTGCATTTGAGACATAACTGGTTTATTTTCAATTGCATGTGCTTGTGCCATATCTGTCAGCTTTCATACCTCTAAAAACTCTCAGCCTCGCAGGCAGCTCTTCACATGCTCCACCAACGCCTGGCTTTCTGTCTACTGCTATGTGACACAAACAAGTCTTGAGTGAAACACATTGGAGGTGTATTTCTATAAACTAGGTATGACATATGTTCCGCCAGAAAGATCCCACTAGTATAAGCAGATCAATTATTCTCCTGCATCCATATAAAACTAGCTACTCCATCACATATGTGTCATTCTCCCACAAGGCAAGGCATTCATTTCAGAGACATTCACCTCAAATATTTTGGAATTCTCCACTCATTGCTTTTCAGTTTTTTTACAAGATTGAACAATTTGCATCAAAGGTGTACAGCATGAAACAATAATTTATTGAATAAAAAAAAAAATGTGATGCTCCTATGATCCCAGAAACAGCAGAATTTACAAGAGAGGTAGGAACCTGGTCAGTATTCATGCTGTGGTCTCCAAATACACTGAGCTGACCACTGTAAGAACAAGAATGACCATGAAATTTATTAGTAAAATATAGATGCAAGCAAAAAGGGTAAAAGGTTATGGTATTATGAAGGAAGGAAAGATGCAGAGAGATTAAAACAACTGTTCTAAAATATGATTTTCTCTAAAATTCTCACAGAATAACATTATTTTTAATCTTGCCATAGAAAATTATTAAAATGGCATTTTATAAAAGCTATAACTCAGACTAAGTCAAAATATGAACACCTTTGTTTGTTTTTCCTTCCTTCTCTTACTCCTCTCTGAACCTCTCTGCTTGAATAAAAATGAACACAAAGTCCTATTCATCTCTCATTTTATTTTTGCAAAACCTTACCTGAACTGGTAGGGCTTTACAAAGTACAAATCTAGCCTCCTACATCAAACTACAGCAGTTTCACTTCACTTAAAATGGATGGAGTGAAAAACTTTCACAGCTCAGTTATTTGCCAACATCTGGGTTGCAATGAGCCTTTACACAGGACGTTAATTAAGCCCGTGTGTGATGGAAGAGGCGTCCCTTTACTGAAGGAGAGGGACACTACACTGCTGGCATTTTGCAAAAGCAGCAGCACAACACCACTTGAATTCCTCCCACAGGCCGGGTGCTTTGGACAGACTAGCCTGTCACAATGTGCTAGTGAAGGATGCTCTCAAGGGGGTACTTGAGGCCACTGTTGAACTTGCAGAGGAAAAAAGAGCTGTGCATCGTTTAAGGTAGGTACTGAGATAAATAAAGAACTCAAAATAATCTTTTTAACAAAATCCTCACACCAGAAGCCAGACTGACTTATGTCCTATCATTAATGGGCTCAATTTATTTCAAGCATTCTTATAAACTGCCATGAATATTAAATGGCAATGAACATTTACCATTAAACCTGAAGAAACTAGTGTTTGCTTTAAACCTAGGAATGTTAACCACCATCATACTAATGTAGTCTTTTTGACCTAGTAAGTGACTTTGCATTTTCTTTGGAAACAAAACAACACATTATGCTTACAGTCTCCTAAAGCTGACTATGTCTTCATGCATTTTTATACTAATTATAGACATTTTCAATATTAAACATACTATTGGATAAAAAACTAACAATTCCAGGAAGAAGTAAGGAAATCAAAAGAAATTGATGATAATGGATATTTTCATTCTTTTCTGCTCCAAAAGCAATAAAAAAAAGAATTAATGTTGGCGGCTTCTGGCTTTCTCTTTCTGCTTTATATTAACTCGCTTCAACTTCATTAATGGAAGATAAAACTTCAGGTTTTGTTTACACATGAGCAAACAGTAATGCTGAACTTCACACCAGAAAAGACAATATGATTGTGAATTACTTCCCCTCACAAACTGGAGCTATCAGATATTTGAGAGCAAGAGACACAACCTTCTTATGGAGTAATAAACTCCTCCATCTGAAAAGAATACATTTAAGGCGCTTCAAACCTAAAACATAACTATTAGCACCAAGAATAGTACTCATCAAGACGAACTCAAAAATACATTTCATTGACCAAAATATTTAAAAGTCCCTTTGCATGGATCTGTGCATCTGTATATATAGTTACATATAGAAACACACACACATAAAGATTTTTTTCCAGTTTTTCATAAAGACATATCTATAATGCACGTATGCATGTGCATATATGAGGATGAAACATTTAAAAATGTATTCAGCTTGCTACAGAATCATCAGATTTTAAAGTGTTTGTCAATACATAACTGCTTTGCAAAGAGCACATACACTAATCCTACCACTGAAAACAATGAATGTGTTCTTGTAGCTAAAATTGCTTAGTATTGTGGTTTGGGAACAGATTGCATTATTTACTTCCCTTGATGCTGCACTTATCTGGCTCTTACAGAAACCACATAGGCTGAACATTAAAATCCCAGAGATCCCAAATGAGATAGCTAAGTACATTTGTGTGCCTTCAAAGCCCTGGTTTAGTCATTCAGTTTCCACACTTTTCACAGAGGTTAGGTGTGCATGGTTAGCTTCCTTTCAAACCATATTTTTGTGGAAAAAAAAAATTACTTCCTAAGTTGCTAGCGCTACTACTGCTACAATAAAAGGAGTAATTCATACTTTCTAGATCTTAAAACAAGCATCTCACAGTGTATGTCCCATGATTAATGGTTCATCTCACGGTGACTTCTCTGCCCACACAGGTGCCTCTAAGGTAAGAACCTCTACCCACCGAACTCTCAGCTCTCCTTGTTTGCAATTTTGTTGCCACTGAAGCGAATCACCCTCTAAGTTGGCATCCATGGTACAATTTAAGTTTCCTGCCTGCTGCCTGTATATGATCCCGGGAGCCGTCTACAGAATCTAGAAAACATCAGGAGAACAGAACAGACAAAACTTCTGGATGCTCAAACTGACCAGAAGATTTATAGTTATATTTTTTGTATGCTTCTGTTTTAAGTACATTATATGAATTTACATAATATTTTCTCAGAAATGCAGGGAGACAGGATGTGATAGGCAAAGTTTAGCTACGTGATAATAAAATGTGATCTGTCGTCTATGTGACAACATTTCATTCCATGCAGAAGGAATTCTCTTCCTTCTCATATTGTCCCATTTTTAAAGCCATTACCAAACACATAAACACACAAACTCCTCATTTTTTGCAAATATCACCTAATCTAGTGTATGTATCTTCCTGTATGGAAAATAAGAACAAGGGACCCAAAGAAAGAATACCGATTTAGGCCACAAACCCCCAGAATAAATACAGGACAAAGACATGTGGCTTTTGCTAACAAATTAATTCAATGTCCTCAGTCTGTTCAAAATAGGTTCATTAAACCACCTTTGTGTGAGCTCTTTAGAAAATGTCATGGGACACTATCAACTTGACAGATGTTACGGAGAATAGATGTTTTCCATGTGTACTATTTTAATACTGTCAACTTAAGAAAAAAAAAGAAAGGAAAAGTGTATAGTGAAAGAAAGTACACAAGAACATCTAGACATGAAAAAGGTATTTTTAAGTTAAAGCACGAAGACATCCAGTGAGGCAGGTGTATCAAGAGAGCAGAGTGAAAACAGCCAGAATGTATCTCCTTCTTACCATTAGCCTTTTGCCCTCTTCTCTTTCCCAGCCCTCAATACTGCATTTACAGGGAATCAAGGAGAAGCTGAGTGTAGTGTATCTAGAAGAAAAAGAGAGAAAATTATTCAGTACTCAGAGAACAGAATATATGCGAGATACCTGGGTGGCCAGACCTCCAACTTCTAACCCCAAGAACTGCAATCCCAGTGAAATATGTCAGTCACAGCAACTGAAAAGGCATAGAGGAAAAAAACCCACTAAAATTGTTTTATTTGTAACCTTTTGCTTTAAACCCTGTATCTTCATGTAAGCAAAAAAATCTGTATGTTTTATTGTCCAAGCTGTCTCTTCCCAGCAGATGTGGTGAAATCAGCAGACTTTTGGATGTGCTGTCCCCTTGGCAGCAGGGGATGAGGACAAAGTGCTATGGGCAAAGAGTGAGCTGTGCTCCAGGATGAGCTAAGGGTACACCCTGCTAGGCTATAAGGGGGAAGTGTTGGTCCTCCTGCTTCCTAGGAGAGCATTCAGGCACGCATGAACATGAGTTCTTGCCTAACAGGGGGAGACACCAAAGGTCTGGGTAAGAATTTGCACTAAGCTCTTAAAAGGGCATTGAAAGTCAGCTGTGAGCCAGTGCAGAAAACAATACTGATTCCATCAGGACATGCTGGCAGGAGTGGATTTAGGCTTTTTCAGAAACTTGCACTGCACTTACATGGATGCGCATTCTTAATGACTTCTAGAATTCATCTTTTGGGGACTAATTCAATATTTGCAGTTTATCCTCAACAGTATTTTCTGATATAGGGTCAGTAAAATACTGATCTTTTAATCCATTCTGAGAAGAGAAACATGGGAAATAAATCCTCCAATCTCTACAAGTCTACGCACATAGAAACTTATGTACATTTTACATCTTTCCTTGGCACCAAAAGTTTTATGTCTTAATGTACTCATTAGGATCTGACTTAGTAGTTACATTTATGTTATTACTGAATAAAGATAACAAAGAGGTCTCTGGATTGGTCTAGGTGATTCCATTTCATGCCATCTCAAGGAGAAAATTTCATTCAGGATTTCTTGCCAGTGAGAACAAATTCAATTCAGCATTTCACCAAATACCATCAATAGCAAATTATCAGCCTGTGAGGATGCAAGTAGCTAGTTCTGACACATCAGCTTGCACTTCCAGGTTACTTCAGCTGAGGCTTTTCTCTTGTCTATACCCACCACCCATCAGAGACACCATTCATTGCAAGTGAAACCCTGGTTATTTGTTCCTTCTCATAGTGAACTGACTCAAAATATCAAAGTGTACTTTCCACATTCATGGCATTTAATTATTTTCAGTGTTTGTCTTTGATATGTAAGGCCACACTAGAAGTACATAATTGTAACTGGTTGACATGGACAGGGTTGCTGCCTGCCATGGTCTCTGGCCCACTTATATTATGAACAGAGGTGCCTCCTGGACATGTCTAGTCATGTCTCAGTTCTTGCCAAAGGCCAGCTGCCAGCTGCAACCTTCACTTACTCATGTTTGGAGAATTGTTTACAATTCTATTTAATAAGTGTAAAGAATTCTGTTTAGCATTAGCTCTTTATAGAGACTACACACAATGGAGAATTATGGAAATAATAATGTCAGAAACTAATCATGCTTCCTCAGATTCAGGTGATCCCATCACATAAAGCTATGGAATTTGCCCATAAACTGAAGACTAACTTAAGGTACTTTTTCAGTAGCTGGGTTTTGGCTTTATGGAAGATAGATATATATATATATAATCCTAAGACATGCAAAGACAGAAAAGATAAACTTTTAAAAATGTATGCTAATAATACACTACAGAACATAATGTTTATATAGATGACATGACTGCCAGTCCCAAAAAGTTCATACTGTTCAATGTACATAGACATGATTAGAGCTCCTCTTTTAGATCACCTACTAGTGCAGTACGCTATACAAATCTTATGAAACTTTTACAAATTAGTCAAAGGTAAACACAAATAATTATCCTTATAAGTCACACATTCAATTGTTTTTATAAGAATTAATGAAAAAGATGACTTCACACAATTTAAAACTTAGATTCACATGAATATCTAAGTGCCTGATCCAAGTTTTAGTAAAGATGTCTGAAACTCCCAGAGGGAGGTTAACTTCTAAATGCACAGAGCTCAACTTTAGCTGACAGATCACTGTGGTGCGCAGAACCAGATTCAGAGTATCCACAAGTCAGTGAAATAATTTCTCTCGATTTTACTGAGCTGTAGGCTTGATACAGATTAGGATGTCACCTTGGATATGGAGATTTTCTTGTGAGAAAAAGAGACCTTCCAATCAACACAAGGCTAGCACCACTGCTGGCCTTCCAGTTTGGGGATCCTGCCTGGGGCCACCGAGGCACCTCCTGATTCTGTACTGGGTTATCCTTAGATGGAGAAGGAGGCACATCTCCCCTCTCTTTGCCTTGCTACTCTGCATTTTTATCACAGATCTGGAGAAAAGGATGTCATCCTTGCTGCCAGGAGGATACTGAGCTGTGAACCTGCAGGAGCCTTTTCTTGAGCAAACAGGAAATGGAAAGACGCACCGAAACAAAAACAGTATGAAAAATTCACACTGTAATCAAGTGTAAAAGAGGTTAAGTATATGTTTATATGTGTATACATGCACAATACTGAAGATCTTTGTCAGCTGTCATTATTCAGCTCTTTCTTCCCATATTTGCTTTGGTAGCTGAGTCCTGGGAGAAAAGTACATCCCCCATCCGGTGGCATGGTACACCTCATTGCAGAGCTGTGTGAAGCCCTCCCTCCCAAATCAGCTTTGGTAGGCACACAGCATCTGGAACTGCTCTCAGCCAGCTCAGGGCTCCGAGCAATGCGGAGTCAGGAGCACCACCGTGTGGCACCTGGGAAACAGGAATTCAAAGTGGCTGCAACCCAAACAGCAACTGCAGGGGCACAGATAGTGCTGGTGAGGCTGAATTGAGTATGAAAAGGCACAATTGTTTTTAAGGTAACTGCACTCACTTGCCTTTTATAGTTTAAAAAAAAAAAAAACAAAAAAACAACGGATATCTGGTAATGCAGGTAGCTAGCTAGCAGGTGATACAGTGTGTAGCATGTGTAGGTATGGAACCAAGGAGGAAAGATGTTGTATGGGTTTTTTGGTCTCTTTTAAAACAAAGATTTTTTTAATCATCTGCAGATGAAGATTTATTTTGCTATGGTTACATTTTGTAAAGCATTTACCAAAATTCTGCTAAATTTGGCTTCCAAAGTTTGCACGACAAAATATTGTTTGTCATAAGAGCACAGCACGTTGTCATCTGGAGGTAAATGCTCATTCCTGGGATTTGCTGAATAAGGTACCACTGCCAGATGAGCCTTGTGTGTACAGGTGCTTAAGGAAAGCTATAACATATAACATTAATTTTTCCACTTGCAGGAATAAGCCCATCCTTTCAAAGCAAATTACTTTTAATTTTGATTAAGAGCAAAAAGAGTAAAGAAAATAGAAAGCTGAGCCACAGCTAAACTTTTGTATCAGATAGGACAGCACTGGAATGATCCAAAAGATGCCGTGCTGCTGCAAAACAGCCATTTTTGATAAAACACAGTCAAGGAAGCCTTAGGAAGGCAGGACAAAAATTGTGTGAACTAAGCTTACTTAGCCAGATACAACATAGGTGCATAACAACAACTTTCCTTTGAATTTCTGCTCCTTCATCTCTACCTTCTCCATCTCTGTCCACTCCAAAATTGTGAGGATGATACAGTGTGTTTGTCCAGCTGATTAGCTTTTGCTGTCTTTTTTCCCTATACTTCTACTTCTCCTCTGGGTAAAAGGTATTCTATATGTCCTACAGATGTTTGTTTAAAGTGACACAATTTAGACAGCATCTGGAGGCTGCAGAAGGAGAGAGCATAGCAACTGGTCCTTTGGATAACAAGTTTCTCCCATTCTGCATCATCAAAAATGAATAGGATGGCTGGGCAGCTCTGAACTCCTGCCAGTCCCCATTGAACTCTCCTTCAATTTTAAAACAATCACCTTTGTGCTGCATCACACTCCCCTTTCTAGCATCTCAGAAACATCTGCAACCTGTTTTATTGCTGTTTTCCAAATCTCCTTAGAGCTCTGCCTTTCCCAATGCCTGTATAACACAATGACAGTCACACTTCTGCTGCGCTGAGGGTCCTGACTGTCACCTTAACTAACACGGTCACTTGCATTTCCCATCTGCCTGCATCTGCCAGTTGTACCTTACACTCAAATGCAAGCTCAGAGTGATGGCCATTTTTTATTCTTATTCTGCATTTGGACAACTTCTCTAGCTAACAATGAGATGCAGCAGAAATACAACATTTGTGGTATGTGAGGTGTATCATATCCAGCTTGTTGGGATGATACCTTAAGATTTTAGCTTTTACATTTTTCAAATCCCATACTGCAATAATGCATAGCTCTAAACTCCATATAAAGTGTAGAAACTGTCTTCACTTTTTGGTTGGACAAAACAATCCCTCTGGTCCTGTGATCCAAGGACACACCACAGCCTAAGACCTCAGAAGCATAAACAAAAGTGAGTTGGGAGGGAGCAAGCTGGGGGAATATGACTTAATTACCTGAAGCTGTAACTCTGTTTAGGCTGTGTTCTAGATAGCCACTGCAAGGCGTCAGGGACAACAAGAAGAGATAAAGTTAAACCATTACTTCTTTTGAAGGCATGTAGGCAGAAATATAGTGCAAGCAATTAGCTCTAAAGATGTAGAGCTAAAAGAGTTTTGTACTTCTAAAAGAATGGTTTATAATAGCAATAAGAAATATTCAGCATTCCTACGTTTTCTGAACTTAATGAAATCAAAAGAATCAACGCAATTGAACCCAGTGTTTTAAACAATACCAAAATCCTGTATTTCACAAGCCAAATTTTGTAGCATAAGCATACTCAAATGCTGAATTCTACCCTTCATTCAGGATACACATAAATTTTGCTGAAAACTGGCCCAGGTCCCAGCCATATGACATACTCCTGTCAGACCCTGTATTTCCTATCTTTCTCCCATGTTTGTGAGAGATTAAGGTGAGTTTCATTAAGGAAACCAAGCCCCAATGCTGGGATACAGCTACGATATATCATTGCTGGTCCCAGCATTAACAGACCAGAGCATTTTCTTCCTTTGTGGTCAGCCAGACTAGCAACAGGCAGACAGGGCTGACTTCCATTTGCAGGAGACTAATGTCTCCAAGCAGAAATCTATCTTCCAGCAAGTAAAGGAAATGTTGTTCTTGGGTGAAAATACATCTCTCAGGTCGCAAAAACAACAAAATGCCTTAGGCACCTTTTACACTGTAAATATTATGGAGTTAATGCAAAAAATTCTGATGGCTGAAAAAAAAAAGAAAAAGAGAGAAGGAAAACTACAAGAAAATTTGCAAGAAAAGAGTTCCAGTGGAAGTAAAATACATTCTCCTGTAGAACAGAATTTCTGTGTAGGCGTGCCTGTATGCATCCTTTACTACACTAGAAACTGTATGTAAAAAGATGACTGATTTTCAAATTATGATCTCCAAAGGCATAGATTTTGATAAAATTTAATTAGGTCTATTTAATTTTTCATGTTCACAATGTGCCAAATAGAAGTACTGTGTCCAAAGCACCAGAATCTGGTCTGAATATATCAGTGTAAATAAAAAAAAAAACCCAGACTGAGTCAGAAACTCAAAATAGGAATCATATATTGTCTCCAGAAAACATCTTTATGGTTACTGTTTCCAATAGCTAAATATCTAAGTGATTATTTGAATTCTGGTTGAGCTGAGACATCAGTTTATATCTTGACTACTTTCTACTATACACTCATAAAAACACACACTCAGAAGCAGTCACTGGTCCAAGAAGAAAAAGAGAGAGCAACATTGAAGTGGTTGCTGGAGTTGGGCCAGTGCTGCCAGACATTGTGGAGCTGAGTCAACCCCAGGACATTTAGCCAAGGTTCTGGCTAAATGACTGCTGCTGCAGCCCAACACCTGCAGCTTTATACCACTACAACTTTCTATTTATCAGTGGAAATCACAGGAAACCAGAATTTCTCAAGAGATTTCTGGCATTCCAGCCAGAAACAGGATTTCATGAGTTGGATTTTTTTTCTCATCTTTTAAGTACTCATAGAATCATAGAATTATTTGGGTTGCAAGGGGCCTTAAGAATCATTTAGTTCCAACCCCCCTTATTTTGATATTTTTTTCTTTCAAGACAAGCTTGCTTTTGGAAGTACAGAGGTTTGCAGCAATAACAAATAACCAGAAAATATCAGCTAACAGAACATTTCTGACCCTTCATAATTGTTTGATTCAGGTGTTTAAAGCAAAGCATAATGGAAACACTCCTGCCTGTATGCTTATGACAAACATTTTGATCACAGCTCAAAATGTTTTCCTGCATGGCTGTATTGCCACCATTAACTGGTCTCACCAGATTCCTGAAATCTCCCATATTAGCCAAATATTTAGCTGGTGCTCTTTACCCTTTCCACAATATTGCAAGAGACAGGAAGAGGAAGATTGGAGATATATATGTATGTATAACCTATTTCATCTATTTTAAGGTCTTTAGGGAAATATTTCTTCAGTATGCATATGGAAGAGGGTGGCAGGTTCTCTTTCCCACATGGAAGTTCCTTTCTACTCTACCTTTCTCCCTGAACAGTAAATCCTGGCAATATGAACAATTAAAAAGATAATATGAACATAGGAATTTTCTAATTGCTGCCCTGCTGCAGCTTATTAAAATAAGGATATACTTTATTTATGTAGCACCTGTCTATGAAAGCACCCCAGGCACTTTAAATACAGAGTAAAACTCATGATAAAAATAAGTACACACAAGAGGAAAACAGAAATCATTAAACATAATTCAAAATACTAAATACAACCAGTTTACCTTAAAAGCTGCATTGTGATTAAAATAATCCTATGAAGCTAAGTCCTTAAAAGAGCCTTTTTAAACCATCTTTTCAGTCCCAGGAGTAAACCTCATCCAACTCACCAAAGCCACAAGAACAAAAACACAAACACTCTTGTTAGCTTCTGCAGTGATAAAGCAACACATTTTTAAGCTCTCAGAGGAAAAGACCCTGTGATTTTTATTTAGGTCTTTGGAGGTGAGAGCAGCCAGGATTAAATACTGTGTGAGTGTAACACGTGGTGACAGCCACAGCACAAACCCCATGCTGGGCGGGGGGAGCCATTCCTGCCACACCCCACGAGCCTTTCACCTGAGCCACAGCATCTCACATCAACACATCCAGAGGTCCTTCCCCAGGGGAACCTCCTACACCACTCAGAAATGGCCACTGCAAAGAGTACAAAGCCACAGTTAACTTGCAAAGCACATAAGGATGGGAGGGAAAGGAAACCAGAGAGACAGAAGCTTAGTTTCACCATTTCAGTTTCCAAGGCACTTAGAAAACTGCGAAAGACAGAAATAAAACTGAGAGCTCCCATGTCTAAGCCTAAATCTCTGTTCCTTGGACTTGACAAGAGTCATGACAACTGACTGCAAACATGAGTACAATCTGAGAATCAAGCTGCTACTAAACCACTTGACCCACATGGAAGATCTAACCTGATGAATAATTATACTGACAGCAAAAAAGAGAATCAAGCACTTAATGCAGAGCAGAGTCTCACATTACCTTCTCGGGTTGCATAATTCCATGATACTATGAATATATTCTACAATAATTGATGCATTCTGGACAAGCTGGCCAAATACTCAAGTAGTTTAACAAAACCATGTTGCTAGAGTCTGGAGTTAAGGTTAAGCTAGTGAATATGCAATGAATACATAATATAGTAAGTGAAGGCCGAGCAGTCTTCCTGAGAGGCAAAGCCCCGGACATGGACGTTAAGTTCACTGAGATTAAATCTTGGTCCTGTTTTTGCAAAACATCACTATTTTTTATTCTATGTTCTTCATAACATCATTTCCTACTCAAGAAATAGACTGGACTTCTCCTGTAGGTTGGATAGTAGATGTTCTGCTGTGCAGAAAATCACTTGGAGGCCAGCGGCCGATGCAGGAGGCGTCTGCTTTGCTCATCTCCATTGCCAAGCCAGGTAGGTGTGTAACAACACAGATTGCTGAACCTCTCTCGTAAAATTCCCTTAAAATATAACTGGGCACATTGGATATTGATGCATTAAATAGAAAATGCACTTTCACACACAAAGCAAAAATAATTTCTATTTATACCTCAATTATGTATCTTTGCGTGTTACTGCCCTATGCAGAGAATCATACTGAAAATTAATTCCTTAACATTCCCTCCACAGCCTCTCTACTAGCCAGACCTGTCACCTCTGAGTGACCTAGATTTTGACAACACAAGTTAACAGATCTGTAACAAGTCACTCCTGCTCCAGTTGCAGAGATCATGAAAGGAACATTGAGGCCTATTATTAGTGGCATCAGGGAACAAAATTTAGTAAGACATCTCTAAATGGCAATGCTGAGGAAAAAAATTAAGATCTAATCTTAAAGATCTTAACCTGAGATCTCTACCCATAACCAGAGCAGGGGCCCATAAGAACTCCCTAATTGGTTTAGGCATCTCCAACCTCCTTGGATGAGAAACATTCCAGAAGAACCAAGCTGACAGCAGAACCACCCAGAAGAGGCAGTGCTGGCTGGTGACCCACTGTACCAGAGACTACTCTTATCTGAAAATATTGACAAGGGCTCTTCTGGTCCTCTGTGATAAGAAAGTCATTACTGAGTGACAAGAAGAGCCTACAACATGACTGAAGCTGGCTGAAATTCTTGGTATAAATCAATGCTCCTCACATACAAACACGAATCTGGAAACACAGCAAGACAGCTATTTCACCAATTTTGCAGCTTTCAAGTCACTGTCTCTGAAACAAAATTCATAAATATTAATTTGATGATCAATATCTATGTATTATAGCTCCACTGGCCTTTGATTTTTCAAAACCAAGACTTTTCAGGAATAAGAACAATTTTGTAATCTTTTAGCAGCAACAGTTCCTTACTATTTATTGTACCACAGCAACTATTAGGCATGAGGAAACTCACAGTCTCAGACAACTATGAAAAGATGGATTAAGATCTCAAAAAAATAGAAATAAATATCTTTTTCACCCATGCATGGCATATCTATCTCCAGTTATGCTCAGCAATCCTTATAGCACGTTTGCAGAGGTGGTCACGCCATTCAGACTAAGGCATGCAACACGGGGGCCTTGCACAGAGATACAGTTGCCCAGGGAATCACTTGCAAGAAGAATGCTCTAGCAGAGCACCCAGATTGAGAACAGCTGTGTAATTGGGCCAGATTCTTGAATTTTATTAATTAATTTGGCCCATCTTCTTTAAATTAAACCCAAATCACTGTGCATCTGAGAGGCAAAGACTGTTCAGAGATAAAGTAATAACAAGACATAAACGTCATCTGCTTTATTAACTTTGTCAGCAATGCATGAGCCTGGTTCAGAATGACCTATGTTGCCCTGAAGTGGGGTGGAAAGCACAACACGGGATAGTCACAGGGAGCATTATCTTGCCCAGAAGAATGGAACTGAGGGCTGGTTATCATCCTTCTAACATTATCACAGCGGCAGAGGGGAGGGACTGTGTCTCCTGTCCCACTTACCTTGGGAACAAGATGCTATAGCAGTGGTAACTTTTTAATCATTCTTCACAAGACTCCTTTCCATCATTTGAAGGTGATGGCATGCATATATCTGCCCTGTACTGATGAGACAAAGATATGTGCAGCACTTTCTCCAAATTTAAGGGTGCAGTTGCATGAGTCATTTGGTTTTGTGCTGGGTAGAGTTAATTTCCTTCCCAGTAGCTGGTATGGGAGAATGTTTTGTATTTGTGCTGGAAATGCTGTTGATAATTCAAAGTCTTCATTACTGCTGAGCAGTGAGGACTCCTTACACAGAGTCAAGACCTTTTCTCTCTCTCATCCCACCTCACCAGCAGAGGCTGGGGTGGTACAAGAGTGGGAGATGACACAGCAGGGACAGATGACCCCAGCTGATCCAAGGGACATTCCATACCACATGGAATTATGCTCAGCATGCATAGCTAGGGAAAGAAGAAGGACATTTGGAGTGATGGTGTTTGTCTTCCCAAGCCACTGTTACAGGTAAAAGACCCTGCTTTCCTGACAATGACTGAACACTCACCTGCCCATGGGAAATGGTGAATGAATTCTTTTTTTCTGCTTTGCTTGTGTGCATGACTTTTTCTCTACCTATTAAGCAGTTTTACCTCAGCCCAGGAGGGTTCTTGTATTTATTATTCTGATTCTTTCCCTCAGCCAATCAGGACAGAGTGAGCAGGTGGCTATGTGAGGCTGAGTTGCCAGCTGGGGTTAAACAATGGAAGTTTTCCAAAGTCACCATCATTCAAGTTTCAGAAAACATTAATTCTAAAAGATTATGTGTCCATGCTCAACAATATACTGAAGTTTACTTCACTTTGCAACCATCATATTTACCAAAAAGTCTATGTGCCATGACAGTTGTGCAGAGACCTATCACTCCTGTGAGGCAAATATTATACTGCTTACCCTCAAACAAGCAAAAAATAATTGGGAAATTATTTTGATTTGATTTAGTTTGCATCATTTTCAAATTTAAGGTACAGCTAAACCTGCCACCACCAATTAATAAAACTGATTATAAAGCATGAAAATAAAATTAACACAAATTCAAACAAGAAGTCAAAAGGGGCAGTTCTCAACTAGATTATCAAATCCCCAAATACCAAACTTTTTCTAACACTAAATAAGGTAAAACCAAATCCCCAGCTACTGCATACAGGTATTTTACAAGTATTAAATATAAATACAAGGTATTTTACAAAGTCATCCATTTCCATAGGTAGGGTCCTGAACTGACCATGCTTTCAGGTTATTTCCAAGCAGAACTTTCTCAGCCTGGGGGAACACAGGTGTCACTCACTGACAGAGAAACTCTATTTCCAAACCTCGTAACATCTGGAATATAAAGGGTATAAACATCACTAGGATCACAAAGTGGTTCCTGTTCCCTTTCAATGCTTCCCCTCTGAACTGAGCAATATTGCTCACAGCCTGGTTCTTGGTAGTCATGAATTTAAACAAATAAAAGCCTAAAGACCCAAACCAATAACTACCTTGTAATATTTTAAAGTTTTGAGTCATTCTTTCATGTTCCAGTGCAAAAAGACCAATGCAGCACAGACATGGAAATAATGCTGTCACTCAGGAACAAGTTCCTGTGAAGAACAAAACCCTCCTCTTCATGAAACCACAACTCCTTTTACACATAGACTTCCAGAACAAGGGATGACTTGTAGACCAAATTCTCTAAGGAATGCAGAGAAGCCACTGCACCACAGCCTCAAGATCACAAAGTAACAAAATGTCGTGCAAATTTATCACAGTTAATTGTTAAAATCAGCAGAAAAAGTGGGGAAACTATACACAATGTATCATTATAAACTAAAATAAAGTCCTACTGCTGCTTTATGTCCAAGGAAGAATGACAGTAAAGGAAAACAGGATGTATCCAGAACATATTTGGAGTTCAACAGTCTAGGGGCTGAGATCAGGGTAAACATTTCATGCAGGGAAAGGACTACAGTTAGAAAGAGATAAAAAATTGAAAGAGATAAAAAAGAAGAAAATAAAATACTTTAGATCCAATATATGTCTGTATTCTGTCCCAAAGCTACACAACTCAGCCTGGAACATGTTTCAGGTCATGATCCAGAGAATCACAAAGGGATTCCTATGCTTCCATTGCTAACACGTTCTCTTTTAAATTCATCCTTTGATGCCACAGGTTGAGACTTGAGGTACAAGAGGCCATGGAGCTCCACCATTATGACTCCCTTCCAGAAGAGAGATCTCAGATTTCTTCAGACTCTGATGCTTTCGCATCTTTTTCCTCATTCCTTGTGGGTTTCATTTCTGTGTGTGCTATATTCCTATGGTAACTTGTAAAATTATATTCACAAATAATGCAGAGAATATGCTGGTATGTCTTACTTTCTGTCACATACTCTGGGGAAAAAAAAATTAAGCAGTCATGACTGCTCATTTGCTTAGCCAAAATGGCACAAATTACTCATAGCCTATCAGTGGATGTACCCCACTGCATGTGCAGATAATTCTCTAAGAGCTGCCATAATTTGCAATCTACTTTCTACCAATGAAAGTCTCAGTTACCAGTGTCCCTTTCTAAAAGAAAGAAATAATTCTTTAGAAAGGCTTCCAGCTCTGCTTTTAAATTCTAACACAGTAGGAAGTGCTCAAAAATTAGCATTCTCCAGCTCCAGGAAATACAGAGATGCACACCAGACAATAAAAAAATATTCTGTCTCCCATTTTAAAGATTCTCATCCAAGATTTTATCTTAACTTACTCTAATTACTTCATTAGATTAATCTCCTCTTGTAAAATGACTATAAAGTAATCTCTTACTCTGGTATGGACAGCAACAAATAACGCAAAGAATGGTCATATTTTATTTTCTCATCAGAGCTTGAAAGAAACTATTATAAAGTGTAAAGATCAATGGCAGAGAGGCTCTGCAGAATTAGCACAGATGCAATATGAATCCTCTTTTTAATCTTCCATTTCATCTGTAAATACAAGCACATAATCTAGGTGTGCATCTCATATTTGCAGCTCAGTGCTAATAAAAATATGCCAGAGAGCAAGGTAATGATAACAAATTCCTTTGGAAAGGTGCAAAATGACATAGAAGAATTATAATGAGTTTTTTACACTGCACGGTCTTTCTTCAATTACTCAGGAGATAAGGATGATTTGAGGACTTTGTCATTCAATTGCAAATTAAAGCATCGCTTCACATGCAGCAGGATCAGGCACTGAAATCACTTGTCAAGAGTCTGACACTTTTAAGAGCTTCAGTGTCTGGAACTCATCCTATCTTTTCCTGCAGACTCGTGTGCCTGGATGAGTCTGCTCTCTACATTCAGCCATTAGTGTCTCAGTAAAGCTGTTTGTCCAGCTCAAAATGTTCTCAGTAAAATGGAGGAAGGAAGAAAAGAGGAAGCATGGTTTCATCCCTGTTTCCTAGTTTGGGAAACAGAATTTTGCACTAAACCAAAATTAGTCCAAGAACTGTTTCCTTACAGCTATCAGCTCTGCTTAACAAAATATTTTATGTATGCACAAAGTACTTTAACATCAAAGATACCAGTTAAGACCACCAGTTAAGTGCCATCACTCAGGATATACAAACCAGTTTGATTCGTGTGGGTTGTTCTTTGGAATAATGCCCTGATAGCTAAAGCAATTTCCCCAGTTCTGAGTTACTTTCAAATCTTTCTCTTTCATGATGGGTTATTTCTCCAACATTCAAGCCCAGTCACATGGCTGTAGAATGTTCTGAAGATCAATATGTGTTCCTCCAACTCACCAGCTGCTTTCTCTACGCTTTCTATAAAAAGATTTAAAATTACCTGAAACAGAAACCAAGGTCTCCTTCATTATTGAATAAGCATCTCACATACCCTTACTACAAAAGTACCCATTCTATTTTCACTCTGAAAATAAATATGCATATTTTTTTAATGTGACCTGCAATAGTTTCAGTAACAGAGGCTGAGAGAATGCCAACCATGAAATACCACATTACTTGGAATTAAGGGCACTACAGTGAAAAACATGACTCAGTCTTTATGTCCCCTCAAGCACCTGTGGCATTTTCATTATTTGTCCCTTGCATTCCTGGTGACTTCTCTAGCCATGGAAGAATGAACTGAGGACATTCCTGCTCTCCTTTGTTTTAGGTACAGTAGATAACATAGGTGGGGAAATTCATAGCCATCTTATAACTCTCAGTGCAATTCCTGAGTTATTCTTAAGAGGGAAACAATATTGCTTTTTTGGATCTTTTTAGCCTTGACATTTACATCCAATCACTAAGAGATCAGGCAGCTTTTGAAGTTTATGTTTTAAGGTCTGATATCTAATTCACTGCATGTATCTTTCACTTTTGATGGCTTCTGGAATTGAGACAAAAAGTACAGAAGCACATTTAAAGACTGTGGAATATAGCCATGCATTGGAGCATAAATAGAAGCAGAAAAATTGTAGCCAATTGTATAAGGATTACAATTACAATAACATCTTTTCAATGTCAATATTAAAAGAAAGTTTTTAAGATTAGATCTGTAGGTCCTGGCAGAAAAATACATTACACTGAAATAGTACAAACTGCTTACAGATTAATTAGGAAAAGAGTAAATAGTACTACACTAAGGGTGTGAAGATATCTACTCCTAATTTCACAGACCAAAGGGGCTGCCAACTGCAGTCATGAAATGCAAGAAACACAATGTTTCAGTTTTAACAAAAATGTGTAGCAAATTTCCTTCATGTCTGTTTGGGCCCACTGACAGGTGATTGGGAGCACAGTCCATCATTTAACTGGAAACAGTCCCCCCACTGGAAGAACGGCTAGAAGAAATACCTTTCAGAAAACAACCTTTTTTTTTTATTATTTACCCATTATGCTTTTATTATTATGAGGAAGTGCTTCCCATTATGACAGCCACAAGTCATTTCAAAAAAGTACATTCTTACTGAGAAAGAAAAAAAACAGTTCAAAGAAGCATTCAGTTTTTTAACATGTCAATTGACTTCATCAAAATATTTTCTGTCTGGCATTTTATGAGGTTTGACATTTTACAAAAAGCTGAATTTTATCCCAAAATGGAAGAAACCTAGTCTCATGGCACAAATCATCACGTCTTTAAATTCTCAGAGGCCCCCGATTTGTGGTACCCTTCAGGCATGGAAGCTAAGCTCAAAAATTCACTGTATCACTCAAACAGGTCAGACTTTGTTGTAAGTGGGAGCTTTTATCAGGAAAGACTTTTAAAACCACTGGGCCTGAAGTTTTGACTGTTGTCATAAATTATGAGAATTCTTGCTTCCAGACAAGACTTTTCTCCTAGAGCTACACTAACATTTAACTGTCCACTGAGACTGAGTAAGGGGGAAGAAAAGGAGGTGTTGCACACCATGGTGTGAGCAGTGAGGAAAAGAGAACTGAAGAGCACACAGGGCAAGGAAACTCTTAATATCAAGCAAGTGGGTAAAAATTCATGAGACAGATCCAGCATTTTGCTACAAGGAAGGCAGGCCTTCTTTTCTTATTCCTCTTATGATTGCATTTAGGAGCCCTTTTCAGAGGAGCAGCTAGTAGTACTCCTAACAGTGCATCACTTTTGGGAAAAGCAATTACGTGCTTTAGGACGTAGCGAATCAGCCTCTGAGACATCCAGCCCAGAACTGTGAGAAAGAGGCTACAGTTGCAATCCAGCACAGTTATTTTCTTTACTGTTTATTCTTGTACTTCCTTTGCCCTTACTGAACACTCTGTACCAAGCAGGATTCTACTAGAGAATGATATTTAATCACAGTAAATATATTCACTTATCCACAGGAAAAAAAATCTTTCCTCCACATGATTTTGAGAGGCCTTCTGAGATGAAAGGAAACACTTGATTCTCTTCACAGATTCTCCATGAGGATGTAAGAAGACAAAGGAGAGAGAAAAATAAGGAATGTGTCTGTCATTCATGGGAAAAAAAATCAAAGCAATGAAAGAAAATGGAGGCATGGTCAATAAGTCTGACTCTTGTTCCTAAATCTCAGTGCCTGCATGATTGACGGTGTTACCTGAAAAAATTGATGTACTCTTCCCACACACTTTTCTGCTCTGATGCTTTACAGAGGATTCTTACCTTGTGTCCAACCAACCAGAGGAACAAATCAAGAAAAAAAAATCAATTTGAAGGTAGTTTTGAATCTCAAGAAAGGAGCCAGAAATATAAAACGAATGCAAACATCAGGTATTATCAGCTTTTTTCAGGAAATAGTCTTGCTATTTTTTCAAGAGATCATTTTGGAACATCTGACAGCCCGTGGATGTTTAGGATGAGAAGGCTTAATCAGAAATCCAATGAGAATTTCAAACAGCAGAGGCTAAAAATTGCAAATTAGGCACTGGAGAAAGTACAAATAACTGGTTAAGTTTCACAATAGCCTCATAGAAATAGCTGTAATCATTTTGCTTCTTAGAAAACACAAAGATGCAATTCTGAGAGCTGTGTTGAGTATAAAATCAATACTATTATTATCAGTTATGAAAAAACCCCCAACATTTTATTGTAAGTTGGTTTTTAAAAAAAATTCTTACTCCTATGTAATACCTCTGAAATATTTGAAAGCATGAAAGCTGAATTTAGGTCTTTATATATTCTGTATGGGAAGTTTTTTCATTTATGTATATTTGTAGATTATCTTGTCACAAATACTGTCCAGACTTCTCTATTTGTGTTGAAGCTTAGATCTCATTACAAATAATAAATTTCTAGTAGACATATATATATATCAGAACTTCTATGACATTATTAAAAGAAACTATTTTTTAAATGAAAAATCCATAACTAGGCAAAGGGCTAACAAAGCCTGAAGATTTCTGAGGAAGGCAGAGTTAATTGTAGTCAGTTGTGGCTGTGACTACCTGTTTTGCAGTGGTTCAGGGAGAACGATGGGAGGCTTCTTGGCAGAGGCAGGTTGAAGCAGAAGGCAAGAGCAGCAGCCAGAGAAGCAGGTTGGTTGCACGGAAGAGAGCAGGCACAAAAACATCTTGTTGCATTTGATACTGTGTGTGAAGAAAATTTTATACACAAAATGTAATTAAGACAACACATGAAAATTTTTACCTCTAAAACTCTTTAAATATTCTATGAAAAATGCTTTGATTTCATAATTGATCATGCATATTCCAAGGAAGATGGATATGCATAATGCCTTCTGCATCAGTTTAACTGAAAATAAACATTCTTCCAGACTTACACAACACTGCAGAGGTAGTATTGATTAGCAAACATCTTCATAGTACCTAGACCCTTGGTCTTGCTTTCTGATATGTTTTTTGATCAGATGACTGACTCATTGTTTTAGCTCTTTTTGCCAATAATTTCATTCAATTTTTGCCCTCTTTTTGCATGCAGCATGAATAAACAGCATTTTTCTGAATTTGCTGCTTGGATATGAATGTATATGAAAGGTCACCAATATAGCAGATATGTTTTCTATCTAGTTCTTGTCTGCTTGTATTTGGCTACACTCAAGTTCACAGATGTTTTCATTCAGAGCTATTTTACCAGCCTTGGCAGCAGAGCAGATGTCGAAGGTGGCCTATCCACTCTTCCAGTCTTTCAATCTACAAAGAAACACAGAATCACAGAATGGTTTCGTTTGGAAGGGACCTTAAAGGTCAGCTGGTTCCACCCCCCTTCCATGGGCAGGGACACCTTCCACCTTATATATTGTTAATGCAGAAAGAGAACATTCATCCTTTCAGGCACCTGAGAAATTCTCCCCATACACAGGAGAGTCAAGTACTGTGAAGAAACATAGAATCTAGGTCAGCACTATGGGACTAGATTTAATGAACTTTTTCAGATTTTCCTTAGAGATTCCTTTCAGTTTACTTTTGGTTTGGCATTTTGTCCATTTTTATTGAGTTGCTATTTTTCAGCAGTTCATTTTGGTTGTCTTGGGTCCTTACCACTCAGTCACATGAAGTTGGACTTGTTCAAAGAGAGTTTAACCACAGATACCACATAGATATTTACAGCCTAGACTAATTACTTAAGTGATTCTTTAGCCCCCAAAATAATTACCTGGGTCTCATCTTTTCTTTCACCAGGGCACAGTTAAAACATTATCAACAGATTATTGACATTTTTGGTTGGTTCTATATAAGTTATAAAAGTTCAACCTAATCTTTAGCCTACAAATCATTGATTATTCACTGGACAGCAAATGGCAGTCTGCAAAACATCTACAAAACATAAAGCAAAACAAGAAAAATCTAAGAAACAACTATTTAAATTTACTCTTCTCTGTATTGTGTTAGGTTATCCTCAGGCTTTTTGCTTCTGTTTTCCAGAAAGGTTAGAAAATCTTTCAGTTCTACATAGCTGGGAAACAGTGCCTGAGGTATATATGCCTGTTTTTATTATCCCAAATAAATTCTGCAATAGCCTCCACTAAAACTATTCAAAGCAGCATTGTTTTCCCCGTGCTATCCTATAACTCCCCGACAGGGTGCCAAAATGAAGCTCAAGCGATGGAAGGAGGTGCAAATGTCTGAATAAAGTGCTACTCCTGCTTTTACCCTAAGAGGCATATGACAAATTTCTACAAACTTCCCAAAAATCTTTACTAAAGTTTTGTAGCAGCTTAAATTACACGGTGTACATTCTGGCCATGAAAAGAGACTATACAAGTTCTGGCTTTAGTTACATTGCTAACAAGAAAAAAAAAAAGGAGGGAAAAACCAAAACAAAGACTAAGTGAAAAATGAAATTTGCCTCACTAGTCTTCAATATGATATAGCTTTAGGAATGTATTCATATGTATCAAACCTAAAGACAAAAGGTAGTGAACATCTGCCTCAACAAGAGGAATCCCATCCTAGCATAACAAGGGAATAGAAAGTCTAGTTTTTCACCAAACATTAATAACAGAAATATTACATTTCCTGCACACTGACTCAGTGTCTCAGGTTGACTTTTGAAAATACAGACCCGTGCATGAAGAAGGTAGGACCACTGATTTAAATATTCCTGATGGTATTGTATCTACACATTGGAAATTAGTAGATGTCTGCAGTTATTAGTGGTAAGTAATTACTTTGACTCCAGATGTCTTGGAATTGTGATTTGAATGGAACCGCAAGCAGTCTAATGAAATTCTTAAATATTTTCGAAAAAGAGTTAAGATACAGAATAAGAGATGTCTTTGAGAATGACTGCTGGTGACAGACAGCTATATGTGCTAACATAGACTCCTGAAAAAAAACTAGATCTGCATCTGAAATTTATTGTCACTGAAAGATAACAAAGTCATTTGTTGGCAAAACCAGAATATCTTATTTAATTTCAAACACCATGTGGGTTGTAATTTAAACTTCATCTAATTAAAATAAATATGTCAATGAAAGTTGGAAGCAAAACCTCAAAATAGACATCATTATTTGACAAATTTAAACTGTATTTTACCACAAGAGAAATGTGGCTTCTAACTAACATATTCTGCAACATGCTACATGCACATTGCATTTTGCCTTCTACAGTTAGAATTTCCCTTTTGCACTGCAGTTACTCAAAACAATAAATGTTTCAAATGGTGAATGGATTTTTTCATTAATATAATATTTTCATATTCATATTTTCATTCATATGATTTTTTTCAGGAAAGTCACAATACTAAATATTAACTGATTAAGTGTAGAGCTACTGCTTCCAAAGTTTCAAAATTCACTTGCAGCTTTTACTTGAATCTTCTCCAAACTAAAAAGAAATTTCTCATTTCTATTCCTGCTCTGGTTTTGGATTTTGGTGGGGTTTTTTTGGGTTTTTTTTTGGTTTGGTTTGGGTTTTTTTTGCCTGTATCTTTTTTTTTTTTTTTTCAAAAGAGAAGAAAGCAAAGGTTACAGGTAAAATGAGAAGAAAGCAAAGGTTACAGGTATT
>VXBC01004318.1:1076709-1099111 GCA_013399945.1 Ploceus nigricollis
TATTGTAACCTTTTTGATTTAGTTAGTTTTTTTAAGGAAATGTGAGAACCACAAAGGTTTGTTTTCTTTTTTGCTTAGGACTTTGTTTGACCAAAGTGAAAAATTTCAAGCAAATTGCGTTCTTTAATGCAATTTTCTTAGTTAATATTCATGTTGTGTTGACATATTGCAAAGAAAAATATTCTACTTTTTCACAGTATTTTTCTGGATGAAACATATGAACTGTAAATACATTACTTGCATGTTCTCATGAAAACTTTGTAAAGACAAAGTTATAGTTGCCCGTGGACTTCATTGAAAAATAAATTATCTGGTAACAGGATTATACTTAATAAAAATATTCCTATTCTTAAAAAAAACCCAAACAGCCCCAAAATTAAGGCCACAGTAGTGAATACTGCTAAGGCCACTGCAGTCAGCAGTCTCTTAGAGTCCTGCTCAAACCTAAGAATTGCCCTTTTCTGCAGATAACTGCAGTTACTTTGGAAACTGATACCATCCAGCCTTAACAACTCCAGAAGCAAGCAACTCTTCTTTTTTCAGAATTGTTACACATCAGTCCTCTGCTCCGGTGTATTTGAAGGGAAATAGCTACTGCATCCTTGGAAACAGATCCTAAATTTCCATATTGCAACAGGGAAACTACAGTTGTGTCAAACAGATAGGGCGCTCTCTGCTTCACACGTGGTGGGGCGTAATATCCTGACACAGGTAAGGGAGCTTAGGCACCCAGCTCCCTAAGTCCCTTCTAAAATATTCAGGCTAAAATCTTCCACAGCATAATTGTCTGGCTTTTTCCACTTAATAGAGCTTGCTTCCTTATTAGAATTGGAAAATCAGTAAACAGAGCTCTCAGAGTGGATTTACAGCAATGTTTTCGTTTTGCCCTGGAGCAGAACTTCCCTCAAGGTAGGAACTACCTTAAATGGCAGGATGAGCTGGGACTGTATGGCATTCTGCATATGGCAAATTTGAGCAACAGCCAGACTGCCATTTATTTATTTTTTTTATTTATTACAATTTCACAGTAGACTGTTAGAATACTAATACACACATGGAAAACTCATATTTCTTTTTAGACAACACTGGAGAGCATCCAAACAGAGAAATTAAAGTGTGTGAGGCTTTTGCAGAAACACGAATAAATACATCTGAGCTTAGAATATTTGACATCTAAAAAGGACTCAACTCTAAAGAAGTATTTTGAATGGAAATACTTTTAAAAACATTCTTGAAAGTTGATTTGGGTTTTGGTTTTGTTTGTTTGGGGTTTGTTTTGCTTTTTTTTTTTCCCCCAAAAGATAAAAACACTAACGGTGTTTGATTAAAAGAGCATTTAGCCAAAATGAGAGAGTTTTTTTCATTAAATTTAGTAGTACTTACAGTCTGCATGCACAGAAAACAATAAGGGATAAATAATTTTGAGCAAACAATTTTTCATAAGGTATGTCTTGTGTAAATACAAATATTTCTATCAAAGTGGAATAGTTAATGCACAGACCGTCTTGTCTATCAAGACCCAGTTCAACAAAGCCCACCAAAGCCTTTCGACAAAACTCAATGTGCTGGAATCAACAGCAGTGCCAAAAAGGGAGACAGTCATTCAGGCAAGCCCTGTTCACCTCTTTCAATTAAGAGAACTCTCTGCTGAACCTAGAAGTAAAACAGGAGATATACTGGATATTTGCCAGAACTTTCTAGTTTATATGTTGTATAATTGAGTTAAATATCATGTTGTCTGACTGAATTCTCCTGTTTCAGCCAGTGCTTTTTTTGAGGTTGTGAGAAAAACAGATGCCCAGATGGAAGCTTTCTATAACTCTGATATCAACAGTTCATGCAAATACATAGGCCATCTAGGATTTCAGTAACCAAAGGCTACAGCAGACATTTACAAAGTAGCTCTTCTGATCCAAATGTAGTTGCTGTGTTTAATATGTAACAATATCAATTTATAGGACATTTTAATGATTAATAGAATTTTCTTTGGTTTATTATACCAAGCACTGTAAATTATTAAAAGTAGAATGCTTGAGTTAATTAACAGGTAATGAATTTTTGCGATATTGAACTGCAGAATGTGAACAGTGTTCTAAATCAGGCAAGGTTGCTGGCACTCAACACGTTACAATGCTTTGAAAATGTTTTACTTTACTTCACAACTCAAAATGTTGTGAGTTCTGGCTCCCAGAGATAAACTGATCACTGTTTCTGTCTCTGGCGAGACAGAAAGACAACCAAACCATGGCCAAGACTGGACATATTCTGAATGTTGCACATGGCTTTTGCTGAAACCTTCACATGAAAGTCCGGGTTGTTTTGTTCTTCTGCATAGGACCTAGGTCACTAAAAGATTGATTCATATGCCAAAAGATAGTACTTATGAGTAAGGGATCTAAGATATTAAATATTTAAAAAGCTAAAGTTCAGGTCTGGACTCAGTTTGAAAATTATAAACAAATGCTCAGATAACACCTAGCTTTAATACTTCTAGTTTTAGCTGAGCAAACAGAACATTTTCACTCTCAATAAAGCTCATGAACAAAGCATTGCAACTTCTTTTCCAGAGTCGCTAATTAAATTATAAATTATCTTAAAATATATAGTGAGTTCCTCTGTACACTGGTAGTTGCAGACGTAATTGGAGGTAAAGCATGATTAACAGTGTAAATTAATTTCCAAATAAAAATAGTTACATCATAATAATAATAAAAGTAACACAATCTGGAGAAGGCAAAAATCATTATTGGTTTTACAACTTTTAAGAAAAAATCTCTTCTCTAGAAATTTTTATTTTAGCAATATTTACAAATATATATATATTACACATATTTGATTTTAAAGTTATCTGATCACTCAAATGAATGTACAAGACTTAATTTCATGGCAATGTCATCCCAGAAATAAATTTCAAAGACCCTACAGCATTAACTGCACTCTTGCTGCCCTTTGCTTTCTTACTCAATTTCAAGGGGAAGAAAAAAGTACCCCTTTTATCATGCTTCCAATCTTTCATGAAAATTTCCCATTAGAGTGCAAGAAGGTTGATAAGCATGTAAGGCAATCCCAGGTCCATACATTTCACAGCTGCAATGGAGAAAACCAGACCATATGAGCTGCCTCTCCCAAAGGACAGTGCTGATAGGTGCTCCACTGATGGGAACAAAGAGTCTGAAGAAGGTGTAGGAAGAGCAAGATGTGTCTGAAGGAGGCAAAGACCATACTTTTATTTGAACTTTTAGAGTTTCCCATTACCATTTTGAGCTCCCCAAGGCCTCCTCTAGGTTTTTTAGCTTTCCTCTTACTCTTCCTTTAACCTCTCAGTGACTGATACTGACCTAAAGACAACTCAAAAATTTAATTGATTTTCAAATAAATCCTTAACTATAAAAGCTTTTCTGCTCTAAACACCATATTTGGAGGATGATTCATATTCTGCAGTTCCCAAAAGTTGTGTGCAAAAGCAGATCATGACTGAGACAAAATAAGTAAGACATTTTCTCTTTGCTTTTCTGTTCCATGCAAAGCTCAGTAGATTTTTGCACACAGAGCAAATGCACACAATTCAGGAAACAAAGATGTGGTACCTGCCTTTATAAATGAAAGATCATTGGACTATGGATCTTCTTTGTACCTGTGCCATATTAAACTGATCATGCTGCTCTCTATTCCTCAAAATGGTTCTTGGCTTACTGTAAACATCAGGAGACACAGCCTCATCCAGGGCGATGAGGAGTTTGATGACAGTTAATGGCATTAAGGAGCAGACACAAGCTTCCCTTGCATGTTCCCTTTTTTCTCATTTTACTTTTTCTTCCCTTTCCTGACTTCTGCTGCATTAGCAGTGCCTCACTTCTATTGTTTGCTAAAATGTCACAATAAAAAAGGAAAAACCCTATTTACAGCACTAGCATTTTGCCAGTTTCCTGGACGCTCTCAGGCTCTGTCCAAACTCAATGTGCATTTGTTTAGGAGAGTTGTCAAACATTAGAAAAAATTCACCTCTTTCCTCTTCCCCAATACTAGAGCCTCACCATCTTTAAGAGATTTCTTTACTAGAGAAACCCGTATAATGTGATGTAGGAGGCACTGAGCTAACAAAGTTTCTCTTATTCTCCATCACTTATAAACTGGAAAAGGATAGAGATATGGAAAATCCTATGCCCTGAGGGCAGAACCATTATGTGGACTCTGACACAGTCTGTATTTACTGTAGTTCAGGAAAAATGTGGTGGATTTCTTTGTGTCAAGATCTTTTCTATTCCATTTCTCTCAAAAAGATAAAAACCATAGTAGAGCATGTGTGTTTAGCCTCCATTTTCCCACTCCTGCAAAGCAGCTCAGCTATTCTGACTGATATTTGAAAAGATTTTCTTATATTAGAAAAAGTCTACTAGTTATTCATTACTACTGTGTTTGAACCTGAGACACTTTATGAGAGTGTGACAGAAAATAACATTGCTTTTCTGTTGCCCCCTGTCTATCTGGACTGGTGCAAGGGCAGAGAGGCCCTGCAGAGAGACCTGCACCTGGCATGGAGCAAACATGGATGTATGGCCAGACTGGGAAATGAGACACTGGAAAAGCTGCCGTGAAAAGGGACCTAGTCCTGGTCAATAGCAAGTTGACCATGAGTCAGCAGTGCCCTGGCAGCCAGGAGGGCCACTGCCCTGGAGGGGATCGGGCAAAGCATCAGCAGCCAGGCAAAGGAGGGGATTGTCCTGCTCTGCTCTGCACTGGGGCAGCCTCACCTCAGGTCCTGTGTGCAGTTTTGGGTGCCACAATACAAGACATTAAACTGTTAGACAGTGTCCAAAGGAGGGCAACAGAAATGAAGGGCCTTGAGGCAAAGCCATATGAGGAACAGATGAGGTCACTTGGTCTGTTCAGCCTGGAGAAGAGGAGACTGAAGGGAGACTTCATTGCAGTCACAACTTCCTCATAAGGGGAAGAGGAGGGACAGATCTCTGTGGTGACCAGTGGTAGGACCCAAAGAAATGGCCTGAAGCTGAGTCAGAGTAGGTTCAGGTTGGATGTTAGGAAAAAGTTTTACACATAGGGAGTGTTGGGCACTGGAACAGGCTCCCCAGGGAAATGGTCACAGCACCAAGCCTGACAGAGTTCAAGAAGTGTTTGGACAATGCTCTCAGGCACATGGTGCGACTTTTGGGGATGGTGCTGTGCAGGGCCAGGAGTTAGACTAGATGATCCTTTTGAGTCCCTTTTAACTCAGTTTATTCTGTGATTCTGTGAAAATATCTTAAACTGTCCCACGTAACATCTTTCTCTCTAAGCTTGAGATACATGGATTTGATGGACAGATTACCCAGTGGATAAGGAATTGGCTGGATTGTCACACTCAAAGAGTCGAACTCGATAGCCTTGATAGGAACAATTTAGCCAATTTAGCTCAAAGTCCAAGTGGAGAGCAGTGAGTGGAGAGCGTTCTTCAGGGATAGGTATTGGGACTGTCACTGTTTAACCTATTTTTTTATGACACAGATGGTAGGACTGACTGCATCACCATCAAGTTTATTTGAGTGGTGCAGTTGACATGCTGGATGGAAAGGATGCCATCCAGAGCGACCTTGACAGGCTCAAGAGGTGAGGCTGTGTGAATCTCATGAAGTTAAATGAGGCCAAGAGTAAGGTCCTGCACCTGCGTCTGGGCAATCCCAAGCACAAATACAGGCTAGCCAGAGAACTGATGGAGAGAAACCCTGGGGAGAAGGACTTGGGGTTGTGGATGGACAAGTAGCTCAACATGAACCAAAAATGTGCACTCACAGCCCAGAAGGCTGTGTCCTGGGCTGAATCAAAAACAGTGAGGTCAGCAGAGCAAGGGAGCCTTTTCTCTGCTCTGGCGAGACCCTACATGGAGTGCTCACCCAGCTCTGGGGCCCCCAGTGCAAGATGTGAATCTGTTGGAGTGCATCCAGAGGGCTGGAGAACCTGTCCCAGCTGAGACAGCTGGGGTTGTGCACCCTGGAGAAGAAAAGGCTCTGGGGAGACCTTGGGGCTTGTAGGAGAACCAGGGAGGAAGTTTTTACAAGGACGTGTAGTGATAGGACAAGGCGTAATGGCTTTAAACTGAAAGAAAGTAGGTTTGGATTACATATTAGGAAGAAATTTTTTTCTGTGAAGGTGATGAGACACTGGAACAGGCTGCCCAGAGAAACTGTGGATGCCAAATCCCTCAGTGTTTAAGGACGGATTAGAGGGACCCTTGAGCAACCTGATCTAGTGGAATATGTCCCTGCCCAAGGCAGGGATTGCAACTAGACAACCTTTAAGGTCCCTCCCAATGCAAACCGCTCTATGATCCTATGATAATATTTGGGTTATTTTCTGTAAAATAAGTTAAAATGCCTAAATTAGCCAGAAATAATAATTCTCCTGGAAATACTGATTTTTAATTGATACTAAAGCTTATTATTCACAAAAATAGAGCTCAGCTAAATACTTTCTGTAGTCAAAGCTCATTTATGTCCTTTCTTTCTGCTGCTCATCTGCTCACTTACTCTTGGTACTTCTCCATGACTGAGCACCATGGGCAATTGTCTACTGAGAAGTTGTTGAGTGGCAAAGGCTTTCATCAGAGAGAAGTGCAGAGATCTAATGACTTCTCACACAGCTGAACTCAGGTCAAGCAACAACTCTGGAAGCACTGTGGACAGGATTTGTTTAGAACAGACTGAAAAAGAAAACACAGAAGAAAAGTGCTAAAACTCTTTTTCATTCTAGAAGTTATTTAAGGGTAGGTACCCTTTGTTAAATGTATCAATCCCCAACCAAAATAAAGTTGAGATCCATCACCCCCTGAATCTCCTGAAAGATCCCCACTTATCTCAAGGGAGCCCTTGGTCTCACTTCAGCATAAAGTGGGTGCAGAAAGCACCCAGGGAAGGGATATGGTTCCAGCAGTGATAATACCTCTGTCAGCATGTGTGCCAATTCAACCGTGATGTTTGAAGGAGCTCAGCCTGAATAGCGTCCATGTAGATGATTTACACCCACTAGAAGACAGCAGAGAAAAATGTAGACACATTTCAGCTGTAGTCCAAATCCTGTCCTTGGACTCATCTGAATATAAACTGGGTAGAGCCACAATTTAATCATTTGCCTTTTTTTATTTTAAATTATGAATTTAAATAAAGATATTGCTAGTTTATTGCAATTAATTGGAAAAAGAAAAATCAAACATAACAGGAAGTTCCAGTGCATGACTTAGCAATTATTCCCTTTGCTACTTAATTTGTTTTTCCATACTCTTTCTCTAGTCAGTTATGGTCTGCAATGCTAGCACTCATTATCCTAATCCCTAATGCAAGTGCAAACGAAAGGACTGAAAAGTGTCACCTTTATTTTTCCAGAGAGAAAACAGTGCAAAGATAATTTGAAGCCTTTTTCTAGGATTTGGTACCCATTTAAAAGCTGTTATTGATTTTAGATGCAATGCATTTTTAATACTTTAACACAGAGCAAAAAGAATTGCAGTGCAAAGGAATAGCATACAAAACATTATTTCTAACAAATTTTTCTTTCAATTAAAGCTGGAGGAAAACAAATCAAAAAAGAGTATGCCAAATTAACAACAAATATTGCAACACTGACTCAAAGTTCTGTAGAAATTTTTTACTCTCGTGAGCTTATTGAAGGCATATATTTTTGGGAAAAAAAGGCAATTAATTTTGAGAGCATCTGCTTAGGGTTACTCTTCTCATTTTTTGAAACACAGATCTGTCAAGCAAATCCATGCATTTCTAGTTCAATTTTCTCGGTATGTTTGCATGGCAGATGTGAACTGGGCCGAAGCCCCCACTGCTGTATCCAGATTACAAAGTACACTGAAACTGAGGTATTACAGCCAAATGGCTTGCTGAGGCACCTGCAATTTCTTGCCTGACAGCAGCCTTGCCTATGTGAAAACTACTTTACTGCTCCAGTTTGCAGGAAAACAGAGTTGGCTTTTACACAGTCGTCTTACGGAATGAATATTCGGATTCCTCTGACCACCTATGGGCACTAAGTTGCCAAAGTGCAGTGTTTGTGACCTTCTAGCTGAGATTACTGATACAGTGCTTTTCAGTTTCAAGCTAATCAGGCCAACAAGGGACTTATACTGGATATGTGGACAAGAGCTGCTTTCCCAGACAAGCACGAGTTGCGTCTGTGAGGTATCAGCATCACGCTTCAGGCTCATGTTTTTCTTCTGTGTCTGCCTCTGCACACACTTGCTTGAGGGAGCTGATGCTCCCAGAGAAGTCTCTCTCTTCTCTAAGCTTTTCTTCCAGTCATGATCAGAAAACTAAAGAGAAATGGGCAGCAGCAAAGCCTTGAAAATTTCTTGGAACCATCACTTAGTTAGTGTTAACAATCTGGTGTGAAAGGAGAACTAACAATAAAAAACATTTGCATACATGTGTATTTACTTATGCTACAAGGGGTGGCTGCCCTCATGGTGAATTTCTGGCTAATCCTAATGCCAGCTACTCCAGAGCGTCAGAAATCTACCTGGAATGTTTCTATATGAATTTCAGAAAATTCAGTGCAGTCTTTGATGCAGAAATCCTACTGAACCTCAGCTAGAAAATAAGCAAACCAATTCAAACTCCAAAAAATTCCAACCTTTTTTTCCCCAGACCAGATATTTTTTGGAGGATTTACACACTGGCATATTACAATTGCACATTCTTTTCTCAATTGCACCAGTATTGATCAGGAACAAGTTAAGTGAAATATTTAAAATTAAATAATAATAAATTACAAAATTTATACTGGGATACCATGTAAGGCAAAATGAGTGGTTAAATACAAAGACAGCACTGTGGTGGCTCAGAGAGCTCTGTATTAGCTCTTAGATAAAAACACTTCTTTAAAACCCATTAAATATTATAAGGATACTTTCAAAACTGAAATAAGATAGCTGGAAGACAACCAGCCAGTCAGAAGCATAACCCAAAAAGGCAATTAAAGCAATTCAAGATAGTCAGTGAAAGAGGAGGGGGGGAAAAAGAGAAACAGAGCCAAAAATATATAGGCAGCTCAAACCAATGAAAAGCAGCAGCTATCTAGAACGAGCAGAAAACACACCTAGCAGCCAGTGTCAGGCAGCCACAACAGAAGTGCTGCATCTTTCATTTTCAGATTGGAGACTCCTTCTTTGTCTGCACAAACGTTTCGAGAATGATAGTTTCTCCTGTCACAATTCTGATTTACATGTAAGAAGGCTACTTAGGCACGATCAGGTGTATACATTATTTAGAATCCACTGTGAGCCAGGCGACACTTGTCAGCTGCTGCTGCTGGAGAGGCTTCTGACAATAAATTTATTGACATGTAAATTAGGTAACCAAGCACAGAGCACAATTAAGAAGGAGCAAATAACCTACATAAGTTAACCCACAGGTAAACTGTACAACCAAATCTGGTCTTGATTTTTTTAGTACTCACATATATAAAAATAAGAAACCAATATAAAAGGGAGCTGACTGACCTTCTTAGATATGTTATCTGACAAACAAAGAATTTGAACGAATAAATCTTACAAAGAAAGAATTATCCTCCCAACTTCATAACGACTGCTGTAAAAACAAAAATTGTCTCTTAGTTCTGTCAGAACTTCAGACAGAAGTTCTGTCAGATTCTTCAGACTTGAAGAATCACCCACAACACCATTTAGTTCTTACCTGGGTGGTACCTTGTGAAAGGGTGTTTGCTTAAGAGCCCTGGCTCTCTGTTCTTAAAACAAGTTCACAGCAGTGGGTTCGCATTTGAAATTATTTTTTTTACTTTATTGAGAAATTGCTGGTACAGGAAGGTAATATTTAAATAAGAAAATGGTCCCTTAGCAATACAGACTGGTATTGCTAAATATTGCTAAATTCTGGTATCTAAATATGAATGTTGAGTGACTATGAATACATCCTAAAGCCTTCAATACATTGACACAGGGCTTTCAATCATCATACAAAACTACAAGAGACCTGTACCCTTTAGAAAAAACATCTGTAGGTCAGGAGAGACATGTCAGGCCATTTGAAATGGTACTGGAAGCCTGTGTTAAGGCATCCAAAAAAGCACTTTGACATGCTATTTTAGGGAGAGAAGAATGTCACATGCTGAAGTATGCCATACATAGCCTATGCACCCTTAAGAAATAAGAAGTCGGAAACACAGGAGAACAAGAGAGAAATTCTGGGTTTTGCTCCCTGCCCCACTTCAGCTGCTCTCTGAACTCACAAGGACTGTGTGCCAACACAGCATCCAGCAGGAGCACCCTGCCCAGCAGGTGGGAGTCTCCTCCTGCAAAGGCTAATTATGAAATAAGACCCAAGGCACCCCAGGGCTTTGGCATGCTTCCAATTGCCTGCTGTGAGCCATGCCTTCCAGCAGCACTCTGAGGCCAGAGGCCTGACCAGGGCTGTCCTTCATCCCCTGCCTCCATTCCCATGGGAGAGCAGCAGCTTAGTGCAGGCGGTTAGGGTCAACTAGGGAATTAAGGAAGCAGGAAAGGTGGTTATGTTTGCTAACTGCTCAGTCTAAATCTATCTGAAATTACCCACTGAGGACTAAATCGTGGAGGTATTCTACAAACTAAAAAACCTGGGTAGTGACAGAAAAGCTGGGTTTCATTTCTGTTGCTGCTTCTGACTGCTGCTGTTTCAGACCCAAAGAAGTCACTATACGGCATCTGGTCTGTTGCTCCATTAACATGCACTCGTCTAGCAGAAGCTATTATTCCTGCTTCAACCTCTTTCCTTCCTATTCCCACAGAGCTGCCTCAACGCACATACAGCATAAAATATCTGCCATTCCAGGTGGCAAAAGAGCCAACTCCACAACACGGGGCATTGGTAAGGCCTGTTACTATGGTCAGTCAATGCAGGTGGAGAGCAAGTAAAAACCCAGGTTCAGAGTCTTGTGTGTTTCTGAGTTTTTGACTGAAGAAAAAGCAGTACGAAGAACCAGGACCCTCAATACAATTTTGTTTCAGCCTCTGGCCTCCCTGGTAACCTCCTCTTCTCTGTGCATCACTTTGGGAAAAACAACCCTTTATACAACACTGGAAGATGTATTGATAAAAGCTACCAGCCATGACTTTCTTGATTCTACAGAAAAACCTAAATTTATGACATTCTCACAGAAATCGAGATAGCAGAAAATATTTCCTGAATCAAAACTTCAGAGTTTTTGAGTACATGCACCAAAATAAAGGCAGAGGGAGCACAAACAGCTCCCCAAACCTTCCTATTGTAAACAGAAAAATGGAGGTACATTTTCAATGAAGGTAAGGGAGCACTCTTGTATCAGTTTGGGGCTGTTTACTTGAAGATAGGAGGCTGCTTTAATAAGATTGTTCTATTTTACGTCTTTCAATATATCGCACTGCAATTTTACTTTATGTTCTTAAGCCACATGTACACAATTCAAATTAAAGATGTTGTTGCTCTGACATCCTCAGCATAATTGTCTTAGCAGAGACGTGAATGGATTGTCATCAGGCAAAATCAGAAATCCACGTTATTTTGATTAGGTGAGCCATTAAGATAATATACCTGTTAACACCAGTAGGAAGAAACAGATGAAATTGAACTACATAGTTTTAGCTTTGTTCATTCTTTTAATATACACATCACTATGAAAATAAATGTCTGGATTTTTTAAAAAACCCCTTTTAATTTATGGTTGGGCATGGGGCAAGGAAAGACCAACCAGCCTACAAGCAAATTTATAACCCAATTAGACTGCTCTTTTATAGTTTTATTGTTTGTTTCTTTGTAATTCAGGTCTCTTTAATTGGATGCCATCCAATTTAGAAATATCTATGAAACAAAGACATATTTTAAATAGGACTTACATTTATTTAGAACTCAATAGAATATATCATCTACTGCTATTTATCTATATAAATGTATAGAATACTTCTTTTCTAACATGGGTAGTCTTAAGAGGGAATTTTCAAGACTCCTTAATTAACTACTATGCCATTAAAAGATAAAATAAACTAGTTTAGTGAAAATCATGCTTCTGTAATATGTATCAATTTTACAACTTAAGTTTGTAGAGGGTTATCATGTCATTATTGTCTTCAAATAAAAATAGCATTTATAAACTTATTAAGTAATAAAAAGACAGAAATATATTTTTATAATTAGGGATAATTAATCAGATTCTTAGTGCAATAGCATTTACATAGTTATTAAATATAGGCACCTTTTATATCTTAAATTCCTGCATTATTTTCCTCTCCTACATCTGTTTGCCAGCAGAAAATATGCATTAGATAATACAAGACAGTCTGGAAATATTAACATATGAGTTTCATATATGTAGCACTACAAAGCAAAGCTGCTGATTTACCTTTAACCACAGAATAGGTAGTGAGAGTCAGAGATGTTAGGAAAAAATGTGAGTAGGAGGAATTGATGGGAAGAAGAGGAGGAGATTACCAGGCTCAGTTGTATCTCATGCATTAGAACACCCAACAGTGATCCTTGGATGCACACTAACATGGTATGAGTTCCTCACATCTTCTCATGGATGCTTTTGAACCACAGATATTCCTTCTTCTCAGCATATTTGATCTCTCCACATTATGACCTTTTTGTTTTCCAGAAGTACTAAGCCATGGCTCAACAAAGAGTCCTGTGAGCTGGTTTCTCATACATCACCAGAGAAAATGAGACATTTAATTTAATGGAGGAACTAGTGTCTCCAAAAGAAAGCTTCTCACATATCACTTTCCTCTACACCATGTGTCTACAGCTCCTGGTCATTTGAGGGGAAGACAGGGAATGGTGATATGTAAGCAGGCCTCTGCTCTTGCTTGTTCTCTTTTCACTTTCAAATAGACAAGTAGAGCCCTACAGTGGTTCTGTGCCATTGCTCTGTGGATGGAAGCAAAGGAACTTCTTCCACGGAGAAAACACATCAATTGTGTTACAGTAATACCAGAAACTGTTACTGATATTTTTCAAAACTTGGACTGCAATAACTGCATTTTTTTACAGTTATCCCTAACTTATGTTAACATATCAAACATCTCTAACTTATATTAACATATCAAATGTTTTCATTTCTGAATAGGAGACATTGTAATTTTTTCCTTATTCTTTAATGCACCATGCACTCTACTGGCTCTGCACTCTTGGCCTTATTCTTTCACTTAAGGTAGCTCCATATTGCAAAGAGATCTCCTGACAGTCTACTAATAAGGTTTGTGCCATAGAAAATCCACTGTATGTTCATGTCAATTATATTGATTATTCACATTTTGTTTACTAGCCAAACCTACTAGCTGGCAGAATGGTCAAGTTATAGTTTATACCATTTAAAAAAAAATTAGCATTAATATTGACAGACTAAAGCAATTTAGATGCTCTGAAGACAAAGGAATTACTAGACTTCTACTCTGGAAATATATATGACATTTTTCCCTAAGAATGTCTGCTTTTAGCATACTAAGAGGAGCCAGAATCTTACTTGAGATGGCATTTGCAAACAATTATCTAATGATGGTTTCTAATGAACTATTTTTATTTGCCCAAAAGCAGATGGCCCAAACAAATAACTGCATTTGCATTCTTTTGCCAAGTGTACATTTAGCAAATTTAAAGCTCTTTACTGGCATAATTTTCCATGCATTTGCACTGCTGCCTCTCAACAGGAGAGAGGCAACTGTTATTTCTATCCAACCCTGTGCCAGGAGAGGAATGCCTGCTCTGGTTTGTACATGCAGCCCTTTTAACAGGCAGCTGCGTAATTCTGCATGTCAGTATTCTTTCTATCTGCTGTTCACTGTAGCTCAGAAAGGAAGAACTCCAAGGATTACTGATTTTCCTTAACTTTTTATTTCTGAACTATTAAGGATCCCCTTAGCCTCTTGAAATTCCTAAAGCCATTTCTCTTCTACTTCCTTGCAGGTCAATCATTCTTGGCCATCTCTTCTCCGGAAAAACATTTCTGTCTTTCAAGAAATAAGAGTTATTCTGGGATTCTTGAGGTTAGAAGGACACACAGCCTTCAGTTTACAAGGACAGCCAGGTAAACACCTGTTCCTAAAGAATGTTTCATTAAAGGGATTAATTCAGATCTGACACTACAGAGTTATGCCACTGATAAACAGTGACTGTAATTCTGTCCAAGCTCTCATGACAGAAAGTCAAAATGCCTAAGACTGTACATCAAGGCCAGGCAGACCTTTAAAAAGGAAAGCTGTCATCAAGTAATTTCATGAACCCACTTTTTTAGAAAACATAGGGGAAAGAAAGGAGGTGAGAATGGGCACAAAGCTGAACATGCTTTCGAACATGATTAAGTGGCTGTATATGCAGAGTCGCTGATCAAATGTGTGATTCAGTTTGCAATTTTACTCTGGACTAATATTTAATAATAGATTAATATTTAAACAAAATACCAGGGGCAACAGGTAGTATGACAAACAGAACCTTGTTGATTTAAAAAAGAATTTTATCATGGAAGTGGAATCCTTTCTCTAATCTTTCAGATGAGTTCCTGAATCCCTCACCATTTTGTGTGTGTTACTGGAATTCAAATACAGGGTAAAGTGATAAGTAATGAAGTAGCACTCTTGTCCTGCTTGAGCTCTGTAAAAAGTTGATCATGGCCTTATGTACCAGTGACACTTCTGACAAAGTTTTTGGGTTTTTTCCTTTAGTCTATGATAAACTCATGAACATGTATGGATGGAATGTCATCAGGTTTCACTAAATAGCTGTTGCAATTCAATGTTTTATATTGTCTTGGCTTTTTTGTATCTCACACAGGGAAGGTTGTCCATTTACTCGATATGCATTCCATTTTCAAATCTGGCTGCCTAGACTTCAATTCATTTTTAGATGAATAAATAGAATGTGATTTTCAAAGATAATCAATCTTTAGGTGATACCCTCACTGTGCTGCTCATAAGCATTGCATTGGTAAAGTATCCCATAACCAAAGCCAACACACAGGGAAGCAGTTAAGAGCTTTTTATTTGGGAAAACAGCTTAGGTCAGTACTGTCACACCAGATTTAATGTGCTATCAGATAAGAATGGAAGCACAGGAGCAGTATTTACATCAATAGTAATGAATACAGGAGAGTAGAAAAAGGGTCTCCTTGTCTTTTTAGCTGGACTCTAACAGACATCATGATGAGGCCATACCTCAAATCCTGTGTTAAGTTTTGGTCGCCTCCATACAAGAAAGACATTGAGATGCTGGAGTGTGCCCAAAGACCAACAAAGCTGGTGAAGGTTCTACAGAAAATGTCTGAGTGGTTGAGGGAACTGGCACTCTAGTTTGGAGAAAAGGAGTCTGAGGGGGAACCTTCTCACTGTCTACAATAACCTGAAAGGGTGTAGTAGTAAGGTGGCGTCAGTCTCTTTTCCAAGAAATAAACAAGAGCAACAGAACAAGAGGAAACAGCCAGGAGAGGTTTAGATTGGATATTAGGAAAAATTTCTTCATGGAAAGCGTAGTCAGGCATTGGAAGAGCTTACCATCACCCCTTACACATCACAAGGGTTTAAACCATCACCCCTTGATGTATTTAAAAGACATGTGGCACTAAGGGACACAGTTTAATGGTGGGTTTGGCAGTGTTAGGTTAATGGTTGTACTCAATGATCTTACAGGTATTTTCCAACCTAGATGATTTGATAATTTTAAAGGGTTCTATGATCACTTTAAACATCATTTCCTCGTTCAGAAATTGCAGCTCTTCCTGAAGGGTGGTGTCTTGATGCCAGTGCAATAATCTATTGACTTCAGGGGATCAGCACTGCATAATCACCTTTCCACTAGGAGTCATCAAAAAGATCTGTAACTTCCACTTAAGGAACCCCTCAGAAAAAGCTGATTTTACATTCTCTAAATAATCTTTTATATTCCCAACCTACTCGTCAGCAAAGAAGACTAAAATTTTGAGAATGAACTTCCACTGCATTTTCTTGTGGCAGTGCTTAGCAACGCTCCACTCCTCTGCTGATTGAGTGTTCCTAAGAAACAATTTGCTCCATGACTGTTGCCTCCCTCTCTTGCAAGTGTAGGACTGGCCAAGAGTTCCCAAGGTTATCTGAGGCTGGGGTACTCAAATGACAATATGCAGTGGATAAGCAATGAGGTCACAAATCAAGGGACAAGACTGATGGATTCAAACCTTATATGAATGTTTCTCTCATTCTTTTCCTTTTTAGTACTCTGCTGCTTTGTACAAGTAGTTTATCTCTTCTAAGTCTTTTTATTTTATTCAGAGGTTACATAGCTTACCACACACAAGCATTACAGAAGACTGGAACACAGATAAGACTGCTTCAGAAACATTCACTTATCAAGTAATTTTAAATCTAGGTTTCTGTAAATAATATAAAATGGAATAAAATCTATTGTGCTTTAGTTCTTAAGAGTAGGGAAATAGTGTGTAAAGAAAGAGTTTCTAGTGAATAGCGAAATAGATCAGAAATCAAGCAATCGGATTTTAGGGGCCTCTCATCTAAAACTGCCTCTATTACCCCTAGCATCCGTATTTTGTAAGAATGCCACTTGATCTATGCCATATCTCAATTTTCTAAAAGTGAGCAGGAAATACTTCTTACCTCTCATGCACATTTTAGTTACCATTCATCCCGAATTGCAACACAATCCACTATTGCTGCAGTGGAAGCAAAATAGGAAGAACTATCTCGTTATTCACTCCAGTCCTGTAAGACATTCAAGGACATTTAGGCAAAAATTATGACACTATCAGGGATGAGAAAGAGAATAGCATTTCTTTTAACCAGTCTTTAGCATTTCTGTAACTGTTGTACTATTTAAGTGTCATTTTTTAAAGTCCTTAAGCCCTCTTTTCAGAGAAACACCTGCTAAAAGAAGGTGTCCACCTTAAAAAAACTCTTGCAATTGTATCAAAAAGTGCTATAGCATATTTTTCCACTAAAAAAGTATTTTTACATCAACAATTCTAAGACAGAAAAGTGCACAAGAGAATTATTTTCTGTAAAACATAATCTTATCAGACAACTTGACACTATGAACAGCCTAAATCCCTCATCCCTATTTATTCCAAGCCAGTAAAATAGCTGTACACATTCTCAAGAAAACCAACCAAAACCATCATATTAAAATAAATATCATGGTGATATTTGTATTCCCTGACTGCAATCTCATGTCTCCCTCTCAGTGGTGCAGAAAATTAAAACCACCTGTCAAGTCTTACATTACCAAATTAATTAGATAGTTGAAAGCTAGGAACAGGGAGCAGTAAAGGAGGCTATAATGTGCGTGAAAGGATGTTCATGAGCACATTAATTACCATCTATTGGAGGGAATTATGCTGACTCTTTCTATGAAGTACATTAAGACATTTGGGTTTTGTCCTGAACTGTAGTTGAATGTTTACCTTTTTGACAAGAGGTATAAACTACTTTATGAAACTATTTTTTTTAAATTCACATATTTTTAAAAGGAATAGGAGATGAAAAAGAGGACAGGTAAATAGTTGATATTCAAAAAAAAATCTGCCTTTAAACCTTTAATTGCCAATAAGGTATATTCTCAGCCAAGACAGGCTTTTTTAAGCCTGAAAAAAAAAAGAAAAAAAAAAAACCAACCATCNNAAAAAAAAACCAACCATCAAGAATGAGAAATGCCAGTTGTTAGCAAAAAGAGAGATAATCTATAATGATACTACCACAGTGCTATAAATATTAAATCCGTGATTACTTAATATGAACTTTGGTATAAAAAGGAGAAAAAATTCAATCAAAATAATATATTTTTAACATGCTAAATCATATTATTTGAAAAACAGTGCACACAGAGATGAAAACATCAGCGAGGAGTAAAAATAGAAAGGAGAAGGAAACGTAAAAAGTTTTGAGCTTATTTAGTACAGTAATTCTAAATTTAGCTCACTTTTTTACACAATTTAGTACACTTTTATACTAGAAGAATATTTTGTGATACATATTTCTGGCCATAAATGGTGGGATAAGGGTGATTTAAAGCTTCTGAGAAGCACATTTTCAAAGGGTAGCAATTACCAAATTTGAACACTGATGTAAAGAATGTATAAAAAGGAAGAGTGAAATAAAAGAATAGCTAATCAAGTGTTCATTTCCAATATTACTGAAAGTCCTAGAGGCACGAGTCAGGTCAGTGATGGTGAATTTCCACAGTGTAACAAACATATATATACTCATGAGAATTTTCTGAAATTTTAAACTGATAATCAGAAATAGAGTTTTATCTGATTCTGCAAAAACGGGATGGAAATATTCCAACACTGCCAGTTCATTGCCATATCAGATTCTTTATTGCACTGCAACAACAAGAGCAAAAAAATCAAGTTTCTTTAAGAATCTTATTTAAGGGCTGGCTAATATTGAAGGTAAAGATATTGAATGATTTATGTTTTATTTCTAGTACTTTCAAATACATTCTTTTAAAATAAAAAAAGTTTCTCTTGCTAACTCATATAAACTCCTACAAAATTATTATCTTCATTATGTATTTTGACATTTTATTGAACTATATATTTTAAGGAGTATCAACATGTCTCTCAGGGGAAATAATATTAAAATGTGCAAGAACTCTCTCTTCCAGATTTAAAATAATGCAGCTCCTTACTTATATTGTCTCAATATGGTATTAACCAATAATAATGGTAATTAATAATATGGTATTAACCAATCCAGTGCCCAATGGATATTATTTATTTGATTCAAAAATTTTCTGATTCTTTTGGGGATTTTTTGTTTGGATTTTTTTAGATCAGGGACACCTTCTCCTAGAACAAATTGCTGAAATCCCCATCCAATCTGGCCTTGAACATTTCCAGGGAGTTGTTTTAAATACAGGTTTCTCCCAGTGCACATTCTATTTTCCAACCAAAATAGTAACTCTTTTCTTTCTACATCTTTTCACAACTTCACTGAGTGAAACCAAGAAAATTTTGATATACTTCACACTTTCTAGCTGATAAAACCCAAGATCCAAAGATAACTTAGAGCAGACTGGTCAGAGTAGTTGTCAGAACATCAGAAGATACCTGAAGGAAAGACCAATGAAATTATTTTTTTCTTGCTTAATAATCAGCCAAAATCATCTGAAACCTCTCAAAACACTGTGGCATATATGCTCCCTCCTGAGAGCACCTTTTTAAAGATCCACTTATAATAGCTACACCATAAACATGACCACTTAAAGAAAATTATCACATTATCAAGGACATGTATGGGATTGAATCGAGATCGTGGGACACACCTACACTTTGATTCTGCAGTGAGAGTTTCATGATATGCAATGAAAGTCTGCAAAGCTGCATTTACTTTCTTCTTTTTCTGACATCCTTTAAAAGAAAGACGTAATCCAGTTCAGCTCAAATTTGAAAATATTTGATTTTAAGATAGGACCAACTATATGACAAAAACTAATGTTTCAAGTGTCCTGCCCTATAAAATCATGAGAAAAAAATGCAAAATGTCTTTGATAGATGTTAGGGCTGGATCCATTTGCAGGTTAACACTCAACAAAATTTTTCAAAATTACTTGCTATGAAAAAAATTCCCAAAATATTTATAAGGTTTCCAACTAGATAAGAATTCCAAGTACTAAATGTTAGCTCTATTTTAAAATATTGGAATATCAATTGAAAAATTTTTTGATCTTATCTTGGAGGATCTTTTAAAATTGGAAGGTTTTTCAAAACAGACACATTTGTCAGAAATAATGGTTATATAAAGAAATATACCTCAAGGAGGGAAATAGGCCAAATGTACTTTTCAATGTACTTTTGTCTCCTTAGTTTTAGGGGCAAGGACATTTCAAATTAATTTCAGATCTTCCTTACATTACTCCCTCCCTATTCCTAATTTAGACACAGTTTAGAGCCAGGTTTTTTGCCTTTTTGACTTCAGCACTTCAATCTCTTAAATTGATGGTGAGGCAACTAAACAAAATATTTGACTCAAAACGCTTAAGTAACCAGGACTTATGCAGCACAGAGATCTTTCTACATTCATGCAAATAAGGACAGTGAACCAACAGGTCAACTTTAAACCAGAATTCATGATCAGAATTAAAATGTATGTCAAACATGTTTCATTGCCTCCTTCCCTGACTGGAAAAGCAAAGTTAAATTCTTCCAGTCACTCATCATTCCTCTATTATGAAGTAAACCAGTGAAAGCATTTTCTAAAATCAGTTCAGGCATCCACATTCAGTTGTTCACAGAATTGTGAATGGAAGGATACTCTGCAATGCTTCCAAGTTATTGCACAGGTTCTTTATAGCGAGATAAACTTTAACCTAGGCAATTGCATTTTTAAGAGACTAACCCTGAGGCTTGTCCAGACCCTATCAATTCACCTCTCCTTACTCTGTTTTACTTTTATTATTTTACACAGTGTCCATGACCTAGATACAATGATTGAACATTTCTGACCCTCAGGAGAAAGACAAGCCTTCATAAAGAATTTGAATTAAGAGATGGGAAATGTTTCTAACAGGGAAAAGAGAGAATTTTCAAACATATTCAAAATTATGGAAAAATTTCTTCAGCCACAGTAAAAAAAAAACAAAACCAAACCACCAAAGCCTGAAGGGTCAAGACTAAGTCGATTAACAGAGGAGATAAAGGACAAGGAAGTCAAAGTTCATGTGGTGCTGTCAATAAAAAAGATAGACTTATTTCAGACTATTTTTACCTACTTAATGTACCTCTGATATATCAACTAGATTAATGTTCTCTTAAAGTGATCAGCTATGACTCTCCTTTTACTTCTAGTAATAAAACTAAGAAACAACATGTTAAAAAAAAAACCCAACCAACAAACAAACAAACAAAAAAACAGCCTTAAGCAAAGGTAGGTTAAGAATTTAAGGGAAAAAAATATTCCAGTTCAGCTCAAGATAATCTATGCATAAATCTGCAGCAGATTTGGACTTGCACCAAGAGCCTCAAGTTTTATGCAGGGTAGTATCACCCTGCCATTTGTTAAAAAAAAAATCAATGAGTATTGAAAGAAAGCAATGAGAAAATTTCTTCAATAAAAACACTTCTAGCTAGGATGTAATTTTTTAGAATGAATAATACAGAAAACCAACTGCATTTAAAGAGAGCGATAATATTTGGATATATCTTTATATATGAGCAGTACATATTACATAAAGATACGAAAATGCACAGGAAATGCAAAGGAATTGTTTACTATGAGACCATCAGAGACCATGTTTGTCACGGTGTGAGATAAAGCACTAGGTAAAACAGCTGAGAGAGATTAAAAACCTTGTTTGATGAAATAATGCAAAGAAATATTTATATGTATTCCGAGAGTTGTCACAAGCCTTAGCAATTCACTTACATGTTTTTCAGTCAAGAAGTGTGTGTTCTCTAGCAGGCAGGATAAAGTTATGTAAATAGAGAGGTATCGCATGTGATGCAAAACTGACAGCTTAAAATTAAAATCTCTGAGATCCTGGGGAAACAAAATAAAAATGGAAAGAGCAAATGGTGGGACACTGGAAATTCAAGGAAGAATTCAGAATAAAAAATCAGATGCCCTTCTAGTGTTTTAGGCATCCCAGCAAAACTGAAAACTTAGGGGTGACTTCCAGTATACTGATGTATAATGCAATTTAGCACCAGGAAACAGCAAAGTGTGACAGCTGTCCCTGGGAAACAATAAAATAATCACTTGGTGTTCATCACAGTAACAATGATGGGTACCAAAACCCACTTTGTAGCCATTGTGGGCAACCATGTCTTGACAGAGGAAGAAAGTGATGAACAATCCATACCCTGGTGTTTTAGGAAAACTCTCTGAATGAAGGAGGACATAGATAGACACATATCTCAATAACTTCACCTGCTCTGAAGGGTGTGTGTTTTCTGTCATCCTTTCTTTACACAAGGAAATCCTTCCAGGCTTTGTGCATGACTGGGTGGTTAGAGATCCTGATGTACAAATGTTCACTGATTCCTGCCTCCAATAGTCTCACACAGACACTTTTCACACCCTGAAGGTCCAGGAGGGACTGCTTTGAAGGGAAGGCCATTGATGAGTAAGTCACAGCTGGAGTAAAATCTAAGGAAATGGAGTTAAACACCTCAGGCTATTCTGCTAGTTCATGTATCCTATATTTACCCCAGACTCAGAAAAGAAGGAACTAAGAAATCATATTCCATCTCATTATATAGCATCTTATATAGCACATACCTGTCCTCTTTCCTTTTCCCACTCCTCTGAAAAAAATTCACAATCTTACATACTGAGCTGTATAAGCCTTTGTGCCATTCATTTTGAGCGTGAAGCTGCCTGGTATCCCAACCATCACTGCAACCTAATCTCTTGGGGACTAAAGCACAAGGAACAGACTTAAGGCCCACATTTTTTTTT
>VXBC01004318.1:1099136-1207839 GCA_013399945.1 Ploceus nigricollis
ATTTACCATCAGTATAGAAAATTGCACAGCCCTAGGAGCTCCCTGCTGAAAAGTTCAAAGCCCTTTTACATATAAAAGGGAATTAAATCCTCATAACTACTTCCCATTTTATCCTCCACTACATAGAAGAAGAGATTCATTATACTGCTTCTCTAATTTGCTGCTCAAGGATAGTGTCTTCTACGCCTGAGGTAATCTAACCTTCTAGACTGTGAAGTGCTGCTCTAAAATTGCTGTAGAGAGCACATTCAAGAGTATTTAGAGCAGACATACAGAGAAAAATTCAGGTGGAGCTTCCTGTGCATCAGTTTCTCACTGTTACCTCTTGTCCCATTGCTCAGCACCACTGAGCAGAGCCTGGATCCATCTTCTTGACATCCTCTCTTCAGATACTGACAGACATTCATTCATGTCATTCATCTCTTCTCGAGGCTGAACAGGCCCAGCTCCCTCAGCCTTTCCTCATAAGAGAGATGTTCCAGTCCCTTAATCACCTTTGTGGCCCTGCACTGGAACTGCTCCAGGAGCTCTGTGTCTCTCTTGTCATGAGGAGCCAAGAACTGGACACAGCATTCCAGATACGGCCTCACCAGGGCTGAGGAGAGGGGCAGGATCACTTCCTTCCATCTGCTGGAAATCCTCTTCCTAATGCTCCTCAGGATCCTATTGGCCTTCTCGGCCACAAGGGCTCACTGCTGGCTCATGGCTTGCTGTCCACCAGGACACAAAGGGCCTTTTCCAAGGAGCTTTTCCAGCAAGTCATCCCCCAGCCTGTGCTGGTGCCTGGGGTTATTTTCCTTGTATTTCTGGCAGACTGTGACTGGGTTGTAAAAGCACAGAAGTTTAATGACCAAAACCTTAAGCCAAGTGAGCCATGAGGCAAAGAGTTCTACAGAAGTTTCTCAATAAATAATTTTACCTTGACAACACTGATGTTTGACTGTTTGAAGGTTATTACTGAATGCCACTGATCAATTTCAGATTGTTTCTCATGAATGCTCATTCATTTTCTCACAAATATCTATATGAATGAAACTTAAACATATACTGAAAACTGATAAGTTGATTTAAAAATCATTAATATCCATTCTTAATCAAAATTTATACCCATTTATCTCTATTCACCACTATCTCTTTGTATATTTCTTCACAATGATGTTTTTTAGCAGAGATATACAGACCATGAGCACACCAGTATTTCTAGCACTTATTTTGAAAATGGAGAACACTGTTTTTTATAACATAAAAAAACATATTGACATAGCAAAATAAACCTGAAGATCCCAATCATGTGCCTGTTCTAAGAAAATTTTTGCTGGTAAGGTGAAAAAAACATTTTTGGCTTTAAGCATCAGGTTAAGAAAACACAAAAGTTCGTGATTATTTTCATCTGCATTCAGGAAAACAGTTCATATGAGTCAAAATTTCAGTATCTTAAAGGCTTGAAGGATATAACTTATTATAGTGATAGTGATACATTCTCTCCCTACCAAGAATATTCTCCTCAACTAGAGTATTACTCTTTTATGAGTAAGTTTCCTTGACATAAAAGACTTGATTTTAGTAACTCTAACTGAACTATGTTCTGTGTAGATCTTAAAAACTTCTCTAAATTAACTGGGCAGTTGTGTTGTTTGCCTGTATGCCTACAGCAGGTTTTTAGTCCCTCATACACACACACACACAAATATATATATATGCACAGAGGACACAGCAGTTCTATTCAGTATGAATTGCCATTTGCTTGCCCTTGCTTATGCAGAAATGATTTATGAGGTGCTCTTTATCTCCCATATCCATGTACAGAGCAGTATCTAGAGACATAGAGGAAAATCCTGTTCATATGGTAGCAATGACTGCATTGCTTACAATGAAGAAATTCAATTTACTTGTCAGTTGTTTTTCTGGGAACACACTTTTGGAGGAAAACTGAGCCATGAGATGTATGCAGTAAACAGAGCACAAATTACAAGGGACACAATGATCTGGCATTGCTGCTTATTCCCAGTGTAGCATTGATGCACATTCACAACATTGAAACTGCAGACAATCAGGCTGTTAGTCCTGGTTCTCACAGGACTATTGTTTAATACTCTTTCTAATATACCTTCACTCTTCTTGTCATCACTGCTATACATGTAGTACCTGACTCGAACACAATGTGTGTCCAATCCAAAAACTCTTCAACATACCCTTAATTTTAAATGTATATTTCTTTAAATGTTTAAGAATAAATTTGTGCATAAGCATTTTTCTTGGAATGGAAGAATATTTGTTAACCTGAGCATACTTAGGTCATCTTAGAAGAGAGAATCTATGCTGTATAAAATCTAGTAAGTTTAAATAATTTTGAAAGCCTACATGAGTTTTAAAAATATCCACCCAAGACAGCCCTGACAGCTTTGTCATATGAAAGGCTAGTTGTAAAAGTTTGCATAAGTGTCTTTCCTTTAAACTTATGAAACATAAATAAATTTAAGAGAAGATCTTTGGTAATTTCACTAATCATTGACTTCCAAGATGATTTAGGAGCTCTAATGTAGATGTGTGTGATGGAAGGATATAAATGTTGTTCACAGAAATATTTGCCTTTTTAAGGCCCCATTTAATCTCTCATCTTCTAATGACAAGTGCTGAGCAAATTCCCTCTGTGTTCTCCCAAGCTGATGTACCACAACAGGAATTTATACTTTCTTTATGAACAATGGGTACTTACAGCTATGGCATCAGGAAGATTAACTATTTTCATACAAGGACCAAATACCTTTTTCCTCTCCTACAACAGAGTTATAGCTCTATTATTCATACTTTCTTGTAAAGAAAACATTATTTCCTGTATTAGTCAGGTTTTTCTTTGAAAACTCACAATGAAAGTATGCTCTAGGCTTCATAACTGGGTTTTACTTAGGCCTCCACAATCAATTTAAGGTAAAGATTCATGTTTTACCCCTTTGGTTAAAGGAATGCTGGAATATGAGTATTTTATAAACATTTTCTGAAATCTCATTCTCCCTCAAAACACTCAGATTTTATCATTCATTATATTGCTTCATTTTATCTACATACTTTTCCTACCTGGTTAATATATGCAAGTGTTAATTCCTTGGCTTGCTGCATTAAATGCATTCCCAGTAATTCACCTTCTCCTCCAAATGCCCAGCGCCTTGCACAGGTGTCTTCTGGAACCCATCCTATGTGGTGAAGTATTCAAGACAACCATCCACACATGCTACACCAGCCAGTCCTCTTGTTTTTATACTACTGACTTTCTGTTTCAAGCAGTGATATTGACAACCATTAAAAGGGATAAAACACATTTCCACAGTAAAGGAAAACATGCAGCAAAATTTGTGCAACCATATAGCAATGTTCAGTGCAGGAGGAGAAAAACATTTTTTTTTAAAGGAAACCAGTGTTGCTCATACAGCCAAGCCCTCGTATGCCCCGAAGTGCTTACATCCAATCAGACTGTTCAGCACACAGCCACAAGTTGTATGTACCCAGTGGTTTGGCCAGAATTTCATGCAGTGACATAGGAAGGTGAGACAGCTTTTATCAAGCCTTCATTACAACTTGTTTTTTTCTTAGACAGGAGACTGTGTGCTTGTTTTGATCTAATAATGGTTAAGAAAATTTGAGCATCTGTCCTCTTTAATTTCTGTGAATTTCCTTTAGTCTCCTGTTGTACGTCAAGTCTCCAACTCTGTTCTCTTTTTTTTTGTTATGACTTCTCAATTGCCTGAGGCTGTTCTGCTCTGGGAGCAGGCTCTCTTTTCTTAGTTTCTTCTCTGCTTTCCCAGACTGGCTGCCCTGAGAATTGTCCCATTGGTATTCTGTGGATAACCTAGTGTCACCTCTACCTGACACTCTAAAAACCTTTCTCATCTTCTTTTTCTTGCTTCCACATTCAGACATTCCCTCTCATTCACCCTTCACACCAATTTTAGTGTGTCTACATTTAATGCCAGTACAAATCTCAACAACAATATTTGCCCCTGCAGATTGAAAGAGGTATTTCAAAGCAACATCAGTGTCAGAGAAAGCCTTGAGAGGGGCTGGTGGTTTAAGAAGAATCTGAAAGGGGAACTGGATCCAGAGTATTCCCCAGAAGTGAAGAAATTCTGTAGGAACTGGGGAAAAAGTATGTGCATATAGGCTTCTCTGCTGATCACAGGCACAATGGAGATTAGGTTTCATGTATTTAAACTCTTTGCCTGGTTTGTTTCTGACCAATAGCACTAATCACTAATTTGTGTTTGTTTTTTTAATCATAGATTTAGCTAAGCAGAAATTATGAGGGAAAGCAAACATTCATTATTACTATAATCAAACAAGCATGCTTACAGAGAAAATGTTTGGTGATACTTTACTATCTCTTTCACATTTAAAACCTCTTTACCTGATATGACAAGATAATCAATTAAATGATGTGTCCTTACATCACAGATACAATCTTACAAACATAATGACTGCACAAGAAATATGGCGCAGCATAATTTTGTTGTACTTTTCTTCATTCTTTAAACACACATTTATTTCATGAATCTTCCTTGCTTATGAACATTGTTTGAACCCCAGAGATCTCATAAATGGCATAAAATTTCAAATACTTCAAGCTTGCAAATAGTTTATATTAATCTCCCAACCTAACAAACTCCAAACTTAGAAATTAGCATGCCCTCATGCTTTATTTTTTTACCACCTAGTGTTTTAAACTGATGCCTTATTCTGCATTAAAGTCATCACAGATATAGCTCTACTCCATTTCCATTAGGTCAATTAACAAAGGTCTTGTTTAGATAGATATTGCACCTTTAAGAGGCCTTTCCGCCCGTTCTGCTACAATTCTAAGGAACCATATACCAATAAGATTAAACTCTGGGTGAAAATCCTGTTACAATATCAAAAATCAGTAGATATCCTATTTATGCATATTTATAAGTAAATAACTGGTACTCAGTAATCTCTTAAGTTTTACAGAAAGCTCAAGTCAAAAAATATCCCCAAAATGTTCTGTATTAAGTGGGGACATATTTTTCTGCTTTGAGTATCATCAGGTACCTTTGCAAAAAATACTTTCTCAGAAGTTTCTCAAAAAATCTGACAAGCATTGTGGGATTCATGCTACACAAGCAACTGTGCAAGTTTGTCTGATAGATCTGGGTTTGGTTTTTTTTTTTTCTTTACAATATCACAGAATGTATAATGGGAAAATACTTGCATTTTCCTGAAAAGGCACAGACCTGTAGCAGGAGAAACCCATAGGAAGTGCCACTAATAAGAGATACAAAGCATGTAAAAGGATTTTTGAAGCTGGATCGTGCTCCATGTGAATTAAATGCAAGGTATTACTAACAGACACACACAGGTGATGTAACAGCACAACAAAAACTGAGAAATCCTGACACAGAATGAGGTAGGCTGCCAGTATGATTCATCTGTAGCATGCACTTTACATGCAATTCGTTTTTCTGTATTATCTCAGAAGAGTTGCTTGAAAATTACTACTTATTATTTTTTTTGATTAGTGGGAGGCATTTTCTTCTTCATTTTGTTTTCAGGATTGCAGTCAGGAGGCAGCTATAACCCTAAAATGGAGTGCTGTGGTAAAAATTGAATCAAAATAAAAATAAAAATATTAATTAATCACCTAACCACTAAGGATCCTACAAAAATCAGTGATAATACAGATGTTTTCATGTTACCAGTGTATATTTTAATAAGATTTTTATCAGCCAAGAAAGCATATGCCTTTTGACAGGACACAGCAGGTTAAAGCACAACTTAAAAATCATTGACTTCACAGTTAATTAATCTCTTTTAAATATTAACAGTGCAAAATATGCTGTCTGACAAGTCTGAGATATGCTTTCATAAAACATTTAAATAGTCTCACCAAAAGAAGCAGTTCTCTGAAAAACAGGTAACTATTTACAAAGTTACATCAACAAATAAATTGCTAGTTGTCATCAAATAATACAAGGTTAAGACTCTTCTAATTAGAAGCATTTAGAGACAAACATATAACTAATGTTAAAACTAAGAAATGATACACTGAAATGTACCTTTTCTTTTTTTTTTGTAGATATAAGAAACTCCACTAAAAACTGGAGCAAACTCATCAGTTCATAAATAAACCCACCTCCCTTGGTATCATCACATCCCCATCCACTCCTCAGAATCTCTTTAAAAAGAGCTTCTACCTGTCCCTTCCAACCAGAAGCTGCATTTTTTCAGAGGAGACAATTGGAAATGAGTTAGGATACAAACATTTTAAAGCATGGTCCAACAAATTTAATGAATGTTGCTATATATCGTGAGTAGCCCAAAATTTATTTCTCTAAGAGGAAAGAAAGAGTAAGTTTACACCTGGTATTCTTAGCAGGGATGTCCTACTCCAAGGACAGGCTTTAAAAATCCCTAAAAAATAGGCAAGGCAATAGAAAAAGTCTGTGGGTTTGGAAATAGCTGTTGTAGTATAGAATCTATGTGTTTCATTTGCCCCCAGAGATTCTTTTACTCCATCAGCAACCACACAAAACCCTCTTCCCATCTCTGAAGGCTTTTTGTAAAAAAATCAAACCTCAAACCTCAACTATTTAGGTGTTAGCAGTTTTGAAGCTTTCTAACTCATAAGATTCCTAAAAACTGAAACTTAATGTCTTTTAGAATCCATATTTTCCTCATGTGCTCACAAAGGAATAGCTTCTGAGTTACAAAGGATAATCCCTTTAAGTTTTTTGCATTGGAATTGTGTTATATATTCAAATCCCGGATCTTTTTATTTCTTTGTTTTTTTTTTTTAATTTCTCTTGCCTAACAAATATGTTTTACAAGTCTTCAAGGCAAATGTTTTCAGTTTCATTCTGTATTCCGAGGTTGCATTCCAGATGTTCTGATTGAAATTTAAACATAGATGTCCATTTTTTAAATGGTGTTAATGGGAAGGAATGCAGTTTTCTTGTGAAAAATCATATTAAACCAATGAAGAAAGTTGACAGATACAAATTTTGTTGGCCTTTTATATTTGTTATTAAAATAAAATATTTTTAATAATATATGGGATTGCGTGTTCACACAGTAGTAGGAACTAACAGATGTCAGTGTTAAAAAAAGGATTAAGAACTAGTTTTTCCAAATAATTTCCTTCTGTTCAGTTAAAGGACAAAAGAGCATAAGTTCATGTCACCTCATACTGAATTTTGTGCTCAAAATGCTTAAAATAAATTGTATGTTTGACTTGTTCAAGGTCGTTGTTTTCAAATATTACAGCAATGCAATATTCAGGAGAGCATGCCCATAGTAGTTGGCATCTACCACTATTATAGAACTTTTATTGTACTGCCAATTCTATGTTCAATCTCTTGTTAAAATTGCATGAACAACTTAGATCTTATGCACAATTCTTGGAGTTTTCTCAAGATTCTTAACAAGATAAATATTAACAAGTGATATTTTGCAGTATCTATATTAATATGAAATATTGAGCAGATTTAAATCTATGCAATATCAAGAAACAGAAGGGTTTTTTTAATTTCAAAAAAAAACCCAAAATTTTTAATAAATAAATAAAATTACACTCTAAGGCAAGAAGAAGATATCCTATAAAAAAGAACCTTCAGAAATAAAAAAGACCCTCCATAATATTGATTTATCATTCTTGTTATTATAATAACCTCAAAGCACAAGGGAATGGTTTAAACCTTATTAATCATTTTTGAGCTCTTTGGTTTGACACCTGCAGTATATCTTGCGTTTGAGGAGTAACTTAAATGAAGCTTCCTTACAAATACTTCACTGTATTTCAAAAATGAGTTGGTGAAATGAATTAATACTCAACCAGTTATAAACCTACAGGTGACAGTTTACAAGAAAAATAAAGCATATATTTCCTTCTGTAGACAGACTGTATACAGACAGACTGACTGGCAATCTACCCTTAAATCCAAAGAACAATTCAGTGCTTAGGAACTATGAATTTTTCCTCTTCATGCATTTCTGCAGTGCCTGCCACTCTGAAGAAAGCAGTATAGACTGGGGCAGGAGGAATCCTTTCCGTCTTAGTAAATGCAAGGTCTGACAGGATGTGGTCAGCAGTGCAGTCACACATCCACACAAAGACCCCAAGTCAGCAAAATATATTAGTACCTTCTATCTTCTTGAATGAGTTCCTTTGGCTCCAGGGGAACCTGAAGTAAAATGGGTTCATACCAGCATGAAGAAGCAGTGTACATTTGCCTTCCACTGGGCAAACCCAGATGCTTTCCCACTCAATTGGCCCCACACTCTTTATGCCATTGAGGAAGGCCTCAATGAGTAGGATTACATGCAAGAAGCCTTGTGGTAAGAAAAACCATTTTCATTTTTATAGGATAAAAAAGTGCTTAGTGTGAATGTAACCACACTGTGAGCAATGACAGGGAGAAGGTGTCTTTGCTGCATCTAAGCATGAGTCAACACATCCCTCTGAAACACAGGCATTCACCTTCTCTGGACACTAAAAACAGAAGGGTGAACTTACACAAATAAGACTGAAAACCACCCAAAACTCTGCATCTGACAGTGAAAGGGGTATGCAGTTTGGTACAAAGAAATAGTGATCTGGTAGGTACTTACCCTGGTCAACATCAGAGCTGTACAGGTTATTGACTTCCTAGCTAGTTGTGGAGGACTAGGCATAAGCATTTTTGTCTCAAACAATCCAACTGTTGCAACAGGGAAGTTGTGAATGGAAGAGAGAGTCCTGTGGTGGTGAGGCAGAGCTGTTCTGAGGCAGCTTCCTTCTCAGTTTCTAGGCTTGCAAGTCTGCCTTGACACTCCTGTTTCAGTGCACCTGTGTCAAGAGAAGGATTGAGTCCTAGGCACCTCAGTAAAAGGGGCTCCAGGACCACCACAGACCCCAATTTCTCCCAGCTTATTCCTGGAAGGACTCCAAGGAGCTGACTATACACTCACAAAAAGTAGGGCACAAATGATGCAAAACTTATTTTACATAAGAGGAGTACATCAGGTAAAGTATAAAAGGATCAGTTGATCAGTCTCTTGCTATCTGTTTATTGTCAGCCCCAGAGCCAGATCACCCACAGCAGCAGGAAGAATGCAGGATCTAAGGACTGGTGATCTTTTTCCTTCTTTGTCTCTTTCTGCCTTTATTCCTCTCCTCCCTCATTTCATCCTGGCAAGAGCAGCAATCATATTCTACCCCTTGCTCTGTGCCTGAAGCTTGTTGTAGAGTTGGGAGCTTGTTAAAGTTCTTTGTAAAAGTTGGGAGCTTATTAGTCAACACTTCACCCAACTAAATAGAGGGTTAGTTGCTGGAGTTAATTTATACAATAAAGAATAGGAGTTCCCTGGCATGTGAATTGGTGCCTTTGTTCAGCCCAACAAGGATTTATAGTGAACATCATGCCCGCTTCCAGCCATGACTCTAGTCTGCCACGGAGACATGAAAGAGCTGCTTCCTAGAGTTGAAACATATTTTTTGGTTTGTTTCTTTTGAAGTTGGAGATACTATGTATGAAGTCTCCTCAGAGAATTTACTGCAAACACTGTCAGGTGCCTCAATGGTACCTTTGCTAAAAAATTAAGGTCTAAAAGAAGATTGTAAATGGTAAAAATTATCTTTTTTAAGAAAAAGTGCTTTAAATCCCTGTTAATCACTATGAGAACATGAATCTGGGCTCCCTACTGTTGGTGTTATTATATTGGCATTAACATGTCACATTAAGAAAAGTAAGTTCCCTGCTTCAGGGGATTAGCACCAGCTACAAAAGACTCAGACACCTAGAGATGAATTAGAATAGCAATAATGATAAAGTTGATCTTTCCAGCTGGAAGAAATCTGAGGTAAAACTAAATTTATACAGAAATACTATCATCCTAAAAAGCCAAATAGGAATCAACACTGTAGAGTAACACAACAATGCCTCATGTCTCAGGAGACATAGAAGGTTAAGTTACCTAAATATTGTATTTACTATTGTACCCTGTCAGTTTCACAGAGGCAATACCCCTTATTTAACCAAACTTCATTACAAACCACTGACAAGAAGCAGAAGAAAAATATGGTGACTTACAAGCAAATTAGATTATATCATCTTAGTTAAATCTAACATGATTTCTAACTAAATTCTTACAAATAATTTCCAGGATATTCTCCCCTTCAATTGTTTATAAAAATAATTTATATTGGATGTGTAATAAAATTAAACTCCATCTTAAGAACTTTACAGATGTGCATTACTAAAGAATTTAAAATTGGCACATAAAAATACAAATGTGAGTATTTTTATGAGGGTTATTTAGCAAAATTATTAAATATCACACTGGAAGAAAGGACTATGACCACAATTAACACTTTCCAGTTACTAAATAATGTAGCTGTAATAGCCTTTTCCTCCTTCAATCACAGTAAATATGCCACATCCCTATTGAAATAAATACATTTTTAACTCCACTGTTGCCCTTCAGGTAAAGAAAAGGATATATGTGTGATGCATAATGTACACTGCATGTATGGAAAACCTAATCCTGCCCTGCCTGAATTTCTGGAATAACTACTTTTCAGTGTTGATGCTAATGCCTTGAAGAGCTGATGTTCCTCACGTGTGGAGTCTAACAGCACCAAAACATGCTTAACTAATTTGGTTATCCATTCAGGAAAAAGAGATGGGTACTCTTTTTAGCCTATGTGGAAAAATTTGCTTTTATTATTTTGAGTCACAATCGTAGTCTCTAAAGTATCTATTTCATCATTTACATGAGAAGGAAAGTTAGCATCAGATTTATTTGAGACAGAAGAAACACTATTTTAATTGTTCTCTGCAAAAGAAACATTTTCTAAACCTATTCTGAAAATGCTTGAATGAAATGCCCACTGAGGTGAAAGTGCACCTCTGAAGCTGCAATGTGCAGCTTCAAGGCATGAATGTTGACTACATAAACATGTTTTGGAACACAGTACAATTTTGTAGCAAAAGTTATGTCACATCAGTGGAAGCAACAAGATCCTTAGCATACGAGCTACCTTGTGTTCACAGAGTCAAAGTTGCTGGAGGAAACTTAATTTGGCATTCAGTAGATTTAATAGGTCTCAAAATTAATGTTCTGTGCTTAAATTGTGTAAATAAGCAAGAAGCAACTCTATGGAAGTCGGATTTGTATCAACTTAATATTGCATATGTTGTTCTGTATAGGCCAGTACATTCCATTTCTCAGCGAGAGAGATAATTTGTCACTGACCATATAATAAAATTCCCAATTTTTCTATTCAATTATTTCATTGAAAATATTTGAACGAATTATTCCAGAAATTATTTAACATGACTTGAATATGAAAAAGTGTGTTAGCACTGGAATTACAATCTGTTTGGCTAGGGCTGTTCTTGTTTATTTTATTATTTTCCTCACATAAAACATATAAATACTGCTTTAACCAGCTGGTGTTACAGAGCCTGGTAACACAGCTCACTTTAAATTACATAGTCTGTAGGGAAGCCTTGTGACCTACTGAAATACACTACATTGTGTGATGTTTATTTGTTATGATGGTTGGAGAACTCTTAACTAGGCTACTGCTTAGTGCCATCTGAAAGAAAATTAAAAATGTCAAATAGGTGTGTATATTACCTAAAAAATGTATCCAAAAAATGCTGCAAAGACAATTTCTTGGTATTAAGGTATGTAGAAAAACCTAAAGCAAAGGATTTGTGTGCAAACACAAAGAGAAAGAAAGAGAACAATTTGCCTAAAAAAATCCATGCCAAAGTCAAAACTTCACTGAGGAAAGGGAGAATGTGATACTTTCACATTTCCTTAAAATACCTATCCCTCCACCCCTTCTGTTTTTCTTCTTTTTGCTTTTTGCCTCCCTGCTTTGCAGTTCATTTTGCATGTGAAATAGCATCAGGTAGAGTGAGCAACAAAAATATGTCTCTTTAGAATAAAATATAATGACTTTTGAGTAAGGAAGACACACAGTCACCGACCCAGTAAAGGATTTTTTGTTGCTGCTCTGGGTTAGCATTCTCATAAGCTAAATAGGGAAATATGATCTTGGTGAAACTACCACAGAGTAGTGCAAAGCTCAGTGGTAGAAACAACCAGGAGGCTGCTTGCCTGTGAAAGTTAAAAGATGCACAGGGCATATTTTCTGAGAGATTTGTTTTACAATGAGAGAAAGTGAGTACTTAGCTGAGAGAGGAATAATCAATCACAAAACTATAGGTCTAGAATCACCTACTTGCATAGAAACCTTCCCCAAAAAAATCAACAATAGCATGGAAAAAAAGATAAATATTCTATTCAGGTGTATAAACAGGCAGTTGGGAAAGAAAACCTGAAAGAATGGGGTTAGACTAAAGAAAAGACAAGGAGGGACAGTGATTACAGCTTCAAATACAAAAGGCAAAGAACAGAACAATCTTTTCTCTGTGCCTGTGAACAATGAACTATGGATTTAAAGCACTGCAAGACTGATTCATGTTAAGTATGAATGGGGGCCATCATGAACAGAACAAACTTTTCTCACAACTCTTTTGCCTTCAGTAGGGTCTGGACGTGCACAGCATTACTGATCTCAATTTGAGCTTCAGAAAAATTCAGCTAGGAAGGACCCCAAAAGCTGAAGTGGTGGATAAGCACATCTTACAGAAGATTTCCTAACACTTAAAGTGCCTAATAACATATCTCCAAAATTCATGATGGTCATAAACTGAACTGCCCCCAGAAAGGAGATTTTTCTGAGATACCAGGTCTAAAGGGAAACCAGTGCTGAGAGGCTTTCTGAAAGATTAGAAGATTTTGAATGCACACACAAGAAGCACAAAAGTTCTCACAATTCAATCCTGTGACACCAAAGCCATAAAGGTCTCTTGACAGCTTCTGATGAGATTTCTCATTTTCCTTTAAATCACCTAAAACATATCTGGCTGTGCTCTAAGCATTTCCGCTCAGCAGAAACCCTAGATCATATATGACTAGAGCATAAAGGGATCGACAGATTTATAGATCTTAAGGACAGAAAGAGACACTATTATAACCAAGTCTGATCCTCACCTACAGGAAGAAATCATAAACATTGTCAGAAAAAGCACATGCAATTAATATGACACAAAACTGACGGGTACCTGCTACATGATGTCATCAAGAAATGCTTATTTAGAAGAATTATACAACCTTAACAATCACACTTTTAATATTATTGTAATTTAAAATTATTAAATGCAGATTGTTGTGCCTTGTGTAAAAAAGAAAAAGGTATCCTGTGATTCATTGGCTTTGATTGTAGGATGCATCAAACCCTAAGATCCATAGATTATAGATTTTCTGAGATACATAGAAAATGATCTGCTGATCTACAATCTTCATGACAAGCCTAAATGTACTCAATTTGCCTTCAGAAGATCAATACTAACATAAAATGAAATCCAGGCTATGTATTCTATTTAGTAGAAGTCTCCTCACAAGTTCTTGGGCCAGCGAAAGGGTGAGTTTGTAATATTGCATAGTCACCCACTTCTCCTCACCAACCTGCAAAACTTACTCAGTAAATAGCCTCAGATAGCTCAACAGAAGAAAAACTTTAAAAATTAATGGCAATCACTGTATTCCTTTCATTTTTTAATAACTTTATACAAATTTTAAAAATCAAATTTCATGCTTTCTTATATTACATTCTTGTTGGGTCTTCCATAAGGAACCATTTCTTTCAACAGGCCATCATTCCAAAATATGCTATCAAATATGAGACAAGACAGATTAAAAAAACCAAAATATTTTTCCAGCCAAGGTTGCTGTATGAATCCCACTTCTTCATCAAAAATTAAAATTATTGGTTTCACCCACTATCCCTAAAAAATGGACTTTATATGGAATAGTGGTTAGCATCTATAAAAATAATCCAAAATCAGAAAAAAATAACTATATTTGGGAAAAAAAAATTTACAGTTCACAAAATGAGGGACATGACAGAAACAAACTCATGGACTTGTCTCCACATAAAATGGGATCCCTACAGACTCCTAAGTTTTATTGAGACTAAATATTGTCATTTGCTTCATATCTATTCATGATAGTTTAAGCTTGGATCTTTTAAAAGCTTTCTTATGGATAAAAAAAGTCTGGCTTTTTCTATGCTACCTACCATTATGCCAGTCTGTTTCTTTCAGAAGGTTTTTTTCATGTATTTTAATTTTTTTGTTTTCTCAGTCCAACAAAGTCAGAAAAAACATATTAGGACTGTCTTTTTTAAGAAGGTGTGGCATTTGTCAGCATTCCTGCTGCCCAGATGAAATTGCCTTTTCAACACTATTCACAGCCTTGCTCAGTGGGATGTTTATATATTTTTCCTGATTTCTTTCCACATGCAAGGATAAGCAATAAGTAAAATCAAGATATTATTTGAAATTCTTCATGGCTTAAAGAATTAAAATAAAAAAGTAATAAAACTCTAGTTTTCATTCAAGCATTCATTTTGAGGATACCTGATTCTCTCTTCCTTTTTTTAAGTGGACTACAAAAAAAGTTTCCACTGAAGCAACTGCATTCTTTCTAAGAAAATGGAGGTAAGGTTTCTTAAAGCAACTTACTTTTTTTAGGGACAGTATCTTCTAAAAGACAAAACACTAAAACTCAACAAAAATGTATAAGAAATTTATAACTGGAATGAAGGCTTTCAGTAATGAAGCACCAACATATTTGACAGAATTTTACAAAGGAAAATTACAAGAATTTACACCTTAGGAAGTGAAATATAAAACATGTAAAAGTGAATAAAGGCTTCTACTGACTTGAGTGTATTTTGGCTTAATCATCAGGTATTAAAACTGTGGGCTTCCAAAATCAGTACTGCAGGTATATTTAAGAATATCTATGTGACAACAAGTCACAGGTTAGAAGTTATAATACCCCAGAAGCTCCATTTCATACTAATTTCAAATAATATTTTGGCTTGACAAAGAAACCCAGAGCAGTGTCATTATGTGCATATTCACATTTGAGACACTGTCAAAGAGAGAGGTGATTCTCCATCTACTACTTAATTACAAAGGCTGTGTATGGCCACTAGGTTTCTAAGCTGGACATTTCCATTGCGTCAAAAATAAGATGAAGGAAATCTAGAGGTGGACTGCTGCTTTGTTTTTTTGGGTGCTCATATATACTGGAGGTTCTGTATGTCTCTGAATTTCTTACCTGTCCACCAGAAGCATCTTGAGATTTTAGGCTTTAAATCCAGATTTAAGAAGAACTTACATAAGGGAAAGATAGCACCTTTCAACCCCAGCTGTCTCTGAAGGATTGCCACTTCTAAAGAAATTGCTAGTGCATGAAACAGGCTGAAAGGTTGCAAAACTGCAAAACTGACAGTGAAAATAGTAGACACTTGAAAAAATGCCATTGTTTCAGTTGGTAGAGATTGAATAAATTGTGCAGCATATTGGAAAGGGTACATATTAATCAAAGTGCTTTGCTTAATTAACTGTTGCCTGCCATATGCTTGGCACCTTAGCACTGCAGGACAGTTGTAGAGCTCAGTTAAGTGAACACTAGTACCAGTTGCAAGCCATTTGTTCTCATTGTATGTTAATCAGCAACAAAGCATCCTACTGAGAAAAAAAAAAAAAAAATTCCTGCCCTAAAAGGTGAGATAGTGAGATAGTGCCTGAGGAGTGTCCAATTTTTATTATGCTTGCATTATTATCAAGGTCTTAAATGAGCAATGACTAATGCAGTTAAAAATATTGTCATTATTTGAGTAACCTAATGCCAGTGGATCAGAAAAATGTGGTTGGAAAATTTGATCATCCTCTGAAAGCATTAAATGCCCCTAGACCTTGCTCTCAGCAGTCATATGCATAAATACAGCCCTCTGTTTTCCCAGGAATATCTCACACACACACACACACACAAAGCATCTCATATAAAACAAGTAATTTTGAAACTACAGCTCTAGGGCACAGGTCTACTCCAAAGAGTTATGGTTTATAGATGACTTAAGTTTTGCTATCCCCTGATTATTATTTTCCACCTACAAGTATTAAGATTGGTTTTGAGCTTGACTCATGGCAGAGCACTACATTATTAATAAATGGGAGAGCAAATTACATCTTCTTCCACACCTAAAGACAGGTGTTTTTCAGACTAAAATCTGTCATACCCCTATGTATACAACACAACTACAAGCACTGAGGATGTGCTTTGGGCTCTTGCTGGTGCTCAGTAAGCCATCTGGAGAGCACCATGACTTGACAGCTACCTCATCAAGTCAAAACAGGTGATACTCACAGACACCTTGGAAACCCCTAGCTAGCCATTTCATGTATTTAGCTATTTATGCAGGGCTGAAGATACAGCTGGCATTTGTTCCCATTGCCTACGTTTTGAATGAATTTGTCTGGCCTAGACACACACACTGATGTTTCCAGCTAATATGTCACTTGAAATTTATTTTCATTAGTGCAATTCTCAACCAGGAAACTGTTGCTTAGTGTATTCAAGTACAATATACCATTTTCTCTTTCACAGAGTAATGGATAAGAACATTGGAAAGGTTTGGTTCAATCCCTAAACTTCTCAATTAGCTGACTTTGTTCCTCTTATTCTCACGTCTGCCCCTATCAGCTAATATTAAATCTAGTTGATCTCTCTCCATAGGCATATGCCAGGATTCAAGGTGGCAGGGATATAAAGTTAAGATTAAATCCTCAGAGTTATCAAAATTACTTTGCAGCTGGATTAAAATTTCATTGCCCATGAATTGCACAGTTCATGAAATACACTTCTGTAATAATTCTATCTCAATGCAATGAGGTGGTAGATTCAGCTGAAAATATTTTACTAGGAGAGTCTTATGTTGGAATGCTGACTCTACAGTATCTGGGTGCTCTACAGCATAATGCTGACTCCATAAAAAGCTTTGATATAAATAAGACAAATGATTTCCAGATGCCTTACAATTCCAAAACCCCCTTGGCTGTGGAGCTAAGCAGCTTTGTCATTGAGCTTAATAAGCTCTCCAGTTACCAAGCTCCCATCTGGACATATCCTGGGAAAGACAAAAATTTCTTCCCAGTTTCCTATCTGTGGACTAGAAACTCCAGTGGTGAAACTCTGGGATGATAGCAACTCAGAAGAAATCAATAATAACCTGAAATGTTAGTGATGATAACAGTTAACTGCAATAAAATTTGCAGTATATAAATGGACGCTCAGGGAAGTGAAAGGAAGCACCAGTGTTTCTGTAGTTACTGAGAGTAGCTGGTTCAGTAAAGGAGAAGACAATAGAAAATCCTGGTTACTCTCACTTCACTAAGACTTTTGCTATTGACCTTAAGAATGACAAGTGAACTGGTTCCCTCTATCAGCCCCTTATACCCTGTTACGCTAGCCCAGTCTAGGGGATTCTGAAGAGGAAAGAAGTTCAAGGAAACCAGAGAGATGGCAGAGGCTCTGTTCCAGATGTTTATTCTCCAGGAGGAGGAGGGAAAGAGAGAGGGCAAATGGCAGTGTGGGGTTTTATCTGTTTTCTAGTGGGTGGGAGTTCTTTGGCCCCAAGCCAATCACCCACTGACAAGTATNCTGCAACTTAAAACTCCGCTACTGCAGCTAATAAATTACAGGTAATTGAGCTCTCCCAAAAAGCTTTTGTGTTTTTTTAACTCCAGCTCCGTCCTGGGCTCTTTAAAAGACCAGGTTGGGCGCCAATTGAACTGGTTCCCTCTATCAGCCCCTTATACCCTGTTACGCTAGCCCAGTCTAGGGGATTCTGAAGAGGAAAGAAGTTCAAGGAAACCAGAGAGATGGCAGAGGCTCTGTTCCAGATGTTTATTCTCCAGGAGGAGGAGGGAAAGAGAGAGGGCAAATGGCAGTGTGGGGTTTTATCTGTTTTCTAGTGGGTGGGAGTTCTTTGGCCCCAAGCCAATCACCCACTGACAAGTATAGGGTTAGATCTAACAGTCCCAGCTGTAGGGGGTCACAGAGGTTTTCAGGATGGGACAAACCATTCTCAAGGGAAACGCAACAGACAAGGTTTGATTGATTTCTTCTGTGGTAAGAAAACTTACAGGCATGCATGTCCAGTGCATCTGCTTTGAAAGTAAGTCTCCAGATATTCATAGATGGTAAACTCTGTAGGATCTAAACCTTGATTAATGACTAACTAAGGGACCAGAGAAAGAGGAAAGTTCAACATCCTCCTCCTCATAAAACAGTTTTCACTGTGATTGGTGACTGGTATTTACCTAGAGTAGCATTAGAGAAATTATTTTGGCAGGTTATCTTTTCCTCTTGCATCACTGTCTGCTTTTATAGTTTTTCCTTTCATGTGTCCTTCTTTTCAAAAGGTAAGCAAAAAAGGAGAATTATATCACTTCAGAAGGATCATCTAAATGATATGGCTGTCATTCTAGGAAAGCAGCTTGGTATTAGTGGACTGGAACAAGTGACACAAAAGCACGTAAGTCACCAGATCATCCGATACACGGAGATGTATCAGAGAGAGGGAGCTGGGATTGTTTAACCTGAGGGCTCACAGGGGATCTTACCAGCGTGTATAAATACCTGAGGGTGCATAGTAAAAAGATGAAGCTAGACTCTCCTCCATGGTGCCCATGACAGGACAAGAGCTTCTGAACATGAATTGAAAAAAAAAAAAGTGAAAAAAACCCACAAAGAAATTACATTTAATTGCAAGAAAAAAAAATTTATATACTGTGAGTACGATTGAGCAATGGAACAGGTTGCCAAAAGGGCTGTGGAGTGTCCAATGTCCATGCTTTGAAGTATGCAAAACTGAACTGGACACAGTCCTGAGCAACAAAGCTTTCAGCATAGGAGGTGCGCTAGAATATGGCCAGGGCCTTTCAACCTGTTATCCTATGTTACCAAATCTGTGTAATAATGCACTTTTTTCCTTTAATCAACCCAGGTGAATAGCTCCTATATGGTCTACCTAAAAAGGCCCAAACTCCTTATAAACAGAGAAAGAAGTTGGAGGGTGAAAAAGCCAGAACACTTCTTATACTCTATTGATAGCTCAAATCAGATTGAAATTTGAGTACATTAATTCCTTGTAAACACATTTTGAGCATTTATACTCCTACAGGAATGAGTGCTCCAGAAATAAATATAACATCTACAATTACTTAAACTCCTTGCAGTACAGGATTAAAACAGTCCAAATCCCAGCCCAGGAGGTTGTATAAGAACTGAAACTTTGTAGAGTAACACCTGATTTACAGTTAAATTAAAGTACAAGATTTTATCCAAATTGCACTTTAAAAGATGTGAGAATAATGCAAGTGTTCTGATTATAACTCACATGGGTCTATTAATTGTTTCTGTAAGTACAACATGGTTATGTAAAGTCTAGTCTGAGACATTCAGTTGGATACAAAATAAAGAGAAAAGTTGTGTTCAGGAAGTCAATTTATTTGGTTCCTGGTAAGTTTTTCTATTAAGAAAAGTATTTTCTACCTTCTGATTTTTGGCACTTATTTTTTTTTTTTTAACTTAGATTGTGTTTTCATAATCTTCCTGCAATTCCATTGCTATATACAGTGTGGGAATAAAGAGCTCCCTAAAGCACAGATCTTGCTTTATACCCCATTAAGTATCTTACTTCTACCTTAAGTTTTATCAAAAACTAAAAAAAAAAAGAAATCCAACTTTCCCAGGGAGCAACTTCTCCAAAAAATAAATCAGCACACAAGTTCACAAAATCTTTTTTTAATGAAATTTCAAGCATGAGGGCATTTTGAAAATTAGCTGTAAAGTCAGTTTTCACATTATTTTTCCTTCACTCTCTGACCAACATGTACACTATGCATTGTTCACTGTAAGTCATCACATGACATCAGCATTGAACATATGGACCAGAGGATACCAATCACTCCCAATCAAACACTGACCTGAGTGAACAGCAGAGTTTAAATTCATAGGACACCTACACCAATTTCACCTAAGTCCATGACCTTGGAGAAGTAAGGTGGAAGTAACAAGGGCAAGTTGGAAGGCATGGAAAGCAAGCAGAAGAGGGTTGTCTATACAGCCTTTCTACTGACTCAGGCACACACCAACAGCAAAGGAATGGTCCAGCTGCTTTCTCATAGGAAAAACAAGTCATGGTTCCTCACTAAAGAGATCCCAGTGGGACGTGCTGAAAAGGCAGATGACAGCTGTGGGCCTCAGGTATGAAAAGGCCCCAAGGTATAAAAGTGAATATACTGCTCCCTGATGCAGCATGTCCACACCTGACAAACAGAGCAAGCCACCGGTGTTTAATTATTAGTTACTGAATGAGTAATATCAAAATACTTGTTTGTTTAGTATTAGTGAAGATTGAAGTGTCACTTTAAAAAATATTGCTCAATAACATTATTTTGACATTTTTCTTTTGATAAGTCTGATTAATAACACATAAGTACATCTTTCAGAAGAAGTACAGATTAGTATTTTAAACAGATAAAAACTGGGATCCTAAAATGCTCACTTCTTTATAATAAGAAGGCATTAAATCAAATGAGCCTTAATTTGAGATAGTTTTTTTGTTCATTAATTCTAATACAGCTCTTCAACTTTAAAAAAAAGGAAATTTTAATAAACATTTAGATATTGATTTAAAGGTTTTATTTTAGTCAGTCAGTTTTTAGGTATTGTCCATTTTAACTTGCTCTCTATAGCTTGCAATGATCATATTGAGGAAATGCAATTACTTACACACAGTAGAGACTGAAAGCACAATTACAGACTTTTTCAACTAATATAGTCTTTTCATGTTAATAATTTATATACAAGAGAATTTTGTGAGTTGTCATAGTATTATGCACAACGGATTTAAAGGTGGGCTTATATAAAGGTTAGCCTGTAGAAGAAAAAAAACTATTTAAGAGACTGCAGAAACATCATGCAAGAGATTGAGAGAAATCCTACCAAAAAAAATCTTTAGACCTTCACAATTACCAGGATGTGAAGAAAAAAGAGGTCAGATGGAAGAGACATGGAAATATTATTACATAAAAGGTTTAATGTGAATCTAGGAAGGTCAAGTGTAAAGCGGTAAAAGATGCCTGACTAATGAAAACAAATCAAAGAAGGCTGAAAAGAGTTCAGAAAGAGAGATGAGAAAGACCTTTTTTTTTTTTTTTTTCAGAATGATCTGCACCACCAAAAGCTATTATTTGAGATTTTTTCTGAGGATGGCCCTGTTCACATTCATAAGAATAAATTCGGTTCATCTGGAAGGTGAAAATAAAACCCTCATTGACTCTTCAAGAATTTAATAGGGTAAATTAAGATAAACTTATTTTCTTTTGATTGTTGAGTATGCAAAATGGTCTGCCTAACAAACAAGAGTATTGCAGAAATGAACCTCCTGTTCTGAAGGTTAAAAATAACTTTTTACTTTGTGTGAATTACTCTGAACTGCAAAAGAAATAAATCCATCTAAAAGAAAACAATAATAAGAAAAATTACCTCACAGATATTTCAGGAAAATTCTTCACATGGTGATTACAAAAGACAATCATTAGAAATGTTGGTGCTAAAAATACTAATGCAGAACATGAAATAATATCTCATCATTATTAAATTGTCAGGCAGTTGCCTGGAGAGAAGCTTAAGAAAATGTACAGTAAATCCATTCTTTTCAATGAATACATTATCTTCTTTTAAGTAGTCTTGAAAACTTTAAGTAGTTTTTGGGGTTTTTCTCCATGCAGTTACAGATAAATTGATTTCTTAATAATAATTGTGCTTCTCTACTTAACCCACAAGGACAGGGAGACCTAATACTGTGTCTTGCACTCATGCATGTGTCATTTGTTCCATATCAAACCTGATATTGAAGCAATAAGGTGTTTGCTGTTCAAATGAATTAACAAAAGAAATGAGCAGGGGTGTTAAATGTGCAGTTGGATGGTTTGTATCTTTGCACTATAATCATTGACATTCCATTAGTGCATGAGATTTCAAAAAAAACAGTGGAAATTAAAAAATATTCTTCATCCAAAATATTTTCTTTTGGAGCATGACCTGAAGAACTGCATTTCTTACTAAGTATTCTGATTTTTGCCCAGTTTTCTCTTTTCTTTCATGTGGCATATCTCAGTTATAATACTTTATACTTTGCAGGCACAGATTTTATCACTAGTCATGCAAAATACGGACCTTAGCATCTACTGTCTGAGATGATGACAAAAATTGTCCTAAAAGCATCATTGAGAGTCAACTGTAACATCAGTTGATAGAGCCACAATTATTTAAGCACAGCTGAAATTTGTTTACCTGAATTTATCAATCAGACCCACTGTCATCAAGCTTATAGTGTCATCACATAGAAATATTTACCAAATTGTAGAATTAGCATCACTTTAGAAAGAGACGTAAGAGTGCAGTGTAAATGCTTGTCAGCTTAGAGAGAAAACACTTTTCAGCCATCATACGTATTTTATTTTACTGTCAGTAGTTTTTGGGGTTTTTTTTCTGTAAGAGGTGTTATCTCATACAAGAACTTTGCAGCTGATACTTCTAGAAATACCTCGTCCATTGACAGACAGAACTGGCTGTACTCCAAACAGCTACATGTTGTCCTGAGATGGAAATCCATAGCCAGAAACAGATTGCATGAGCAGAAAAACACTTGGACAGGCACTCAGAAAGTTGTCACATAAATGGGAGCTTGTGAAGAAGCAGACAAACCCTGAAAAAGAAAAAAGTGACTTCTGGTCTGGTCTGGTCTGAAAACAGCTTTAATACTGGTGAAAAAGGACAAAGAAAAGCTAAAGAGGAATTTAATCTTCACTGTGAAGCATAAGAGAATCCTTCAATCAAAAAAGGATATCACAGAGATGTGGCAATTTAAATTTTGCCTAATTACTAATTTATTAGTTACACAATTAGCCATGTAAAGCCTAAGACAGGAATTTATATTGAAGATACTTTGAAGGCATGAAATTTTTTCACGAATAAGCAATCCCTGGTCCCAGCAATATCATAACACCATTTTCAAATATACTAAAATCAGTCACCATTATAACATTAAATGGTATGATCAGACTTGACATTAACATTTTGCGGAGCTTTTCAGTTTTCATTTTCCCAGAAGCACTGAATCTTTCATCATGATGTACAATGTTTTCCGTTCATGTCAGTGGCAGCATCCTATCTGAGCATAATTTTCCCAAATTATATGTTTTCAAGAGGACAACTAGTAATCAAGTAGAAGATAAGGTGCTGAAAGTCAAAAAATTGTTGTTATTTACATTATGCAGCTATTAAAAGTCAGTATACCTACACAGAAACATATATTATAAAAAACAGGAAAGCTTTTTTCACTTCTCATATTTTTATGATGACAGATGGAGTGTGAATCCTTTCCATTTTGGCCCGCTCTTCTCTAAAGCCTTCACTATAATGATCTTGAAGGGCTTCATGCATCATATAAAGGACACCATGTTGCTACTTTTGCTGTTCAAAAGACAGTTATAAAAAAAAATGTAACAATAATTGGGGGGAGGGGGGGTGTTCAAATTTGCATTGCTTTTACTCAAATATCTTTGCTGATTTCTTTCCTTTTTCCTACTTCTTTTTCTGTTCATTATCCTTGATTTTCTAATCATCAGTCTCTCCTTTCCCCACTTTTCTCACTTTTTCTCAGTTCTTGTGCTAATTCCTTAGGTTATCACCCTTGCCACCCATTAGCACTCACTCCATTCCAAACTTTTTGTCACAGCCCCTCAATTTTCCCAGTTTTCACAACTAAGTCATATTTCCCTCTGCTCACTCAGCTCACCCTTCTTAATCTGTCTCTGTTCTGTCACTAGGTCTCCCTCTCTCCTATGTATTCAGCAATTGATCCCAAAATAGTTGACCCTCAGAAGAGTTCTCCACTTACAGAACAGAAAACACTAAGGAAACAGAGAATATGAAGTGAAACAGTGGCTGCTGAAGCTGTCAAACCTGGCATTGAAAATCACCTCTTTGAGTCCTGGTCAGCTTGAACACTAAAACCATACCTTTACTGCCTTTCCCCTTCATTTCTCTCCCGTTTTCTGTTTTCATATGTTCAAAGAACAGAAATCCAACCCCCTCTTTCTTGGTAACCAAGAGGTGATTATGCAAACTATTAGCATGATTTTTCTTCACCTGAAGGCATGCAGAATTGGAAGAGATCTTGTTACATCCTGTGATTGAGAATTGCATTTTCCTTTATTGCCAATATTATGGAAACTCCTTCTTTGAAGCCAGGTCACTGTTCTTCCCAACCCTTATTTTGAGATTAAGGAGATTTTTGATTTGAAATTGCATTGCCTAAAGTTCATAGAAACTTAGCAACATGTTAAAGTTAACATTTAATTTTAAAATAATCACTTGCTAAAAGTCAAGATTCAGCTCCTGAGGGCTATTGTTCAATCTTCTAGCCCAATTAAGGAAGTGGCCAAAGGACAGAGTCCATAACAACCACATATTTCTCTCAGATCTTTTGATGACACAAAGTTACAACATGCAAGAGTGACTGATTGCACTAATAGTAATGTTTTGCTGCTTCATTTGCCTTTATTTTACTTTAAAAAAAAAAGGGAATAAATAATTCCAAATTTGCAGTAATTCGAAAAAATCAAGCTAGGGATAATCCACTCGGTTTTGTACTTTGCCCACAGACAATTTGTAAGTCTTCCAGGAACACATCTCTAAGCATAACTTCGGAGTAAGTAGGAACATTTCTTCAGTTGTGGAGTGTTTATAATATTATGGTAGGTCTTGGCATTAAGAATTAGGAACAAAGGTCAGCAAAGCATATGCACGTGTTGGTGGTTTTGTTACTGTTTCTCCTTTTAAGAACAAGCATGCCTACTTCTGCTAGCCACAGAGAGGTCTGAAATGTAGGAAAATTCAGATTTCCATTTTGTCTCTTTTTGTTCTATTTTGCCTTTCCAGGTGGCAGTCAGCAGTTGGCAGGGATATAACACTGGAAACAGAAGGCTTTATTTCTAATACTTCAACCTTAAGCAGATGTAGCCAATTTAAAGAGCAATAACAACAACAAAAATACCCCAAACCCACTTCATACTTCTAAGGGCTCAGATACTAATAGATTGCACCTCAGGATTAAGACTTCATCTTAAACCCATAGTCTCCCAGCTTTTAAGGCAGAATCAGCTTGAACGTATCTGGCAACACAGGCAGAGCAAATTGGATTCTGTCCACAAATCCCTTTGCAGAGATGCCTTTGGACATCCCCACAGGAGTAATCAGGAGCACAGTTTGGCCTCGTGTGTCTTAATTCATCCCTTAATCATTATCTGACTTGTCACTCAAGGTTTTCTGTCAGGTTGTTCCCAAAATCCTTGTGTATTTGGAAGCCTGGCAGTAAGCAAGACAAATTTCCTAGACAATGCTTTAATTTCTCAACCACTGAATATACATAACTTAAGGACCAAACCCACTAGTGCCCAGAGTTCCATTTATTTCTCAAAGACAATCAAATAACTTCAGACAGGCCTCTGACTGAAAAAGCTGAAGCTATATTTTTCCAAATCACCATTTGGTAGGCTCATACACAGCAGATTTCATTATTATGATATACCTGTTAAAGGAGACTTGTCCTCTGGAGTCTTTAGAAACATTCTGTACGCAATAAGATATTGAGTTCATTTCAAGATACTAAATTTTAAATACTAGTTAGTCTCACCCATAAAACAATACAAGCATGTGCAGTAAAGTATTTCTTTTTTATATTCCCTGATTTTTTCCCAGTATTATTTTTTATTTTCTTCTATTTTCATACTCTCTACTTATCTCACAAAACTCTGCTTCTGAATAAACAGATGTAAACTTCTCTTTTAGCTGGATAGAAGAATACTGTAGTCACACTTCACTGCTGCATGGTTAAACTGTAGGTTTTGTGACGAACATGCATTTATTATTTAATGAAAATAAATCAATATGATATATTATATGAGGTACATCTTTTGTATTAATACAAATTAATTTGTGTTGCTATACTCCTCAAAGAATTGGAGGTGTGATTCAGTACCTACAAAATTCAATGCAGAGCATCTCACTGACTTTGGTGGGTTTTGGCTCATATCCAAATGGAGGGTGGCAAAATAGCCAGGTCTTCCTCCTCTTCAGAAAACCATGAAGGTGTAAAAATAAGAGAGACAGAGGGAGAAGGATTAAAAAAAGGAAGAGATTTGCAGATCAGTTTCCTGCAAAAAGAATACCATCCCTATCTACCGAAAATTCTTGGCAAATATAAACACTGCCTAGCAAAAAGGAATAGCCAGAAGATCCATGAGAAATTTATTTTATTTCTGAAAGTTAATGCCTGAGTTTTCATGCAACATTTATCTTGTGTTTATTTGTAAAATCACTGCTTTGCCATTGCTTGGGTTGTGTAATTGGCCTGCCAACTGACACAGCTGTGCTACTGCTCAGTGCATGAGCTATTTTCCTGGCAGGAGAATCACTGAGAAATAAAAATTAGGATGAAAAGTTCTGAAACAGATTCTTGAAAGTTTCTATGAACATAACTACTTGGATAATTAAAAAGTAATTAAATAATTAAAAAGATGTAGCGGGTTTTGGTGATCATTTATTTTGTTTCAGTTAAAAAGTAGTAAATTTTCCTTTTATCTCAGCCAGTTCAAACAAAATATCAGTAGAATAACCTATATCTTTCTGTTATACTTCAAATTTTCCATTTCCATCTCTTGCCACATTGATGAACTAAGAAAGCACTAAAATTTGCTTTTAATCTCATCTCTGAGAATAAGTCCTTTCAACACTGAATTTCTGCTCAAAATGGAGCTGATGCTAACATACTGCATGACTACTTATGAGAAGCCTCCATAGCACTTCATTGTTAATGTGCTCACTGAAATATATTTATACCTAGAGGCAAAATTCTGATTTTCAAAAATATTGCTTTGGAAAAAAGCAAAATGTCACTCTTCTGAATGATCACAAATAAAAAGGATTGTAAAAACAGAAAAGTTAATTATCTGGTTTTATTTCCTGTATTCATTCTAGTTTTGTGTGAGGATTTAGTCAGCAATTCTTGGCTCTGATTTCATGATAGACAGTAAGAATGAATGCAGTTCTACGCATAAATGAAGTAATAAAAAGCAATCATAAAGACTACTCAGACAATTATAAGCACTCTAGAAGAACTATAACATGTATTAAATAATATGACTCAACAAGATGCAGAATGCTTGGGATTAAAAAAAGCTAACAACTTCATGTATAATGAACAGAAGGCTATAGGAATTTCTAGTATTATTTAACTTGCTTTATTTCTTTTTCATGAAGTCTAATTGAATACTATTTCATAGAAAATTTATAGGTATTTCAGTGTAATAAGTAATCAATAGCAGTACAAGCCACAGCAGGAGAGGCTCCCATACCATGCAGTCCTAAATTGATGCAAGTTAGCCAGACAGATATTTTACAGGGAATAAAGTGTAAATCAGACCTTTTCTTTACCCTTGAGACTATCAACCATCCTAGTAAGAAGAGAGATGCATTTTCCCATGGTAACATAACAAAAGCACACAAAATTTTCATTGGCGTTAGATGACCAAATAGCATTAATTTTTTTGAAGCCACAATGCCAAGCATATTTCTGTGCAGAATAAAAGTTGGCCAACCTCAATTCATCTTCTTCAGCACAGAAATGGACTCATTTTGGTAGAGGAGACTGATATCATACATAAAATACACTTATATTTTACCAAGACTATGTGAAGAATCCACTTAATAAATTAGCTAACATACTTGTTAAAAAGAAAAAAATATCTTTTCCATATTCCAAAGTATTTATCACACTTTCAGGTCTGCTTCTTTATTTTCTTTGATTTTAACCCAGAAGCAGTTCCATTTCCTACAGGACAACTAGCAGCAAGAGAAGTAAAAAAACCTGCTCTCCTTGTTTGGCCTATCCATTTGTGTCCTGTCAAGAGGAATTCTATTGATCCTATTATGTTGTTGTCATGTCCCACACTGTATGACAGTCTTCACTGTTATCTCAATATATCTTGACAAGCTGAGGCATTGCAAGGCAGCGCATAAATATTTTTAAATCCCAACAGTCTGCTATTGTTTCCAGTATGTATGTCAACAAACAGACCACTGCTGAGAGCAGCACTGCCAGACAGTTTGGGAGGGGTGTTGCCTGAGGATGGAGATTACTCCTGAGCACAAGGATGAACTGACCTGTATGCTGAACTTGTCTGTTTTCCTCACAAAGTAACTACAGCGCAAGTCATGGCAGGAGGGGCTTCTGCATCCTGCTCTGCCAGAGAGACCTTCTAGAGAGGAAAAAAAGTGTAAATTAGAACTTCTCCTTTCCCTTGAGACTGCCAACAACAGCGCTAGTCTCAGGGAAGATGCATTTTCATTGTAACAAAACAAAAGCACACACACTTTCCAAGGAAGCCATTGTGTTTCTGTCAGGTGGCTTCTTTCCCATGACACTGACCTTCAGATCCTTTGGAGCAAAGGCTGAATTGTCAAGCTCTGAATCTGAGCAACAATAAAGTTACTGTGAAGATAAACTGTACGGGATGTTTAGCTGACAGAAACCCACATTACACATTGAGGCAGATATGCCAGTTTTATGTCACTTGAATGTATGGATATATTTACAGTTTTGATTAAAGAAAAATTAGTTTTTATATAGTTCTTAAGTAGTTTGTGCATGCTCCCTGAGCCTATACATGACAGTCTTGAACAGTCTATCCTGTAAGTGCTCACATCATTGTCATAAACATTTAAGTTAAAAGATTATTATTCAACTCAAATCTCAGGAAAATCAAGACAGAGATGTACATTGGATTCTGCCTTGGTTTTTCATGCAATTCATGGAGAATTTTGATGGCTTCTGTTTTCCAAAGGCATTGCAGTAACAGGAGAGCTCTTCAATAAGCACTTTACTAAGATGCTCCCCTAAGTAAAAATCTAAACACTGTCACGTAAGAAAGTAGGCAGATGTTACAGTGCCTTTCTGGCATCAATAAAGATGCAGATCATATGTAAAATTGCATTAAGTCAGGGTAGAAAGACCAGACTAGTTGATGGGCAAAAAACATGTGAAAAACCCTCCTCATGCATTTCTGGAAGTAGAATCCCTTCCAGTGCACATTAACAAAGAAGGATTGATCATTTGAATCTCCATCTCTAACCACACACTACAGTGTCTTTTATTATTCCTCCACTATCCCCTACACTTCAGCAGCAGTAAAAAATCTCCTCCCAGAGGTAGGACAAGTACCCATATTCTGATGCAGCACTTACAGTAATAGCCACAATAATATCTTGACTGACCACAAGCAAAGACTAACACCAAACCCTCCTCCTCTGCCTCCGTGTTCCTTACTGAACAAGGCACAAGTACTTGCTGAGTTCACTGACATCAAGCAGCAGGCTTTCCTATGAGGACTCTCATGAAACACTCAGTGAGGTTTCTGCCAGTGACTTCTTTATCGTGTTGCTTTCTCAGTACAGTGATGCTTTTGGAAGGGTCTCACTCTGCCTCAGATTTCTCCCTAAAAATCACAAAATAGGATCACTTAAATGATATCCATATCTACTCTACTGACCACATTTGAACCCTCAGTGTGCCACAGCTATGTCACTCAACCTGTTAAAAAGAAGTGGTGTGAGAGGGCAGGAACTGACCAGCTGCTCCTACACAACAGTCTAGTGATACTGTAATATCCATAGTTCTTTTAAGATTTGCATGTATAATGTCTTCTCAGCAAAAGATGCTGCCTCTTACTTGTAGTTGTTTTAGACTATGTTGTGAGTTCAACCTCCCGTGTTTCCGGACCCACCTTCCAACTGTGCCAGCAAGGCCATGTTCTCAAAGCAACACAGAGATTTGACACTCCCAAAACATTAAAGTAAGAAGCTGTCTGATGTCATTATTTTAATTATGGCAGAAAAGAAATATTTCTCAAGAAAGTGGGGACAGATATATAAAGTCTCCATTCTTGTGTCCTTTGCAGGAAATATCACTGCCTTAGGCTGCATGTGACCACGTTTTTTCCTCTTTAGGTGTGCTCACTAGGGATTGGAAAAAAAACCATAGATCATATGTGGAATTATTTTCTGTTCTTTTGCATCATGTAACAGTTTAGGTGCCTACTGTCTCATTATCTAAGTTTTATGTTTCCTATAGCTCCTATTTTCCAGGGTGGGCTGCAGCAGGGACTGTTCATGCATACGTACCAGTGATTCTAGATACTGTGCTCATTACCAAACCAGAAGTGACTCCATCTCCAGGAGGAATTATAGTCAGGTCCTTTGCAGAAGGAAAACAGTAATGATGGCTGCTCTGTTAAACCTGCCCAGCAGACATGGAAGAAGCAAAATCTGTAAAATGTTCTGGGGCAGCCCAGAGTCAGTAACGATCAAATACTTTCCAGACTGACGCCTCACTTCCTGGCCCTCATCCTGCAAAACCTTCACAGCCACTTCCTTCCCATGAGAACCACAACTATCTTTTCTCCCACCACTCTAAAGGAGTCCACTGAGGGAACTTACTTGAAAGTAGCCTGCTGCCTCAGCCAGTGTCCAGTGCTAGAAGTAAGGCCCATTTGCTGTGGCTTATCCTAGAGTTATCATTGAGATATTTTCTCTGACATTGTGGTTTAAGGATTCCTTTTTCATCTCACAGAACGAATGTGGAGGGCTTTCTGCAGTGAAATAAATCAATAAATAATTACCACTTCATATAGCAGGGTACCACGAACCACTAGCACAGCTACTCAGATGAGACAGATAAGTACCAGCAATGTTGGAAGAATCCTGCCTTGATAGCCCTCAGCCTTCTCTAAATATCTGTCATCAATGAGCAAGAAACATCTGTCTAGTGCTTCAAGCCAATTCGCACAGAATAAGGGCACCTTGCAAAGAAATAAATGTTCATCCAAGGAAAGAGATCCAGAAAAATAGCAAAATGAGAATTATATTTACATTGAAAAATGCTATGTCAACAAAAAAGACTAATCAACCTCAAAATCTGTCTTCTGGTTAACTTGTTAGTTTTCTATACAAAAAGCTCACAGTCAAAGACCACTGTAACCCCAAAAATTTCCAAAACTTTGGGTCTGAGGCTGAACCTTTCATCTCCAGAGGACTTGGAATTCATCCATTTGCTGCAGGATATTAGAGGCTGATCAGGACAAATCATTCATGTTCCTCTCACCAGGTACACTTCCAGTGTCATAAAACATGATAGTTCCAGTGTCAAATTTAAACAAAGAAATTTCTAAAAGACATAAGAATAAAGCATGAAAGCACAAAGGAAACTATAACTATTCCCCAACTAAAGACAGGATCAACAACAATGTTCCTACTGAAGATTGTAGAACCTACTCATAAAAAACCTTTGCAGACAGAACTTCAACAGATTGTTCATGCAAATCACATAAGTTTTGGCTTTGCTACCTATCAGGTAGCTTGGCCTACTATTAAAACTAAAACTCCTATCAAAACTAAAACTCCTTTACTGCAAATACTTGAATCTGCACTATAGATTATTTCCCTCCTCTTTGTGTTTCCTCTTACATACTAAAGCATACTTTGTTCTCATTTAATTCTGTTTTTACCCAGAAAACTCATTTCTTCACTGTTCTCACAAATTTCATTGTCTGTCTCTCAGGTTTCTCTAAACATACTTGTCACAAATTGCTGTATCTGGTGGATCAGTTCAGGCACCCCAGGCCCAGCCAGCAGTGAGGTGTCTGAGTGTACTCTAAATAGACATACACACTATGCAATAGAGACTCACACAACTGGCCACACCGACACAGAAACACTGAGCACAGCACTCAAACAAAAAGAGCACAAATGGCTTGATCTTGTTCCCTTATAGGGGTGCAAATATATATATATTTACAGACACACATATATAAAATATGTATGGCTTCAGCAACTGGCCTTAGACATTCAGCCTGTCTAGCTCCCGTATCCTTGATGCGTTGGCCTCCCAGCTGCCTCACTCACAGACACAGACATATGCAACCAGCTCTCTCCAGCTGCTGACCCACATTTATGACATTTCCTAAAGCTGTAGGCTTCCAGAAGCCATGCTCTCTTCAACATCTGGCTTGGACATCTTGGTCTCTCCACTAGTCAGCTCACAGACTGCTCAAGTTTCTCCAGACTCATGGCCTATCCAATCTGTGAGTCCCAAGCTTCATCTTACTCACTGACTACCAGTTTGGTGTTAACTAGTGATTATACACTGGCACAGACATCCACACAGTATGGACACACTTGGGTCTCTTCAGCTACTGGCTCCAAAACCACACAGGCCCTTCATGGTCCAATGTAATTCTCTAGCACTCTGACCTCCATAGTGGTAAGTGCACTGCAAATAGACAGCTTTTTTACCCTGGAAAATATTTAAAAACCAAGCCAGACAAGAAGACAGTGCAGAGTGCACTGGTCAAGCTCAGGGCACAGCTAGGCAAGCACACTGGTCAGCAACTTGCTCACATACAACAGCCTCATTTTATTATTGTCTCAATTTTCCCAAGCTTCTTCATCCCCAAACCTCAAAGATTCCTTCATTTTTCTCATTTTGGTTCTTTCCTTAAACCTCCCTTAGTAAGACATATTCAATACTGAGATGCCTTTCCCCTTGCATCCCACAACAAAGCCCATACCTCTTAAGCAATAGCCCCCTAGAGTCCGAAAAGGGGCTCAGAAGAACCTGTCCCATTGATTTGTCATGATGGGTTCCATGCTGGCACAAGAGCTGGTGGTTTCTTTATGACAGACCTTTGAAGAGCCAGGCAGAAACTCATGCCTCTATCAGGGTTACTGGAGTTCCCCTGCCTATAATCATGTTTCTGTGCTTCTTTGTGCTCATGCGTGGTGGTGAGTCTTTAATTCAATAACCCAAGATGTTTTCCTTGCATAATAATGCCTAAAGCTGAAAGCAGTTCTGCAACTGTAGCTTTACAGACAGCAAAAGCAGAGGGTGATGGATTCATATTTGAAAGCAGTAGTCTTAGTAGCTCTTCACAATACAGCATCGCCTTTTCCTTTCTCTATCTGCAACACCTTACTCACAGTTCAGCTCTGATGCATCCACTTTGGCAGAGTTGCTACCTAGCTATCTTGCATTTACACAATCAATTAGCCCTGCTTTAGCAGGAAATTTTAATGGATTTCCCCATATTTTTAGGATATTTCTGTAAATTGTCAATGTCACCTTTAATTCTAATGCTCTCTCCCAGCATTCTTCATTCTGAGAGGCATAATCTGTGCATTAATAAACAAGCTCTTCTTTTGAGCACCCAACTTGTAAATGAAACTATTAAAAAGCACCAATCCTATGAAAGATCACTGTGGCCACAGAAACATGAATGTACCCCTGCCATTTAGCAGTGAGACTCTATAAAATTCATTTCCCTGATAGCCAGGTTTACACTTGTGCCTTAGTTCAGGGTTTGTTTCTGTGTTACTACTTCATACATATAGTTTATAATTTTACCTAGTTTCCCTTGCTGTGCATTACCTTTTCTTTACTCTGGAGTGCAAGAGTTTAAGTTAGCAGCATTACTATTCTTTAGGGGAGTTTCAGCTACTCTGAATTCCACATATCCATGTTCTTGTTTCTTAGCTGATTAATTTCTTAGGGTTTTTTAAATTTGTTAAAGTTGTCTTTTTAAAATCTGTTGGGTGGCTTTTTTTTTCCTGTGGGTTTACATATTTATTTCATGTTTTTCCACTTGCCTTTTCTAAAAATGGATTCAAATTGTCCACTTGAAAAGGTAAGAGTAAGCTTAAAATTAGCAGTTAACCAACGACAGAAAGGCCTGGAGACTTTCTGCTACTTCTGTATGTGAAAACTCTTCTAAGGAACTTGCAAAAGTTTGCTGCAGGCTGTACCCTTTCCAAACAGTTACTGCTCTAGCTGATGCTCCCCATCACTACAAAACTTTGTGTTTTGTATAATTGGTCCAAAATATCACCTTCCGGTCTCCCTTGCTAAGTGCTTAATAAGTAACCATAAATACACCTTCTTTCTCATTTTCCCCACCCCCTTTCCCAAAGGAAGTAAGCCTTTCCTCTTCCTGCAACTTGGAGCAACTGGCACAGAATGCAACACTGCTTCCTGCTACGCCTCTTTACCAAAAATATTACTTTTTAAAGCAAACTCTTTTACCTTACTTGAATTCAAATCTTTATGACAATCCAGATGAATTTCATAAAAACATGGATTTCAAAAGACATGTCAAATGTAAAACTAAAGAATATAAACTTTAACTTCACAGAAAATTTCACAGTGCTTCAAGTACTTTTGCTACATTAAAGGTCCACAGAAAAAAAGAATCAGACAAATTTACAATCATAAAAAGTTCAGGGATTTGAACTTCAGAAGTTCAGAAAGTCAGAAGGAACTTCATTAGATCTTTTGTTACTTGGATCTTGCCTAGATACTTGACCTAAACTAAATTAGCTCACAAAATGTTCTCCAGAAAGTGAGTTGATTGTCTATGCATGGTATTATAATCTATAAACATAAATGCAAAATACTTAAAATTCAGAACAGAATGTGTAGGACAGTCATGCTAAAATGCTCCGTTTCAGGTGTTGAACTATACCAATCTGGGATATTTCAAATGGGACACTCATATTCCACATGTCAGCTCAGGTGTCCCTTCTAAGAAATGGCAATTAGATCTGACATGGGGTTTTGATCCAAAATCCTCAAAGCAAGGAGAATTGATGGAAATTCCACTTGCTGAAATAAAACCATTGCTGAAAGGGAAAAAAAGAGAAGGACTGGAAAGAGTTGAGGGTGAACATGGAATTTGCAATACTTGTATATATCATCTTGCAAATTATTTTGTATGTTACTGCTCTGCTTCTATAATTCAACAATCCCTGCCTCTGAACAGAGATTGAACAAAAACAAATAAAAAGGGAAATTTAGCAACATGGCAATAGATATTTCTTCAGAAACTGTCAGTCATATGATGAAAAAGCAACTGTTTGAGCCATTTTTAAGTTAGCTTAGGTTATGTAGAATCAGATATTATCAGAGACATTGATTAGAACATGATATTGCCATTCAGAATATTAAAAATCTATAGATTATTTCAGATACATTTTATTTAGAGATTTAACTCTTCAGAAATAAAAACAAACCCTAAGACTAAAAATTCTGTATCATTCTCTGCATGTAATGACCGAGTTGACAATGACCACAGTCCATTCTGTCAAATAATTGTGCATGTGTATGATGATGTAAAATCAGTTTAAAAATATTTATCATTGTACTTTACTTTTCAAAGACTTCTAAATAGGACACCTATCATGATTCTTCCTGTGTAAAGCAGAGTCCACCTAACGAAACTAACAATAGCTGAGCAAATATATAACATGCAATAGGTTTCCAGTGTAAAAAATGAGGTTTACACTGGTTTTGAAATCCACAATCTGCAAGTTTTTAATGGTACTAGAAGATCCACATCTGATTCAGATTTAGTGTCATCCACCCACCACAAAGACTCTCTTCCTTGTTTTGTTTCTTCACTGAAAGAATTTATAAGAACACAAAATTTTAACAATTAACAATGAAAAAGGTGAGCATTTAGCTCTTTGCTCATCTGAGGCTAAGTATTAAATGTGAATTTCTAATTGCTTTTGTTATTGATGGATATCTAAATAAAAATCTGTCATTATACTAATAATGCAAACTATTCTGAATTTTTCTTTTGAGAAGAATAGGAACTTTAGCTTTCATAAAGATAATTAATGTATTTCTGTGTGGTCCAGAAATATATTAAAGCACAACAGAAAAGAAAGCATTTTCTATAGTTGTTCAAATGTTACAACAGAAAATAAAACCAGCCACAATTCTGATTGTTTTGTGCCAGAAAAAGCAAGCATCTGGAGTGTAAACTAGGAGGATCCCATGAGACACAAATGATCCAAATATGATCAGACATTCTGGTAACCAAATTAAATATATCAGAATACAGGCAGTTCTTTCAATCTACCTGACTGCAAAGAAACAAAGGTCTCCCTGTCACAGGACTGGCAGTGAGAAATTCCCTGAGATTTACTGAGGGAGAGGGAGATTTATTCCACACAATATTCTAGGTAACATGGGTAAAGTTATTTGTATAATACACTGTTATTAAAGCACATAGGAGAGAGGAGCAGAAGACAGTGAGAGCATCTCATTATCTAAACCACTGTCTGTATCAGCATCCTGTCATTGTCATATTTTTGTATCTTTCCTTCCACACAGTCACCTCTTCTGGCAAATAAAAAAGAACAAGGACACAGGGTGGGGTGATAAAAGCATGTTCAGAAAACTGGTGTTAAAAATAATGAAAAGGTATGATAGGACAAATAGAAATCTCTCACCTCTCAAAAACAGCTGAATGATGTAAGAATAAGAGTAGGGCATGATGTGCTCTCTCAACAGACTTTCACATATCTCCAGTCACAAAGTAGCCACTGACCCATGAAAACTGATTGCTAGTTTATGGCTTATGCCATCAGCAACCTAGCTAAGAAAATCCATTCTTCTACAAGTTCTGTGAACAGCTTTTTTTCAATAGAAAAAAATAAATTTAAAAATCATGTATATATTTTTATAGAAAGTGGTTTTGTATATTTACACGAGAAGAGAATATTGTAGCTTACCTTCATAGCAACAACGACAAGTTTTCCAAAGTTGTTCCCTCTGAAAAATAAGGAATTAGACACTAAACAAATTATCTTGTTATATTTACTGCATGCACACTGGGATCTCTCAGCCAAGAGATGAGATGCAGGTAGAGATTTAAAAGTCAATTTCCAGCCAACTGCTGTCGTTAAAGGAGATGAATTTTCTTTCCAGACACCCAAATTTGATATAATACATGGCTAAACTCTAATGAAGGTAACAGAGCTGCTGCTGACATAATCACCTGAAGAATTTGACAAAGATGATGACAGATCTGATCTTTTGGGTCTAGATCGTGCTCAATGGATGACTTATTGTTATCATTTAATGGCCAAAGTACTGAAAATGTGTTTCAGGCACAGCCAAAAGTAAGATCTGACATAATACTTTGCATTTGATACCATAAGTTTCTATAAGTTTAGAGAGAAATTATTTCATCATGTTTTCAAGTTTTTTGGTTGAAGTGGAGCACTAGGTGATACACAAAGAGATATACCTGCACAACAAGAGCCACATCTAAAACTTCCAGAGAAGAGAGTTATAATGTTCTCTCTAGTTTATGAGCATCTGGTTAGATGATTCCTCTGGAGACCATGCTACAAATTCCCACTGTGCACCTTCAGAATTTTTCCCCAAACTTTGAAATGTCAGCTCTTCTGGTGCACATTTGTCTCCATTTCAAAAAGTTTCACTTTCTATGAAATAATCTCTGAATAGGGTCCAGAACTCAGGTACTCCTGACCTCACAGATGACCATTCCGTTGCTATATCTTGAAGTATAAGAATATAACTATTAACACAGAACAGGTTCAGAAGGAAAGAACAGGAAAAATTCACTTGAAGTTCTCTTTCTCAATTTTTATCCATCTTCTTAGACCTGGAAGTATGAGTAAATTCGATGACTGCAACAAGCTTCTGAAAAGGATCAGATGTTTTTATACATGCTGCTATGTCCCCAGTGAATCCAGAGAAATACTTTGGGTCTATTTCAAAAAATGTTACTATGGAACAACTTTTTAAATTAAAGGTCCTAAAGTATTCACCCAATTTTGCAACAGTCTCAAAAGTTTCATATAGCCTGAAACTGCATTTTTCACTGAATAAAGCTTGGAAAAAAATACTCAACCTTGTTAAGGTAGCACGAATCAGTTAAAAAAAAAATAGATGCTACCAGGAAATATAAGGAGTAAAAAAGAAGGTATCAGGAAGCCTATAAAAGATGAAATTAAGAAAAGAGTAGATGGATTTCAAAAGTATTAAATTACACAGTCAGGAGGCCAGGAATAACACTTAAAAAAAGACCCCAAGCACTAAAACCACCAGTCAAGAGTCAGGATGAAAAAAATTAAAATAAGATAGAAGACAAAACCCAAAAGGTAGAAGAGGAGTCTAAAATAACATAAGTGTATGATACCCAGAAGGAAATAGTTTGACTTTGAAACAAAATAATTTCTCAGCTGATCAATGGTTTCAGTTCATCTGGTCTCGCAGTGTAAAGTTAATGGCTGCAATTGATAGACTCTATCAGAGCTAAGCATTTAAAAAGAAAAACCTAAGTGAAAGTCACTATAAAACATAGGGAAAGACCTAGTTTTTGCTTTTGGCTTTTCATGCCTTTAAGGAGGTAAATGAAAGGACTTGTGACAGAAAGCATTTTGGAATACTTAACTGTTCAGTACTATATGACGTCAATATCACTGCTGTGTAGTACTATAACCAGAGAGCCATATTACACCAAATACTCAGTAAAAAAAGAACACCTGTGTGTGCAGGTGCCATCTTTTAAGTTGACAGAACTTGCTAATATTTTGAATAAGAGATGGTATTTTTCTTTACAAATTCTCAATGTGTTTAATTGATTTTTTTTTTTTTGTTTACTGATACAATTGTTTAGGAAGAACTTACTCCTGCAGCAATCAATAATCCTTACCACAGTCCCTGTTTCTGTCTTTTCCCACATGGCAAAATACACAATCATTTTTAAATTACTGGAACACTACATTTAGAAAGAGCCCATTTTTAGTCTATGTCATTTATCTCACCTAAGACAAACTTCCTTTGCAGGAAGCCACATCAATACTCCGATAAATCCAGATTTAAATTTGTTGCTTTGAGAAAAACCAATTAACCACTGCCTAAGCAATGGAACAGGTCTCCTTTAAAACTTTATTTGTTACTTCATAATCAAAGTCTTTCACTCACCAGCAAAATTTTTTGCTTATCCATTCATTCAGCTGAATATTCTTTCCATGACATTTTGCTCCTTTGTAGTGATTTTTTCATGCTATTTGTAATTTATTGTTAAATTGGTTTCTAGGTGTCATACAGAAGTTGTTACAAAGCAAGATATAAGATGCAAGCAATTCACTACTGGATTTGTGTATATCATTGGGATTCTGTTCACACTGATTTTTGCAGACCCTTCAGAGAGTCCAGTATTCTATGTGATATTTTCTGTATGAGTTCTGTATAAATTCTCTGTGTTCTGTATGAGTTCAGGAGAGACATAGAAGAGCTTCTCAACAAAGCTGATATTTGCAGACAGTCAAAATGGAAAGGTGTACCATAGCCCACTCCAATGAAATTTTAGAAATCATGTCATATGCTCATATCTAATTCATTTTTCCACAATTATTATTTTTGTTCTACCAGCATATTTCTTCTCCAGTTTTCAGCTTAAAAATGTATTAATGCTTATATCAATTTATCTCCTAAGTTTGTTATTTTGCCTGAGGAATTTTTCTTCTCAGCAGCTGGTGCACTTATGAATTCAGGATATTCAGCATACATTTTCTCCACCTTTATTCCACTAAATGCAAGCCAGATTTTTCTCACATCCTTCCGTAGGAGCACTGCCTTTCCCTTCTCCTGCTCAGCTTCACACCTATATCAGTTTTAACCCCACTGGTCTCAAGTGTGATCAGTCAGGTTTTTACCCAGTGTTCCTCATATCTATTGGAAATGCATGTGTGCTACACTTAGAAACAAGAAAACAGACTTTTTTCTGGCAGCATAGGGGTCCAGCTAGGAAAAGTATTCAAGCAACCAAAACTGCCTGATATCAAGCCTCTTGTCAAGAACTTTGAGTAATGAAATGTGTTACAATTTGACCTCTTCAGAACCACTGTAACAAAGGTAGTTATGAACCCACTCAACTGAAAGCAGTTCTTTTTTTTCCTGTGATAAATCTTATCACATCAATTCAGATATAAAAATAGGCATTAAGCAAAGGGACACTGAAATTAATATATTTAATAAAATTTCTAACTACAACATCTTCCCAATTTTTAAACTCAGAGTATTATATTTAAACATCCCTAATCTACAGCTGAAGAAAGAAAAGCAATACTAAAGAAACAAATACAGCTCTTAAAACAAAATATGTGTGAACATGCACATATAACCAGTCTGTTAAGACAGGGATAATTTAGAATCAGTTTTGAATCAAAGATATACTTTAAAGTTGGGCTGAAAGTACCAATATTTGATAAAACATCATGAGTGTCTGCTATTATTTTCTCCTATTCCAAACATCTATAGCGGGGCACCCTTACCATGCAATAACAGCATTTTAACATTCAAAAGAATTCATACTTTCACTAAGTAGGAAAGGAAGAACTAAAAATAATCTGTTCCAGCAGAAGTCCTTGTCAGAATATGAATAAAAATGCATCATAAACAGTATATGAATGGTATGTTACACAGCTAACTACAACCAGTTAACACCATAAAGAGTTTGCTTTGTTAAAAAAAAAAAAAGAAAACTAATTTCTAGACTACATCATTCAACCCTTGTAACTAATTTGAGACTAATAAATTTTAAACACTGATTTGATTTTTCCTGCAAAGAGTATTGAATAATCATCATCCTCCTTTCTGGGCAGCCAAGAAAATGTGGATTAAATGAGATGCAAGTGGACTAGCACACAGCTGTAAGAACAGATATCTCAAGAAGAACAGCATACTATTGCCATCTTCATATATATTTCTCAAGTGATTTTGCTTTTACAAGGGGATCAAATAAAGAGCAGTTTCTACAAAAAATCACTGAAAATTTAACACTGGGGTAAATACAGACAGACATTTTTTGATCTTCTTAGATTCCTTTGATATTGAAAGAAAAAAAATAGAATGATCAGAAGTCTATAAACTAGAATTTAAGGAAGGAATTTAAGATGTTATCATGGTTTTAACCCCAGCTGGAGATGAAACTCCATCCAGCCACTGGCTCAACCTTCCCTCTTATCAATCCCGTACTGGTAGAATGGAGAGAAAAATCAAAGTAAAACTTGTATGTTTAGACAAGAACAGTGTAATAATTGAAAACAAAGGAAAATATATCAATGGTAAAATAATACTAGTAATTATAATTTTTAGAAAAAGGAAAGAAAAAAACAACCAAACAACAAGTGGTGCACAATGCAAGTGCTCCCCACCCAGTGACCAATGCCAGACCCCCCTTCTTGAACCCAGACTGGTCACCCTTCCAGGTAACTCTTCCTAGTTTATATACTATAATCTCCACAGGGCATGGCATTTTATGGTATGGAATATCCTTTTGATCCATTCTGTTCACCTGTCCTGGCTATGCTGCCTCACAGTTTGCTTTTTGTTTGACAAACCTCCTCACTGGCAGAGTATAAGACAGAAAAAAGTCCTTGGGATAAACACAACAGGAAAAAAACCAAAACATCAGTGTGTCATCCACACCATTCTTATTCCAAATTCAAAAAGCAGCACTGTAACAGTTATTGCAAATAAATTAACTGTATCCTAACTGAAACCAGGACAGATGCTCTCAGTATTATTCCCTCGTTGTTAAAAGAAACATTCTCACTAACTCTACTGGTAGATAAATTTTACATGTTTTTCAAGGGAGCCCTTTATCACCTGCAAGGAACAGAAGACTCACACTGAGGAATCTCTATTGAAGAAAAGGATGAATGAGTCATTCCAATTTGGCTTAGGCTACAGACAATAAGTTTTATCACAGGCAACTACTGTTAAAAGCTACAAGATTAGATCTGGAGCTGACTGATGTACCACAGTTTATTGCAATCACAATTTTAGTTAGTTTACATAGACTGTAAGACACTTGGATTTTACTGAATTGTTTTATTCTACACTTCCTCAACTGGACATTAAGAGTCAACTTGTTCTCTAGAGTTTGATGAAGTGTGAGAAAATAAGAATATAGAAAAAACAATTTAAAAAATTAACTGCAGTTCCTTTGAAAGATTAAAAATACTATTTGCAGCTTTTACTGGATTAACTAATTCTTATTTCTGTATCAGGCTTCATTAATTTGTATATTCATCCTCATCATAATAGCCATATTTTCATAACAATAACAGCTTCAGAATCATTATTCAGGTGTCTTATTCACAAACAGCCTGCTTTTAATGCCAAACAATTTTTTAGTGAGCTGTCTAAGGAGAGAGAGAGAGAAAGAGAGAGAGAGAGAGAGGAGAAAAATATCCCTAATTAATATCCCTATGAAAGTAAGTGGCCTTCTTACAAGTTGAGCTTATAGGTCCAGGGCTGTATCTCAACAGGTAGGAATCAAAAACATCACTCATTTATCCCTTGGCACAGCCAAGCCAACATACATCCCACGACTCAAATTTGCCCGTGCACAGATCAGAATTGAATGTGTTTTGTGTCCACCTGAACTGTCAGCCAGCTGGTTATTTCTCTAGGGGGTAAGAGCAACCATTAGAGAATTTCAGTCTCTGATGGAGTCTTTGTTCTCTATCCCAGTGTCTAAGGACACAAATCTTACACAGACCTACCTTCTGTATGTACACACATCTATCGTCTTGTCTGCTGTCAATAGTTCTCTAACAAGCAACCGAAAAAACACAGGAATTCCGATGATAATAAATTCTGTCACGGACTTCAGGATAAGTTCTTGAATCCAGAAAGGCTGGCTGGTGAACAAGAAAAGAGAATATAGATGCCACAGTAAAAAAACAAGTGTACCATGAAGTGAATTCTTATAATAAGACAGCTGAAAATTCACACTTGGCAGAATATAATTTGAAGATTTTATAAACAACTAATCTAATAGGCCAGTTGTGTTACTCCCTTTAAATATCTCAAAACCAAGACTGAACTAAATAAATCCATTTAAAAATTCTATTAAAACCCCCCCCTCCATGTTTAAGCTTCTGGGTATTTCTGCCCACCTCCAGCTTCACACTTTTTTTTTCCCAAAGTTCAGTTCTGAGCTGGCAATGCAAAATACATAAAAGCAGTAGTCAGTGAAAAGTCACCAGGTCTACCAACACAATAACTTTCCAAAATAAAAATTAGTGTTCAGAAGCCCAGAGAAAAAAATTAAACAGAAAGAAAAAAAGAAGAGAGAGTCCAACGTATGTGTTGTATCTGCAGTACTGAAGGTATATTTATAGAAATTAGGAGTGACAATAGCTATGAAACTGTATAATTTAAAAGCCCACCACACCAAATGATATCTTCACTCTCAGTAATTAGATAAAATCTATTTACCAGCAAATACATCCATAGGGAACAGACATAAAAAACATCCGAAAATTTTCCAAAGCACTTTAAATTATCTTGGAATACTAAGTGCATGGCATCTCTCAGAAACTGGCTCCAGTGATGGGACAATGCAATAACCATTGCCCACTTTGCCATGAACCATGAAAAAAACACCTATTTTCTCCAATTGCTTCAAATTCAGGCAACTTTATTGAGAAACTTATTATATCTTGTTTCTAACTGTAACTCAGATCTTTGTGCTATGCTTTGACCTTGTCACAGGCACAACCAGAACAACTAGATGTAATGTGACAATATTCCCTTACTCCTATGGTGTGAACATTTGACGAGCTGTTAGACAAGCTTTGACCATTAGACCATTTTTTATCTGAATCCAAATGTCAGAAGGAGAAGGATGCAACTTAAATAGAACTTTATTATTTAAAATTAAGGAAGAATCTTCATGAAAATGAGTGTTGGGTAGCACACCTCCAAAGGGAGTTTTATATACTCTGATTACTTTTTTTCTTAAGATAAAGCAAAAGAGGTGAATATAAAGATTTATCTATTTCAGATGGAGAAACTGTTTTTTGACTCTTAATCATGCTTCCACCATCTACTGAATGTCAACAACTGGAACATATTCACTGTGAATGTAAGTGCTCCCATACTAAGAGCAGCATAAGTCAACACCTTTTGGCTTCACACATATGTGGATCGCACATAAAAAGGGTCCAAGTTCTAAGATTTAAGCACAAAGCATTTGAGAGCTGAAAAATCCCACCTTGGTTTAGCTCTAACACAACTCTAGATATTTTTTAGAATGATGCTTTTACTAATAGAAAATTACCACACAATTCTATATTATAAAGTTACTTTGATCAACCTCTGAGCAGCCACTGCAAGAAGAAATGGTAACAAAAGACTTCAGGATATATTGTCTTTACTACTTCTATCAGACTAGATGTTCACAATCCTTATATACTTCTGCTTGTGAGAGTAAGTGGAACAATTTTGAAAGAATTTAGGGAAGGTTTTGTGGCAACCTGATAGCAGCCTACTAGCACCTAAAGAAGGCCTTCAAGAAAGCCAGAGAGGGACTTTTTACAAGGAAATGTAGTGATAGGAAAATGACGAATGGCTTCAAACTGAAAGAGGGTAAGTATGGGTTAGATATGAGGAAGATACTCTACTGTGAGAGTGGTGAGGCACTGAAACAGGTTTTTTAAAGAGGCTGTGGATGCCCCAACCTTGAAAATGTTCAAGGTCAGGTTGGATGGGGCTTTCTTTGAGCAGCCTGCTTTAGTGGAAGGTGTCATGGCAGGAGAAATTAAACTCGATGATCTTTAGGTGCCTTCCAACCCACATCATTCTGTGACACTTATCCTATACAACACAGCAGTAGCTTTAAAAATGCATAGCTATACTCCTTGTTAATTAAATCCATTTGCAGAGTTTTTAGCGTTAACCTAAAATAGAGAACATATCTATCATAATTTTAACCCATTCAATTTGTATTCAATAAAATAATTTCAATATAAATTAAAATAAATTATTACTGAAGTTTCTTTATGTTTTGGTTTTGTTTGTTTTGTTTGGTTTTTTTTAAGTAAAGAATTGCACCCGGCCAACATAGAATCACACAACATATTATTGACTTATGGCACAATGATTCACACATTTTTTACTTTAATGGTACTTGACTTCTAGCCTTATACTTCATAGGAATAAGTGTTCTATTGCATCATAATTCACACCCTGTCATATCCATGACAGATTCAGAGAATTTGAATTTAAAGACACTAGGAGAATGGGCAAAGAATGACAGCTGAATTGCAACCTTTGAAAGGTGTAAAGGAAACTGTAATCCTGGGAGTTTTCTGTGATGTTGCTAGAAGAGACAACATGGGATAAAGAGAGAAGAAAATACAAGTTTCTAGGAGAAGTAAGTAAAGAAACAAAAGAAAGATTTATTTGCAATAATGATAATGCAGGCACTGAATAGTAATCACAATCCTACCTAATTACAGCTGGGACAACAATACAACCAAGGCAAAAGAAATACCAGATTTTCAGCTTCTGTTCTTCATTACTGCTATATAAGTGCAATATACACTACACATCAAGACACTTCGGTCTAACTATACTACTATCATCACAGAACACAGGTGTGCCCTTACCTTCCCATCCTTTCACCTTTTGGAACAAAGAAATAAACCTCCGTCTTCAAACAACAGACAGAGGAGCAGTCTGTCCAGTTTCACTGACATCTCCATAAAGTAAGAAACCATGAACCATCACAAAGCACGAGGACACAAAAGCACAGTACCAAGTGTGAAGGAAAAATTGAATAGCAGTAGTTATCTCAAGCAGAGCTTTGGAGCTCTTTTCCTGTTGATCATCAGCAGGATTGCTCATACACCCTGTTTACACATACAGTACAATAACATCCATCAGTTAAATTTGTATATGATGGCTGGTTATTTATGAAACTTCATGCAGTCATTTCACTCCCTTTAATAATGTACAAGGGTGCATTTACAAAAGTGCCCATAACAATAAAGTAATTTATGGTAAAAACACTAAAAAAAATTCTCATCAGAACTTGGAGCAGAGGGCAACACTGAAGATGATCTATCCACAAGAGGGTTGATAATTCATAAATCAATTGCAGATAGCTATCGGGTTCTGAAAACCTCCATCTGGGAGGGAACAAATGTCAGCATTTCCTAGGATGTTGATCAAGATAATACAGTTTCACAAAAACTTGATCAAGAACAAAATTGCTCAGAAAGCTGTGGAAAAATATTACAATGAATACATAATTCAGTTTGCAGCCAAAAGCGCAGTATGCCAGTGAAAAAATGCACCATGCATTTAGCCACCCCTCTTCTTTGAATAAAGACACTACACACTAATTTAAGATAAAAATCCATAGCAAGTACTCCAGGCTTTTTTTATAGTCCCGTAATTCTGAAAATATGTAATAAGCATGAATGGATTCATATACCTACTTATTTTATCAAAGGTGAATTGGATGTCCCAAGTTAAAAAAAAAAAAAAAACACAAACAAAGAAAAAAAACTACAATACCAGAAAACTAACCAACTCCCACAGCTCTGAAAAAAAAATGCAAGCTATACATATCTTTGCATAGGAGAGTACTTTCACATTTAACAGTTGTTTAAGGCACACAGATAATTCTACCTGCCTCACTGTTCTTATAATATATGGAACGGATGGATCTTTTCATGTACGCTTAAATTTCTACCTAAAATCATAGCAAGTGATAGGTTTTAATTTAACAACCTTCTGTTTTAGAAGCCTTAACTCTTCCTCTCCAGCCTACTGTTCAAAAATGTGTGTCATCTTTCCTGAAGTCTCATCTGAAACTGTCAGATCATGACAACAAGCCTTTGAAAGCATCAAAAGGCAGAAAACCACTAAAGTAGAGGCAGACAGGAGGCAGCAGGAGACAGTATGACAGCTGAGGACAGTACCCAGCTACACACGATGAGCCCATCTTGACCCTTTTAATTTCTCTATGTCCCTGATGCATCTGCCATGTCTGCACTCAGCAGCTGTATCACCAGAAAAAAAAAAAAAAATAGTTAATTGAAAGTATTTCTCTGCTTTCCTTAATTTACACAATAAGAAGTAACACACCTGCTCTGTGCAGGTAATTTTACCTCTTACAAAGACAGAAATACCACTACAAAATATGTTTCTTTATTCCTATCGTCTGTCCCTTTTGCAGTCTGCCAGATTGAAAGAAGGCCCTGCTCCATTACTGAAAAGCTCAAATTGTTGTGAGGATTGTCATAAATTTCTCCACACAGATCTAAGCAAATACAACTGCTTGCACATCTGGATCTATACATGTCACAATCCTCATAGAATATCCATTTAAGAAAAAGCATACAAGAAAAATTTCAACAGATTTGGGATTGGGTCTTAACTTATACAAATCAATGCTCTGTGAAACATGTAGAGTGAGGCTGAAAATAATACAATTCTATTTTGAAAGTACTAAAAAATTATATAAATCATACATTTTGTTTCTAATTTTCTTAATGTAAAAAACAAAATAGTCTTCTGCAAGAAAGAATTTGGCATTGGAAGTGTTAACACATCCATTTCCAACTGCAATAAAAACACATACAGAATAAGCTAAAGCATTAAATCCCATCAACCTAGTCTTAAAGGTATATTAGACTGAGTGGGCCAGGAAATATAAGTCAGTTAAATGGCATTGCTGGTACCAGCACTGAATAAATGCAGAGTCACAAAAACATTTGGTAAAGAATCATCTAAGTTTATGAGGCTTATACAGACTGGACTGGGCTCATTTAGCTTTTGTTAAAGTAGACCAAAACTTTCAGAACCAATTTTTGAAATTGTACAACTACAAAATTATAAGAGGGTCAGGAGAAACCATGAAAAGAAGGATGTTACTCTTTGCATAAACTTTGAACTCCTGGGGGAATCAAAAGCAATGGTACATAAATATAAAAGTCCCGAACTAAACCATTGTCTGTTGCTTGTGAGGTACTGTGACTGCTTATTGCCATGGAATTCATGTTTGCTGGAGCAACTGGACACATGCTAAGAATGTGATTCAACCATCATTTACTCCACCAGAAATGAGGTATAGGGATGCTACTGCAATTCAAATGTATCCTCTGCATTCATCATGCAAATCTTATTCTCTGAGTGTACAAAGTACAGTACAAAGTACTTGAAGGGATTTTTAAAGACACAGAATTCTGCATCATGCAAGTTCTTATGTCAGTATATTAAATAAACCTTCCAAGTCCTTAAACATTAATTAGTTGAATTACTTTTTACTTAAATTAAACAATATTTACTACTTTCATTCAGTCATATCCCACTCACAATTTGTAAAAAAAAAGTTGTAGTGGATCTTAAAAAAAAAAAACAATCAAACAAAAATTAGTACTCCCATCTCTAACCTATTCAACAGATTTTTTTTTTTCTGGTGACAACTCTGTGTATTTGATACACTTGGACTAAATAATGATGTTCTGAGTTTACCCTCATCTTCAAACAATTTTCTTTAGAATTAACAAGAGAAATCACCTCTTTGTGGAAGCATGAGGATGAAATAAAAAAACTTTTTGAGATCCTTTCCAAAGACAGGATATTAATGTACATGATTTATGGCATATAGCAAGATATTTAACTCTAAATAGTTTTCCAGTGGTTAACTGGAGACTCCAGGAGACAGTCTGAAGAGAGACAGTTACACAGAACAGTACATTCTTGCTAAACCCATGCATAATAGGACTTTAATTTCTACTTTGTAGATTATTTCCCTAGGACTCCTCTGCCCAGCACATAAAGATATAGACAAGGCTTTCTTTCATTTTTCCCAGTCAGATAACACCTTTATTAGCGTAAGTTACAATACCAAATAACCCGCTTCCTTCTCTGTCTGGAGAGGAAAGGCAACTTACAAAACTTATCAGAAACAATATCCACATTTACTTAAACTTATAAAACCTGTATCATTCCAAGATCATGTTGCACTTCTGTGCAACTCCACAGGCAGTATTTGCTCTAGGTTGAATATTTGCCTTCTCCAAAGAATATGTGTCAATTCTATAGTTCATCCTGCAACTTAAGACCATGAACTGTTTTAGAGACAGGCAAAAGGCCAAGATTATTCAGTGCTGCTGATGCTCCTCTGCTGATCTCCTCTGACACTTGGGAAAACAACCTACAAAAGGAAGAGGTGTCGGGGGGGAGGAGAGCAGTCAAAAAGACAAACTGAGACAAATGTATTAACAGGAAGAGTAGCTTGTGGTTTTAGTTCCTTCATGAAGAGAGGCTAGGACACTTTAGGTCAATTATCTAAGAAAACAGAATCTAGGCAGGAAAACTTGAAGTCAAGTGCAGGTACTTGAGAGCACTCACTGTGTTTGGAGACTGACTGACTCATTTCCACTTTCCGTATCTATGATGTAAATATATTGTTATAGAAATGAAGACTGGTCACAAGATGACCAATTTCCATTTCTGCTGATCGTTGTACAAATTGTAATCTCTAGCTGAACACTGGTATGCATGGGAGATGATGGAAAATAATGAAAATAAATAGAAACAATTCTTCTTGAACAGGTTCTAACAGAAAATCGAAGACATGTGATGTATACCACATTGAATCTCTTATTAATCTGTACTTCACATTCACATCCTCTGTGAATGTACAGATTCATAGCATCTCAGAGAGTTAGACATACACTCCTTTATATTTTCTTCCAATTTCTCAACATGTGTTGAAACTAAAGTGTAGTTTTCAGCACAAGGAGTTGGTGAAATTAGGGGCATCAGAAAAAATACAGGAGAAACGAAACCACTGTAAAGCTTTTCACTGAGTAAAACATTATGGATCACGTATTTCCAAGTAATGAACAATGTTGTGTATATTAAAAAAAAAATTAAACCCTTTTCTGCAACTTTTTGTTCATAAATAAAGAACTTTGAGTTTCTTTACACAAACAGAAACCAAAACTCTTATGTCTGTATATTTCAAAGTATAAATTTTGTACTGTTTAGATTTCACTTCTCAAGTCAGGTTTCCAATTTTCCATCATTTATATTTTCAAAACATGAAATGGCAACATCCATATCTTTCCACTGAAAAGTCTGTCAATCGTTGCAATGTCAGCTTTAGTAAATCACAGACTCACAGGCTTGTCCTTTCCACAGCAACAGGATTCCAAGCCTTTGCAGGGCAGAGTGAGACAGATGGCAGACACAAACCAGTTTTCCATAGTTCCACACAAAATCAAAATTAGCTAAATATGACTACAGGATTTCCAATAAAAAAAAAGGTGCATATTTTTTAAGGCAATGCTGTAAATTTGGAATTGCATCTTTGTGGGCTTTTGCATCTTTGTGGGAAAAAGTGTAAGCTTCCAGTAGTTTTTAATTTTCCTCATTCTTTGTGGCAAATGGATTTGTTTTATTTTCTGCTTACTCTATATAGTCTCTCTCTAGTCTCAACTTTATTCCTCTCCCCGTCTTATTTCTCTCCTGCTTTTCCTCCTGGCTTCTATGCAAAAGAGACAGCTTTTTCCTCCAACAGCAAATTGTGTTGTTCAGAGATAGGCATGTGTGTCTATAAGACAAAAAGAATAAATGTTTTAGAGGATGAATTCCATTACCTGCCAAATGGTCCTTGAAAGTTAATGAGGAATCCTCATATTGGTTCAATCTCCTTAAATGTAAAATAATCTATAGAATTTTTATACCTGTTCAAAAATAAATTTGTTTTTATGACTTGCATTATTTTCAGTTTCTTGAATTAAGCTTACAGAAAATTTCATTTCTTCTCTTCTACTGTAGCAAATTGCCAATTTAGACTTATAAAAATCAGGGGCTTATCTTTATTGCAGTAAACTACTGTAAGTTATTTCCTTTACATTGTTGTGTCTCACAGTAATGAGAGAGGCCATGAGTGTGTGCATATCTTCCTTTGGAAGAAGAAATATGAGCACTGTTCCAAATAATCAGAGCCAACTTATTCTTATTCATAGGCTCTTCTATTTCACTGTTTAAACATGCTTTACTATGACTGGGCAGACTGATGAGCTGTTTGCTCAAGACCATGTTCAGATGGCTTTTCAATTTCTCCAAGGATGCAGACTCCACAGGTGTCCTGGGTAACCTGTGCCAGTGCTCAATCACTATCAGAGAGTAAAAGTGGTTACTGTCCAGAGGGAAGCTCTTGTGTTTCTCTTTGTGCCCCTTGCCTCTGATCCTGTCACTGGGCACTCACTGAAATAAGCCTGTCTCCATCCTCCTTGCACTCCCTCTTCAGATATTCCTAAAATTATTTCCCCTAAGCCTTCCCTTCTCCAGGTTGAAGGGTCACAGCTCTTGCAGCCTTTCCTTCTTTGAGATACTGCAGTCCCTTAATCAACTTCATGGCCCTCCACAAACTCTTTCCAGCATTTCCATGTCTCTTTTGTACTGGGAAGCTCAGAACCGGACTCAGAACTCCAGGTGTGACCTCACCAGTGCTGAACAGAGGGGAAGGATCAGCACCCTCAACCTGTTGACAACACTCCTCATACAGCCTTGAATGGCAGATGCCTTCTTTGATGCCACGGCATGTTGCTGGCTCATTGGTGTCCAGGTTGGTATCACCCAGGACTACCAGGTCCCTTCGTGCAGAGCTGCATTTCAAGAAGTGAGCCCCAGCATTCACTGGTGCCTGGGGCTCTGCCTCCCCAGGTGCAGCACTTGCCCAGAGTAGTAACTTAGTAGAATACCACAAGGTGATAGAGGCCAGAGGAAATACGTTCTTCCACAAATGAACATACACTTTTATTACTCTGTGTGTGTGTGCACATGAACACGAAAATTATATTCTTATTCACTTAAAATAAGCCATCTGTGCATGTAAATTTTCTATATATTAAATAATTTACATTATTTACAAATGCAAGAACATAAAGATGCCTGCACATAAAGATATTTGTAAAAGACAGTGTAAGAATAGACACATCTCTTCCCGATGAAATTAATTTTAAATTCCTTACCTTCCATGTTATTTGGTCTGACAGCAAAGAGAAATGAACTCCAGAAATATTTTTAACTAAGGCCAAGAAAAATCTCCATTTTATGAATGTATGATTGGCAGTACAAATGCAGACAGTTGAACTCCACTTGACACAATGGTACCTTGCTTTCATTTTGGTGGCAGGCAGACCTTAACAGCAGACTCCCAGAAGCCTTCCCACCAGTGTATTACAGTTTTATCAGGAGTTCAACTGAGAATAATGGAATCATGGTAATCATTTTTATATAGCACGCAACATACACTTCACATAACCATTGATATAAGCACCTCCTCAGTATCTTGGGTAAGATGATATAATTTGCCTGAGGCTAGACCAGAGCTAAACTCAGACTTGGCAGAAAGAGATTCCTATTTCTTTGGCCAATTTCCAAATCACATCCTCAGGCAGTAAACATGAAATTGAATTTTAAGGATGCATTTTGCTCATGATAAGGCTGTCTCCTTTTTTTGTTTGTTTGTTTTCAGGTTTCTGTCTCCTCACTACTATTGCAAAACACAGAAAGAATAAAAGAATGCCCTTCCTGGGTCATCACAGGAAGCCATCTATTTCTATGCCCTATTCCAACAGCTAGGACCAAAAGCTGCAAGAAAAGCATAGAAAGGAGTGTATACAGTACACAGTAATGTATATTACTGCACATATCCTCTCAGCTTCCAGCAATGTGGTTCTCATTAATCAGAGGTGACACCTTGACGTTAATGTCTTCCTATTGTATTTGTATCTTTACTACTCTCTCTTTGCATCTTTTACATACCCTTTTCCTCTTTTAATTATGTTCTTCCTCCCTCCCCAATATTATCATGCTACCAATTCTTTCCTAGATCACTAAATGTGCAATGCCTGCAGACAGCTCACTCCTGCCTCCTTAATTGTTTCTCTTCAGACAAGGCCTTGTCTGAACTTCATGCAGCCCATTGTGTCCCATGTTCTACAATCAAGGGGAGCAACAGCAGCTGCACTTTTCTCACTTACTTTAAAGCAGCTGTCATATTACACCAGTTCTCATTCCTCTTGACAGGCTCTATTGGGATGGGACAGGTGATGCCAACTATTAGTTTGGAAATGTGGATGTGTGAAAGTTTTAATAGACTTGGGAGCCATTTCAACACCTCTAGTTCAGCCAAATTGATTCCCATATTTCTCAAATTCATCTCTTTCATGACACAGATAGCAGTATGTCCAATATAATCACTATTTTCACCAAAAAAAAAAAAAGAATGGGGCAAAAAGACAGTTCTAGTATTTTCTAAAAAACATTTGCCTCCTCTTTCCCTAACAGCCCTGTTCTAACAGTAATTTTTTAAGTTTCTCTTGGTATTTTTCTAAAAATTCTCCTCAGGCTTAGATTAAATATGCCCTTTTTAACAGAGAAACACAAGATTTATTAGCATTAAATATTTAAAATCCATTCTTCCATGAAACAGCAGTTACAGCTTCAGTAAGGACTAGAGTTTCTGTTGTTTCCCTTTCTTTTATAATTTAAATACTGATGGAAATTAATTGCATTCCTAGCAGAACAATACTTACCCCAAAAAGGTGCAAAGTTTCTGTCATGCTCAAACATCCAGAAATACTTTCCCAAAATGTGTGACTGCAGTAAAAGCAAGGTGAATTTCAGTAACAAGCCAAAAATTGCCTATTTAATTAAATGCATCTCATTCTGCTCCATTACACAGACCCACAATACTATTATGCATGACGTGTTCAGTTGATTATCATGTATTGCAAAAAGAAGAGATTACTATATAGTCACAGTCCATACAGAAGCACACACCAACCCCCCAGTATTTACATGTGGATTTGCCCAATAGAGTGTATGGGTGTTATCTTACATCATTCAAAGAAGCATTACTGCAAAAGAAGAATCATTCTTGCATCAAATGAGGTAATAAACTCGTAAATGGTTATTTTTTGAAAGTTAGAATTAGCTCAAACTTATATATGCATGACTTATTTTTTTACCACTATATTATGACAGTATTTGTATGTAAAGTACAGCTATAATCGTTAGAGTGTAATAGTCTAATGTGGAAAATCTTTTAGGAACAAGGTATTATTTAGACTATGCCAATGATATGTGTCGGGTTTGAGTTTAAAGAAACCCCAGAGTTATTCGAGTACTACATCCTGGATGTTGTTGCAAATTCTGCCTGTGCAGTTGAATAAAGGATAGTGATGCCTTAAGATTTAGCTTTTATATTTTTCAGATCCTGTACTGCTTTAGTGTATAACTCTCAAACTCCATAGCCTGATTGCTACTGTTCTCCCATTTTATCCAGGCAAAACAATTCCTCTGAAGGCCTGAAGCACAAAGCCACCTTATTATCTCAGGCCCCTAGACGTCAGCAGTGAATGGGGCAGGGTGGGGAGGCAAACTTGGAGTAAATTACTTCAATACCTGAAACTGTAATTGAAGGATTAACCCAAACTTGTAAGTGTATGAAAAACTCGTGACAGTTGTCCATCTTGGTTGTAGCCCCTGAGAGGCTTTTGACTCCCTAAAGTGTAGCTAGTGAAGGCCTTTAATAAATACTCACTATTATGCTCTTAATTTTCTCTAGTCTCTCTTTCAGGTAGCCACTCCAAGGCATCAATAGGAGGATTTACTACATTTAAATAAATGTTTTGTACCTGAAGACTCTTATTCACATCATCCAACTGAAGACCCTAAAACTGAAGAACATTTTATTGCCCTTAACCTGAACATAAATCCTCTGTAAATCATAGATCAACACCCAAACACCTACGCTGATTAAATCTAAGGTCAGATCTAAGTCTTCGACCAACCATTAAAAAGGTTGTAGCACAGGCTTACAGTAGGATGCATTTTCCAGAGGAAACTCAAACCTAGCGTTTACCAGACATCTCTTCAGAGGAAACTCTCAGCTCTCCCTGACTTCATTAGTTGTTGAAGATTTTCAGTCACCTTGATAATAAAGTATTTTGCAGAAAGTCTTTTGAAGTGATTTGTGAGATTTATCATCTCACATGGTTAGCACTGTTTAATTTAGCACTATTTTACTATATTACAAAAAAAGCCCTAAAACAACCACCAGACATCAGAATATGCATTGCTTGTACCCAAACAATCTAAGATGACATAAGTTAAGACACACTGCCAAAGATTCCAAGCATTTGTGATGTGCCACACAGAAGTCCTTAATTATGTCCTCCTTAAATTACCTCTGATTCTCTCAAAATTCAGAGTGAAACATAACATCATTTTTAAAAATAAAAAATAAGAGAAATAAAATCCCTTCTGCATATGTAATTTTTATCTGAATGAATGAAATTTAATCACATATTTACACTTTTTTTTTTACTTGAAAATACTTATTTCTGGCTTTAATCTGATGGTGTTTATGCTCTCATTGGTAGAGGGACAACAAATGCCATGACATTATCTTTTTTGATGATGATAATGATGATGAAGAAAATCATTAGCTATTGCTTCAGCTATGTGATTTTGTGTAGAAAAAATGCAAAATACTTTAGTCCTAATAATTCCCATTATTTCAAGTAATTAGGACAGGCCTTTCCTTCCAGGTTTTAAAAATCTCAGAATGTCTGCACATGACTATTTCCATAATTAAAATTCTCCAAAACCTGCCTTCAAAAGGACAAAGGTATCTTCAAATATCTCCAACAAAAGAATGGCTGTTTCAAGTGAGATTTTTGACTCCTCATTCCCACCACATAAGCATGATGCCATTATTTGCAGTTTGATGAGATCCCACAGACCAGTTTCATACTGCAACCTCAGTGACCGCAAAAACTCACCGGGAGCTGCTGGCAAAGGCAAAATGTAACTGACCAGCTTGTCTCCTCAAAGAAGTGGCATCCACATTCTTCCTCCCAATGCCACAAGCATTGATTATCAGTCCAATTCCCAAACCAGTCAGCCTGCTCTGCAAAGTTGATGTAAATTCCAACCTCTTCTACCTGCAGAGAAGCCAAAGGAAATTTACTCTGATCCCTGTCTCCCCAGAGTTCATGGCCTCATACTTTTTTCCTCCACTTCAGTGCCTCCTTGAAGATCTTTCCTCTGACACTGCCTCAGGACAGCAGTATTGTTCCACTTAAATGTAAATGAGCTTCTGCAGATCTGGTCTGCAGTGCTTATATCACTGTTATTTCTCTGTTATGTGACAGAAATGCAATGTAAAAATACAGGCAGAAAACATACAGATCATCATGTTGTTGAATTTGTTCTCGACTCTTCAGTGAACTGTGTCATACTGAAAACTCCTCTGTGTCACCAAGAAAAAGGACTGACTTCAGCAACATTTGATACAAACTTGCTCTGTAGTATTATCCAATGTAGCTAATTATCTTATTTCTGCAGGCATGCCTATTAAACACACACATTAATAATGCTAATTAACTAATTACTGGACTTGTATGGCTGTGCCGTCAGGTCTGCCCCACATATCATATAAGAGTCATTCCAAAACAGAAGCCATTACCAGCTATATAAATGGAAAGAAAAGTCTTTCTGCAAGAAGCTGAGACAAAGCAGATGTGAGTTATGTTAATATCTTGTTTCAGAATATCAGTGCAAATTTGAAACCAATCCCTTGCTGTGCCTACTTTCTGTGCATTGGTTCAGCACACTGGATAGATTACGTGAGCACAAATTAGATTACCTCTACAGGAAATCAAACTGGAAGCTCTGTTTCAAGAGTGCACAAACCACACTCTATTCCCTACAACTGAGTCACACATGTGAGGGGGATATTCAGTCCAGAAGATAAGATTAAACCCTGAGTAATATATACCATAGATGTTCTGTGTGGTGTTCTTAGCTCCTGTCTAAAGATCCTGCCCTACTCCATGGAATTACATGCTGATGTAGACCTTGCCAAACCCTCTGTCCAACAGCCTGGTGAGTCTGAGCCTTACAGATGTAATACTGCTGCAAAAGAGCATTGAGCCAGACATGCTTATCCCAGTACTCAGTCTCCAGCAGTGGTCAGTAGAAGATGGCTAGGCAGGAGTTTGGGAACAAAGAAAGCAAGCAGGCATTGCTCTTCCCTATGAATACTTTCCAATTTGCAGCTCTGCGAAATCTTGAGCCAGAAGCAATGTGTTAGTCAGCACAGGAAGAAAATTTGTAGATTCTTTATTTTAGGAAATTATCTATTGTTTTTTCATAAGTCCTAAGTATCAACAACAAGCAAAGGGTTGTAGAGTTTACTTAAAAGCTATGTGTTAAGTTAAAGAACAACTATTATCTGTTTGTTACGAACAGTAAACCTGCATCATCTGCTGCTCCATATTCCTTCTGTTGGAAAATATTTTACCTCTCTATGACCTATATTTTTTAACCATAAATATATGAATCCTTTAGTCAAGAAATAGGTAGCTGAAATTTTTCAAAACACTGAGCAAGACCACAATAAAGAAAAAGGAAACACACAGAACTGTGAAATACCTGACATGACACAGATGCTTTCAGCTCCCAGACACCTCCTGGGTGTGAGAATGAGTTTTCTGCCATCAGTAAAAGCTGTTAGACTGCCTGGTTTATATCAGCAATGCAGTTTTTCCTGCCTGATTTCCAGTCACAAGAGAGATTTCAGCACTTTCCAGCTTCAGGTTTAATCCATTATCATTCACAGGGTGATGTTAACCTGCCGCACTGAGGTAAAACTCCCAGCTCTATCTGCCATTAGCTTTACAGGTTTTTTTCTATCCTGCTATGAGTTCTAATATATTATGTTCATTAGGACTCTCAACCAGAAAGCTCTGACTCAGGGTGATTTTGAAGGGGTTTTTCCCTCAAAGTTAGTTTTTTTTTTTTTTATTTCCTTGGCCTTGATTTTGAAAAAGGTCAGAACACCAGGAAAATGAGAAGTATTTCCACATAGATCATGTTGGGATCAGATAAATTGTAAAAATAACAAAACCATCTATGATTAGATCTATGTAAACCTGAAAGTCCTCAATAGTTCTGAGAGCCCTGTGGGCTGTGGGTTTTTTTTTTAAAGTTTATTTATTTTCTTTATTACTTTTCAAGCATGAAGGCATGTTTCCACAGAAAAAATGTTTCTACTGAAGATTAAATCATTGAAGAAAAATTGTTCTGGCACCTTATGTTTAAATGATGAGAAAATCATCTCTTTAGATAAAGAAAGCCAGCAACAATAGCTGAAACTGATACAAAATTCCCAGAGAAATAAAGATTCTTGCTGGATCTAAAGAAGTCTTTGCCATTTTTTAATTCTGAAAAGTGCCATGTTAATATTTTTGGATCCACAGACATTCTTCTGCTTCATCAGTTTCACCTACAATCTGTAGGCAGATCTGGTAAAAAATTTTGTCTCCTGACTACTGTCTTCTCTCACTCCCTTCACAACACTTCCAGAATTCAAATAAGGCATAAAAGGACTTTGTGAAGATATATTCTGATTTATCTGACACTTACGTAGGTAGCTGCATGACCCTAATGCACTAACACATCTCACAGCCTGTGAGGGTAATAGAAAAGTCTTAAATCCACATGAGATAGGAGCTGAGAAATTAGGAACGAGGCAGGAGTTAGAAAGAACTCAGTTCCCACATTTTAGTTAAGCTCATAGCCAAGTAAAATAACTTACATTATAATCAAAGTAAAATGTTTTAGGAAACAGTTAAGCCTATGAAAAAAGAGCAGAGACAGTACAGCTCAGTTTATAAAGTCATCCTCAGAGAGAAAAGCAATGGGTGCAAGGGCACTCACTGCTCTCTAAAGCTGTGTGATAAGATTCTTGGGTAACAGGCTAAAATAAACCTTCTGAACACAAATAATTGTAAATTCATTCAGAAAAATTAATGGAAGTTAGATTCTCAATGCAAGGATGTCTAGGAATAAGTGCATGCAGGCAATGTTACCTTGCAGAAAACCTGATTTTAAATATTTGCATATTGTGATAAAAACTCTTTCAATTACCACAAAGTTCATACACGAGGCAAGAGCAAGTTCTCATAATAGCCAACAACTTATTTAGTCTGATATAATGTGGTTATTTATTTATCATCTATAATCTATCATTTAAACAACTTCTCTATTAAAAAAACTCTCTGAAGGCCTGAAAACCAATCCTGCCTTCAAAAGATGCCTGTAGAGAAAAGAGTCTCCAGGGAGTGATGGGACTGAAATCAGCTTCACAGATTCAGACATGATGATAGATGTGATGCTTCTGGGAGATCATTTTTCTGCAACCAGTTATCTATCCCACATTAGCACTGGTACAGGACCTGCTGTCCTGGAGCTGAGCCAGAAGAAAAGGACCCAAGCCTTTCAAGAACTGTAACGAGAAATCTGATCAGCATATTGGATATTAGGAGTGGGGTCCCCTCTACTCACATTGACATTTAGCAAAGCTATCCAGGAGATGCCAAATCATACTTCATGGATTTTTATAAATACAGCTTACTGTCAGATTCTTACTGACATTTATTTCACTCACTGTTATTACCTATAATTAGGTAAATTGTTGGACATTTTCTTCCAACTATTATCAAACTTCACTGAAAATATTTATTCTACTTTTAGCTATAGACAGGTTGTATCTCTTGATCTGGGAACATTCAAAGGCAATCAGTCTGGCAATGCACTTTCAATTACCTTTTGTTCATAGCTTAATTCAGGCAGACAGAATGAAAACTAATCCAGTATATTGCTTGGTGAAGAAGTAATAATGGATTCCCAAATGACAAGAGGGATTCAGAAGCTTCAAATCTTAACACCTTCTGCATTACTCATTACAGACACAGTGCTACTGGAAATGTATTATTTGGAGCTGTCTCCTTCTACTGATTAGTTTTAAACAACACAATAATCCTACATATAACTGTAAGGCTCTATTACTATACAGAAACACAATGGTTAAGAGTGTGGTAAAATTACAAAAATACTGTACAAGTATAACGTCTAGCTTTCCATAACCGTGACCATGACCAAGGAAATGGCATGAAGCTGACTCAGGGGAGGTTTAGGTTGAATATCAGAAAATGGTTCTTCACCCAGAGGGTGGCTGGGCACTGAAACAGGCTCCCCAGGGAAGTGGTCACAGCACCAGCCTGACAGAGATAAGAAGTGTTTGGACACTGCTCTCAGGCACATGGTGTCACTCTTAAGATGTCTTGCGCAGGGCCAGGAGTCGGACTCAATGATCCTGATGGGTATTTTCAAACACAGCACATTCTGTGATTCTGTGATAATTACCACCATGAAGGCTGGAACAGGCCTGTGAGGTGGAAGAATTAAAAGATAATTTCTTAGAAAATAAATTCCTTGTGGAGCATATTATAATCGGTCCTTTACAAGAAAAATAAAGCCCCACATCACCTAACCTGCCACATCACCTAACATCATCTTAATTCTACATCATTCTTAAATCGATTCAATTGCAAAGGTGAGCCTGTCTAATTCAATGTCATATTTCACTCAGGATATTTCCAATTCAGGACACAAAATTCTAGCAATACTAGCTAGACTAAGAATATATCTGAAGAAAAAAAAATATACAGGGGGAAATTATATATTTTTTACAAGTGGAAATAGACCCAGTGACCAATTTGGAAACCTTAGCCAAGCAAAACCTCCAGTGGCTTTCAGCAGTGTTTTGCTTCATAAAGACAGAATAGTCGGATCCTAATGTGTGCTGAGCACATCTGCTAAGGTGCTGAGCACAGCCAATTACAGTCAACTCTGCTGCCAAAGTCACTCTCACTGCTGATATAAAAAAGGTTGGCTAAGGCCATGAAAATGTCTACTTCCAGTTCAGCTGGGGAATACTTGAATATATTATTATACCACAGATAGTTGTTTTAGCAAAGCAGCTTTTGCTACATAACACACAGCTCCACGTGGCAGTTGTATTTGTCCAGAAGATTAGCATTAATTCTTCACACCTTCATTTTGTACTCAATTATCACATCTTATTTTTAGGATTTAGTCTCTGGATATATATGTTATCATGATATAAGCTTTGAAATAATAATGATCTCATTACCACCTAAATTACATGATCAGATTCACCTCCATGCTCTTGTTACCTTTACCAAGAGCTGTGATATATCTTGCAACTGCACTGCTCACTTGAGTTGAGTGAGTGGGGATCGAGTTTGTTGGTTGGCTTGGCTTATTTCTTTTTTGCCTTCCTAAAGGCACTGTTACTTTGGAAAAGCATGACATACAAGGCAAACAGTTTTGAGTACAGTTTTAACAGTGCATGGCATGCATCCAGTTCTAGTTAAACTGCTTAGATAAGAGCGTTTGTGTAGTGTCTCTTCAGGCAGCACCAGTACTCTGACAGATGGGAGGTCTGACACATATGGCTGTGAGTAAAAACTCAGCTATGCCAAGAGGAGGGGAGGAAGAAGTGAGGAGGGAGTGAACTGAAATGCAACTTGTCAGCTCTGGAAGGCAAGTGATATCTTTTCTCATATCAAGTTAATTGCTTCATTATTAGGGATCTCTGATGAATTGATTACAGCTCATACCCTAGGGTATCCGTTTATATTTACATGATTTGATGCATATTATTAAAGCTACCTGCTGGCTTTTAGCAGCAGTATTTTATTTTAATACAAACAATTAAACCCTGTTGTTTAAGGAACAAAAAAATACTTTTTTTATAAACTGCACAGAAATTTTATAGCCTAATTTTGATAATAAAACAGGACTCGTTTCTCTGTGTCCTCAGAGAAAACAACAACGCTCAGTGTACATTGTTGGAGGACAACTGTCCCTGCTAATAATTTCTTCCTCGCTGTGTCATCAACACAACTCCCAGATGTCTGATGTTCATCTACCATGAGATACCTCAGAGAGACATTAACAACATCAGTGCCTACCTCCTCAGTAGATTAGTACCTTCAAAGCACTGCTATCATTTAATATACCTAAGTCGCTTGGTATCACATATAGCAGTAAATTTAGATTCCTTGAGAAGGAAAAGTGGTCTATTTTTTTTTGTTGTTTAATGACACTTGTCACACAGCAGAGAGCAGGGATTAGTGCAAATATTAGCTATGGTACATTTCTGAGGGTTTAAAGAACATTTTTTTTTTTTTACTTTCAAATCATTTACAAATCTGATCTCATAAACTCTCTGCATGAAGGGAAAAAAGCATTCTAAATACACAGAAAAAGTCAATAATTGTAAGGCAAACAGATTAAATGATATTGCAGACCCTAGATTAAGACTGTGAGTCAATATTACTGATTTCCTTTGTCCTATGTCTATTTTTCAGTTGATGGTTTGAAGGATCTGGAGGCCTCTCTATGAAAAAAATTGTGACTAATACATGGAAGGACACAAAGAAAAGTTGTTTAATTGACATTATTCAGAAATAAGGGGACATTACAAGTCTGGAAGAGGCCTCACCTTCCTTAAAAATGGTAGAACACTGAAGACTGAAACCAAAAAGTTTGATTTCATGTTATGAAACCTAACAGTAGCTCCTTGATATAACAAAAACTTGCAGGAAATATGTGCTTATCTACACAATTAATTATCCTGTGTCTTTAAACAAGTGAGTGACATACTCAAACCTAGCAACCGACATGTTCCGATCACTGCTTAAATGACAAACAAGTGCTTGTGCTGACATTCTAAATACACCACGAGAGAAGTGCAGTACCTCACTGGGTAAAAACTGGTTGAATGTCTGGGCCCAGAGAGAGTGTTGATCTTCTGGAAGGCAGGAAAGCTCTGCAAAGGGATCTGAACAAGCTGGAACAACAGGCTGAGACCAACAGCCTGAGGTTCAACAAGGCCAAGTGCTACATCCTGCTCTTAGGCCACAACAACTACAGCGCCCCAGGCTGGGGGCAGAGTGCCCGGGAAGACGCCTGGTAGAAAAGGACCTGAGGATGCTGGTCAGCAGTGATTGAACATAATCCAGCCTGTGCCCAGGTGACCAAGAATGCCAATGACAGCCTCGCTTGTATCAGTAACAGTGTAGCCAGCAGGACCAGGACAGTGACTGTGCCCTGTACTCGCCACTGGTGAGGCCAAACTTTGAGTGCTGTGTCCAGTCCTGGGCCCCTCAGTTCAGGAAGGACACTGAGGTGCTGGAGTGAGACCAGAGAAGGGCAGCAAAGCTGGTGAAGGGTCTAGAGCACAAGTTTTATGAGGAGTGGCAGAGGGAGCTGAAGGTGTTTAGGCTAGAGAAAAGCAGACTCAGGGGAGACTTTATCACTCTCTACAACCACCTGAAAGGAGGTTCTAGTGAAATGGGATCAGTTTCATTTCCCACATAACAAGTGGTAGGACGAGAAGAAATGGCCTCAAGGTGTACCAGGGAAAGTTTAGATTGGATATTGAGTTTCTTCACCAAAAGGGTTATCAAGCACTGGAACAGGCTGCCCAGAGAAGTGGTGGAGTGACCATCACTTTTGAAGTGTTCAAAAAACCTGTGGATAGGACACTAATGGACATGGTTTAATAGTGAACATGACGGTGGTGGTATGTTGATGGTTGGACTTGATGATCTTAAAGGCCTTTTCCAACCTAAACAACACTATGATTGTATGAAAAATCCTGTCATGGAACTTATGGTAAGCAACAACCATTTATTAGTCAAATCTCAGGTTACATGCAAGAGCTGGAGATTAATTTATTATTTGGGTTCTTATTTTTCTCACTTTTTCAAAGTTTAGGATCATAAAACACACATATGTACTTTGAAGTATTCTGGCTCATATAATTAAACCTGTATATATTATTATACAGTAATCACGGGTATAGACCAAACCAAAAGTGGTTTATTGAATTGTAACTGCAAGTGCTACATTGCAAGTATGGTAAGCAAGTGATAAGGCACAATTATTAAATTATTAGAAGATTGTGCATAGATGATATTACTGCTCTCTGGAGAAGGTGCTACTAGATCTCTGCCACTAAACTTCATTTTTCTATAAACTCCCTTTTTCCAGAGAAAGGGTCTTTATGTTTTTTTCCACCGTGCTTTCATTGTTGTCCATAAAAACAGCCAAACAGCAGTAACTAGAATTATTAGAACTGACCTGCTTATTTTTTAAAACTCTAGCGCGAATCACACAGGATAAAAGATAGGAAGAAGGATATTTACCATGTTATGGAAAAGGAGGTGGTCTAGAGTTGGGATGTATAGGGAACATAAGCACAACTGCCTATCTGACAGAAACAAGTATCCAAGATTTCAAAAGGAAGCCAGGGATGGCTTAATTATACATTCAGCTGGTCAAACCCAGTCAATGCAGGAGGGGGAAAAACAGCCCCTACACCCTTCACTGTTTGTAAGTAATGAAAGCACTGTAATCTAGGGGCAAATCAATACAAGTTTCCAGGGAGTCTGCTTTCCTTTTTCACAGTGATTTCACTGTGATTTCACAGTGATGGTACTAACATGATACAATCTCTGTCTAATTCTGCTTTCTGTTGTGATGCTCTGGTTGGACAAATGAAACCAATAACAATGTGCAAGTACCTGAATTCTTTCTCTTTGTGAGCTCTTCACTATAGAACAAATCCAGAATGCAAATTAATATGCAGTATGGTATCAGATTCTACATATCAAATCTTGTATCGTTACCATAATTCATGATTGAGACAAAACCAGTCAGGATTACCACCATTTGTATTCCCTGTACAGTAAATCTTCAGAACAAATCTAGTTTAATATAAAAACCCCTTCTCTCCTATAGCACATCAGAAGTTTGTATTTTTAATGCCAGATAATTAACTTCTTTGTGAGGCATCTAATTATTCTAAAAATAGATACGGCAACATGATTAATCAGTGCACATTAAATACACATAATCTCTTTATAAAGGAGTACTCTCTAATCTAGATATAATGAGTTACTAGTTACAACTACATAAAATTAATATAGCCTGAAACAATGTACATTATCAGTTATACAGTATGGCAATGTGCATTTCAATTCCTTTGACCTATTTAACATGGGTGAGTGTCTTGTTTGTGCACATGTGACTCCAGTTTTGCTTCTTATTCAAAGCACTGTTGCTTCCTATAGTTTTTGTTCAAGCTTTTCTATTTCTGCAGCTAATGGAACACATGTTCAATTTTAAAGGATCTGGAGCATGCTTGCTGTCATTGAGACTAACTAGGAGGTACTAAATAAAACTTTTGCAGACCACACCTTTCAGCCCAGACTTCTGGATTTTGAAAGACTCCTGATCTACTCTGTTACCGATGCAATATTCAGTGATTGTTTAAGAGCAGTGAAATAACAGAGTTTTACAGAGCATATTACTTCTCTTTGTCTATGTTGAACCTTCCAGCTGTTTATCTAGCTTATCTATTTCAGCTATCAGTTGGGGAGATAGGACGAGCTCATTACTAATTTTTTTCATATCAAAACCATTAACGAGGAACTAAAGAATTATCTGGATCCCACCTACTAACATAGCTACTTAAATATAAGTAGCAAAACAACACTGCTTACATGCCTAAAATGCCTCTCTTGCTAAATAGATGACTGTGGAGCTGGCTTTCACACATGTCCTCCCTATACAGTATCCTACTGTATTGATTCTGGTTTTGTGTATAAAAACACGTTGCACATATAACATATGTGAAGTGAGGAAATATACTAAACCTGAGCCCAAGATTAACAGGTTTTGTATTTTTAGCTATCTCCCATTCCAAAAATGATCAGGATCTTTTTCTAAAACAAATGCAACAATTAAAAATTCAAAAGGCACTACTTTTGTCACCTTCAGCCGCATGTTGGTTGCCTTCATCCCAGCACAGGACTGCTTTTACATATGTTATGGATTCTAATTTTAAATACTCAGGATATTTTGATTCCACTGCTTCCCATAGTTAATTCTTCAGTCCAGGAGAATTATTTGTTACTTAGACTGAACATTGAATTATTTTAACTAGCAAGGATTCTTTTCTTATCCATAAATAATTATCTGCCTTCCTTGAGATTTAAGGTAATGTTTTTGTGGACATCTGATTAGCCAGAACATATTTTATTCATCTAATCCTTTTTGTAAACCAGTCTTCCAGGTCTCCCTAATCTAATTCTAATTAGCCAATTATTTTAATTGGGTGGATATCTTGATATCATGTGCAGGGCTGTATTTTAATTTCTTTTTAAAGCAACAAATGTGTTCATGTAAATCATCACTGAATCCAGCAGTCTGACAGCTTCTAACATTTGATACAAGAACTATATATAGAACAAATTCAGATGTAAAAATACTCTTGCAAACATGGTTTAGGAATTTATTTCAGGTGTGAATCTACAAATTCACATCTGCTGTCAAATACACTGCTGTTACCTATCTGCCAGCAATTGTTTCCAGACACTGGACAGAGACTGCCACCCAACCCAATGCAAAATTGTTTCAGTCACACTTCAAAAAATTACACGGGAGTGAAGGGTTTTCTAATTTTCTCTAAGACATCAAGTGTATACTGCTGCAGTTTGGGGTTGTTTTTCATGAGTAATGGAGCTCTATTTTGCTCTCTATGCATTCATTAAAAGAATAAAAAAATGCATTTCCAGTACAATATTGTCAAAACTAGATTAGATGGAACAAACTGCAAGACCGTGTTTTTGTTGTTGGTGTGTTGGTTTGTGTCTGTTTATTTTCCTAAGATCCTTAACTGACAAAGAACATTTGATATTCTCATAGGTCTGGAGATAAACTTTAAGTAATATCTGTACAAAATATCGCACAAGCTGATACAAGTTCTATTGTTCTCTGGTATCCTAGCTTATTAAACTTTTATTGCTTCTAACCCATACAAAAAAATTCTGAAAGCCAGGGAAAAGACACCTCTTAACATTTTTGTCTTAGACTTTATTGACCAGAAAGCCTTGCACTATTTAAAGGAGCAAGTGTATTTCTTTCTATTTGATGATAAAATGCTTATCATGATAAATAAACAGAAAAAAGGAATTTTAATTATGGAAGCCATGAGTAAAAATGCTATCACATGATTAATAGCAACAGAAGAATGTTCAACACCTGTACTTTTCATTTCAATACTGTGACATTTTCACGGTTTGGCAATGATAGTCCCCAGTGCAGTGCACCCACTGAGACTGTCAAAAAGTGCATCCCTGTCTCTTTTTCTTGCTCTCCTGTTTTCCCCTCCCCCTTCCCACTGCAAAAGGCTGGAGAGGAGAACTGAAGGCTAAGAAGGCAAAGATCACGGGTTAAGATAAGAACAATTTACTGAAAACAGCAATGAAATAAGAAAACACACAGTAACAGCAACAATACTAATGACAGAGGCTATAAGAAAATTCATACAGAAAAAATACCCCAAGCAACAATAGACAATACTGGGCAGCTCCCTTTGCCAAGTTTTGTCAAAGGAAGGAAACCCTTCTTCCTGGAAGAGAGTCCCTTCCCCTGGCCCCGGCAAGGATGAGGTGGCATAAGATGACTGCTTCCTCCTAGCCATGCCACCTCCTAGCTACTGCAAAAATTTACCCTATCCTAGCCAGGAACAGGACAAACATTAATGAATTTAATACTATAGCAGGGTTGTTTTAGAGACAATTGATTAAAACCACAGTATACTTCAAAGTAAGGAAAAAAATCCCTTGTCATTAAAATGGGAAGGAAGTAGATTTGCTTGTTATAGCAACCCATGTAAATAGTGTACTAAATCTCTACATTTCTTGAAAAACTATTTCCTTAAACAGGACCTATATATTTTTTCCGAATAATTACTCTCCTGGCAGTTTAAATATCCTCTGCTTAATATCACATCCTTCTACATAGTTTCATAGGAAAGAATAGGCATTTTGAGGATATGCTTTCAAAGAAAAAACTGTGAATGCTTTGTTACTAATCTAGGATTTAAAGCCACAAAGAGTCAGAGGTAATTTGTTGGCTTAGGCAAACTCCTAGGATATATAGGATATACACCTATCATCTTAGATTACTGCAGAACCTTCTATCTTCTCTGATCCCATTTACTTTACTACTAAGAGTAAAGAATAATTTTGATCAAGAGCATGCACTACCACCTGTGTTTTACACAGAGATTAAATCATAACCTTGGCTCACACAATTTTTTAGATGCCACTCTGAGTAGCAAAATAATGATTGGCAGTAGCTACAGATGCTCCAACTATACAATAGAATGTTGTGCACACTGTGGAAATCAAAGCCACTCTAAATACCAAGGCTTGTCTCTCTACAAACCCTTGTATATCATTTCCAAATCTAGTGCTTAGGGAAGTAGAGCAAAATACAGCTTAACTTAAAAAAAAAAAAAANGAAAAGAGGTGTGATAAGAAGGAAGTCTCCATCATTCCTCATTTTCTCTTCCTTCTTTCTCTTCTTATTCCTTTTCTGTGGAAGACATGCCATTTAGATATCAACACCAGAGAGGCCACTACAATAATAAGGTATCGCAAAACTGTAAACGCAGGTCAATAAGTTCTTTGGTGCACAAAAATCTTGAGTTACCTCTGATGGAGAGCTCATCAGTGATGATAAATCCATTAAGACAGAACTAAGTATATGAAGTTAAATCCACAATATCATTAAACATTTCCATGTAAAGATGTAGAAGATGAAGTCAAGATGGTTTACCTCTTTCAGTTACAAGTCTAAAAACCACCTTAAGTGGATTCAGAAAAAACTGGATTTTATTCTTTAATTTATCACTGAAAAAAACATTCTACCTGAATGGCAAGTATGCTGCAAAATACACAGCAGAATTTATGAATCACGATGTCTATAGAACTCTTAGCCTGGAAGAAATTTAAAGGGTAAGTGAAAGTTGTAATGTAGAACAATTTCCATTCCAAAGTATGGAACCCTCAGAAGACACACTGCAATTCTTCACAGCTTAAGGCTGGGTAAGTCTCTCACCTAGAAATAATTTATGAATTCACAATCAAACAGAATTTCCATTTTCTGTAACATTTAACTCTCTAATGAGACATGTTTCATTTCTCATACTTATAGTGTAATCTCAAAATCAACATTGATGCCTTGAAAATTGTTTGGTTTATCTATCAATAAACTGACTACCACTAGCAACAGCAATCCCACTTGATCCAAAATAAATGCTTATTAAATAAATATTTAATTCTGGATGCAAAGATCAGAGACTTATAATATACTTGTCTTTGGGTAGACCATAAGAACTTTGATACCATAAGATTTTGATGCATAAACAGCAGTTTCCTAAGTAGTGCAAGACCAGAAACATAAAGTCATTCCATTTTCTGTTCTCAGACGGTTTTAAGGAAGAATGTCCTGCAATGTAGAGATACACAAATCTCTGGAGAATTACCTCTGTTATACTAAAATTAGTAGCTGTACTGGCAAGATGAAGCTGTGTGTTCCTGGACAACATACAGACCATAATGATGCCCTGTATACAGAGTTTTATATATAGAGATAAAAGAAACACAACGTAAATTTCAGCTACCTATGTACAATGAAAAACAAAAAACACATGGATTATAATTACCACATGAGAGCCAGCTCACTGAATTCATGCTGGTTACTCTTCTGCTTGAAAAACCATTTACAGCCAAAGAGAAAGAGAAGCTTGAGATCATAATTACTCATTAAAATTATACACAATCAAAATAAGCAGCAGCTAGTAGTTTTTCAGACACCAAATAAGAAAAAAGACATTAGCAAACATATTAAAAATACATGAACATGAATGCACAGAGCTGAACAACAGCAGAACAATTATGATGTTGAAGTTCTATAGTGCTTTACAAAAGTGTTCCCAGGAAATTAATTCTGAGGCTTAGTCTTGGTAACATTGGTATGTGAACTGTACTCTGCTAATTAGGAGATGACAATAACAAACAGAAGTTTTAAATTGCTCATATTCAAAATTCCAGAAAATCTCAACAAAAAGTTTACAAAACATTCTATAAACAGTGTACTAAATAAATAATTTTCCAACTGGACTATAGCACCAGTAAGAAAGCTTCAGTGACATTAAAGAGTACATATGAATTCATACCTATGTGGTCTAAATAGAGCATATGTTCAAATATGATGCATACTAAGACCTAAGGGCCTTCAAAGTTAAATATTAAAGGATAAAACTGGCTCTTAAAAGAGTTGAAATTGAATTTAAGATTATACCATGAATATATTTTTCCTTACTCTTACAACTTCATGAAAGGGCATTTTGACAACCAATAAAAATTGCAAGTTCAAAATAAATAGAAACTAATTCACAAACAAGCATTTCATATTTGACAGTCACCACATGAGAAAGAATGCTACAAAAATAAGTAAGAGCAATTTGAACATCATCCAGGACTAATTTGTACCAGTCTGTACATCTTTAAATTCTGTGCAAACTTGTGCTTTCTTCAATAGGACAAGAGTGTCTGAGCTTTAGACAATTTGAGAAAACAAATGCAGTTAAACGTGGTAGAATAATGAAGTGGATGAACTGAAGACACACAGAGAACAGAAAGAAAAATATGTTGTATTAAACACTTCACTGTTCTTGGCTATCCATAATAAAGAGGGTAAAAAAGTAATAGAAGAAATAGCAATGTTTTGTCATAATCTAGTAAATTCACAATTGAAAGTCAACAAATTCAAAATAATGCAGAAAAGAAAATTAAGAAAAACATCTACATAGACATTTAGAAAATTTTAAGTAGCATTCCAATATTATCTAAATTAATATTTAATTCCTTTTTGTGCATCTTTTCTATTAAAATTAATGAGGTCAAGTATAAAAAAGAAAACTAGTTTTCTAGTTTCTAGGCAACTCTTAACATTCAGTTATTCAAAAGATGCCCTTTCCTACACACACATGCAGAGGTTTATATGCAGGAGCCACATTCACGCTGATACAGTCCTTTTTCTGTCGTCAAATATTGCAGCAGTAACCAGCTGCAAAAAACGAGCCACTTCCTTATATGTATTATACCATATTTATGTATTTCTCATATATGTATGTCTTATTGCTTAAACATACTGATTTTCATACATTCTTTTATGCTTTTGTTAACCCTGTAGCGAAATAAGCTAATACAAGAGAAGTGTCTTATGACTATGGAGGAAAATAAAACCAGCAAAGTCTTTTTGGAAAAGTGTCACATCTTAGGAATTGCAGTCTCCAGTTTACCAGTCCTGCTAGTAAAATACCCCACACTGCTATTCACTTCCCCTCTCCCTCCAGATGGAAGAGCAAAAGGCAAAGATCATAGGTTGAGATAAGAGTAATTTACTAGAAACAGCAATGAGATAAGAAAACAAACAGCAACAATACTAATAATGAAAGGTGTATGAAAAGAAATGATTTACACTGAAAGCCCACAACAAAATACTGACCAGCTCTTCTCCACCACACCAACATTTTTCCCAACTGGAAAGGAACCATCTCCTTCTTGTAAGCAAGAGAGAAAGCCCCTTTTCCCCAACCCTGGCAATGACATTAGATGATACTGAACATATCTTTGCCATGCCTTCCCCCACTGATCTGGGATGGAACCAGGACAAAAAGGTTTCTAAGAAGAATCAAGACTATAGTAGAAAGAATTGCAGAGCTGATCAGAAATAGCAATGACTGTGGAAGACATTTGAGACTATCGGAATAAAGCAGAAGTTTGTTGTACTACTTATTCCATTCATCAAAGCAGTAGAAAGTAACAAACCTGATTAGAATGAGAAAGTGGCATATTTAGTGTCAATGAGAGAAATACAAGAAAAAAAAGGGCTCCAAAACAAAGCCAGAAGATAAATTCTGGCTTTCATTTTTTATCACAAGCATGTGAGGATTTGCTGCAGGTAGCTTGCCTGTTAAAGGTTTAATTACCTCTCTGTATTTACATAAATATATTTCTGGGCAGATTTGGTAGTGCTTACACAGAACCACCAGCTGAATCTGCTTGCTCAGAGACATGAAGAAATCATGACTAATCAAACCCCTGATGTGCATGAGGCCTTCCTGCACCTATTGTTTGTTTCCTGGGCCGATTTACAATGAAATCTTACGAACTATTACTGATGTAGAAAAAAAAAAGACACCTTTACAGCCAACTATTGACTGTTTAAGCGTGCATCAATATTTTCCCTTAACTTTCTTATTTTTTGCAGGTCACAGAGTTTCAGAATGCTGTTTTCTTTGTAAGGGGTAAAGACCTTACACTGCACCACTCTAATATCTACATGTGGGCTGCAAGTTAGATGGCTGTGTAGCACACACTAAATGATGTTCAAGCTCACAGTGTGAGATTTTCTCATGTTTCATATTTACTCAATTTTCTGAAAAATTGTACAGGATACTGCTGCAAAAAAGTGATATCAGGACAGATTTGGACCTCTTTACATGGTGCATGAAAAGGAAAATATTATGATACAAAAAAATTATAATTAAAATAATTAAATAAAAATAAAAATTAAATACTTGAACAGAAATAGATTAGCAATAATGCAAACTGTAGAATTGAAAATTAAAAAGAGTTTCACTTGTATTGGTGATAATTCATTTAAAAAAATAATTTCTAAAAATTTCTAAGAAAGCTGAATGTATTACCAAGGAGAACTAAGTGGATAACTAGTGTTCTTACGACAGCTGTACCAATGAACCCAAAAAGCAAGTGAAAGATGGTTTCCTTAGGTACAGCTGAAAAGGTAACATGGTGGCCTCTGGAATCCTCTTTGCTTAGCCTTAGCAAATCTACTCCAAACAAATATTTGGGACAATAATTTATTCACAAGCCTTTTCACTTGATTAAGACTAAAAATAAGGCCTTGGCACACAAAAGATACCTCTTCTTTTTTTTTTTTCCTAGTATTTCTCATTCAGCTACCCATCTAACATGTCCATTTCCCAAACATGGCATAAGTTCTACAGAAACAAGAAAAAGAGAAGCTGTGAAGAAAGGCTCCCTATGGAGGATTCCTCCCTGAGAAGGTTTAGGGTGTTTTCAAAACACATACTAGTTGACTCTTATCAGGTTTTTTTAAAGTATCTCAAGATAAAAAAAAGAGAAGAGAGAAATATTATTCTCCAAGGGAAGAAAACAGGAGTAGGAAGTGCAGAGTTAAGTATAAGCCACAATCTAAGAGAAGTGGAGCAATCCAAGAGAGGCAAATGAGAGGCTTGGACATAATTACACAGAGCAGGGACAAAGTCAAATATATTTGTCCAGGCTGAACAGAGACAGGAGCACCAGCATATGGCCTGGTTTAACATTAACTGGGACTAAGAGAGTAAGGTACAGACTTCCAGGTCATGTGTCAAAGCTCACAACTTTTGAAAGGAAATGGCTCCTTAAACTTTTTTTTGGCAAATGAGCAAAGAAGTAAGCAAGGGAGAGACACCAAAATACTGGTTAATTAAAAAATTATGGGAAATGTACAAGTCTAGGAGAGGTGACAGAGGAGTTTTTTAACTCTCATAGTGTTCTTTAAGTCCTTCTTGGTTATTTCTTTTCCATACTTCTTCAATTAAACAAAATAAAGGTGCGTTTCTGTTCTGAAGACTGAGCAGTACATACCAAAACATTCATGTGCTCTCAAACTTGTTGTATTTTCAATATTCGAATGAATCCCATGTTAAAACATCTTTATCTTAAACAGATTTGCAGCTCTTGAAGCAAGTATATGAAATGTAATCTGGGTGTCTAGATTCTAAATACATGCCCAGATATATCTACATACTTTCACAAATAGCAAGTAAAACTGTATTTTAAATTATTATTATCTTCCAAAAAGGTATTTTGAGAGATAGTTTATTATTAAGGTATGGTTTAAATTTTACCATCTAAAACTTAATCTAAGATGGGGTTATCTGAGAATTAAACTACAGTAACAAGTAATCTAAATTCCAGACATCCATTTATTCTATATTTCTTTTATTCAAGGATTAAACAATTTCACTACAGAGTGAAATCTTACTTTCAGGATCCCTACCAATATGCTATGAACTCCTGATGTGCTATTAGTGTTCTTCAACTTCGTATTGTTGTAATATCATAATTTATTTCATCCGAATATTATCAGAAAATTTGGTTACTACATCAGTTGTGGAATTCAGACAACCACTTACAGTTGCACCAGGAAACCACTTCTGAAAAAACTCGAATTCATCTTTTTCATCTTTCTCCATTCTTCACTTTTGTCTTCAACCAAGCTAGAATTGCCTTTAGAATTTCTAGTCATCTTCTTGCACAATTATATATATTTTCCAGCTTCCTTCTTTCTTGTTTAAGCTTTTTATTCATCCAGGTTTTTCAGGGTTTTGTTTCTTTATAGTCTTTAAAAAATTCATCACCTTTTCGTTTCATATTATAAATGGCTTAATATTTCTTTCTAAGTTTCTTTTGACAGTGTATTTTACTTTATTATTTTTTTTCCCCTAGCAATTCATGGTTCTTTCCTCAAACTACTCTGACTGTACAATGTTCCAATTTACAAGCAAACAAATTTGAGAATTCTTGTTTCTTCCAAATTATTGTCTGGCAAAAAGAAACAATTTGTCCTTCTTTCCTGTGGCTTGATGTGAAATTTTACCAAAATGGATGAGCAAAATTCCAAATTTGTAACAGAATAAAACCGAGTATCTACAACTATCAGTAATAAAAAAGAAAAATAAAACAAATGTGATTTAAAATAACCCCAACATTCATCTCTGAATGCAGGGATCATTTAACCACCATTCAAATCCCATTCAACATTTTTCATTTTGTGGCAGGCTGTACTGAAAAGACACTCTGGCCTCCTTATTAATATTTCTTTTATTTTGCAGGCAGACTGCTTCTGATCACAAGTAAAACCAGGCTACTACACCATAAAACCAAATCTGTTGATGCAAACTGAACTTTCTCCCATTCTCCTCAGTTATTCTCCTATCTACAAGATAAGAATGTTTATCTCTAGTATTTAGCTTCTAACTCCTTCACAACTTATGCCACTAGACAAAAATGCTGAACATTCTCCATTTACTACCCTTTAATTTTGGGGTCTTAGTGGATTTTTATAGATAAAAATATATTTGAAATATATATAATATATAATATTGCAACAGAATATATTATAATATTACAATATAATACAATATATTACAATATATATCTAATGTCTGTTATACAGAGATACTCTGCTCACACATATGTAATTCCATACCTAGTAATTTTCTGTTCCACCATGAAACTCAGGAAAAAGAAAAAAATCTTTTATATCCTCTAATGTTTTTTTCCACTTTCATCTTGCTATCACCATTCTTACCAAACACTACAATGTCTTTACAGTGTGGATCTTTCCACTGTCTTTTGACTTTATTGCAAGTTTCTCCCTACTTTCTCCTTTGCTTCAAAAACTAGACTAGAACTTCTGCCATATAGCCATGGTAACTGGTAGAAATTTAAGACTTTTGACAAATCAAGACAATATTTCACTGGGTCAGCAATCCAAATATGAAGAATAAAACTGAACACAAGCTTCCCTGTTTCTCAAGGATTATTTGCTTTCCTCCCTGCACAAGCTCTCTAGAAAGATCAGTTCCTAACTCTTGGAAATTTTTTTAAATTTTTCCTTTTTTAACTTAATATATATTTCAACTGCTCTTAATTGTTCTGATCTTCGGGAAATTCCTTAGATCCAAGTAAATCCAATTTTTTTTTCTTCCCCAACATGCCCAAGACATCTTAAAAACTGACAAAACATGTGTTTTTAAAAATATTTATCAAAACATGATGTAAAATCTCAGTTTATAATCTTCCATTTCCAGATACCAACAATATTGCCAATACCTAATAGGAAGCAAGGCATGAAAAGTCCCAGTGATTATTTTTTTCTCTTACAAAGTGCTGCAGAAACATTTTCCATTCTTTCTACTAAAACTGTTTTCCTACCATGTACACACAAATAACAGCAATTTTCCCCTCAATTTTTTTTCATGAACATGGGAATTACGTGAGTGATGCAGTTTGCATCCTTTGCTGTGCATTTCTTCCATTCTTTTTATTATTCCAAGTGTGTCACTCATCAAATGAATTAGTCTAGTTTTTCATCTGCCTATCCATCTACCTATCCATCCACCTGCCCTTGACTTAGTGATGTGATTTTGCCTCAAAGCAATACAATTAAATGTAAAAGTTATTGATGTACTACATGTTACAAGAAGCTATTTGTCTTTGCTACTAACAGAAAAACATACAGTATATTACCTCCAGTATCTGTTCACATTTTATTAAGTCTAAGGACTACAAATACATGTCCTAAAGTCATAATATGAATAATACACCTTGTATACTTACTGCTTATGGAAAACATTGCATTTAGAAATTACTTACACTGACATCACTTTTAGGATTTAGAAAATACAAGCCAGGCAATTGGAGGTGCCTTAAATAATCTCCAATTTCATATTCAAAGAAATATCGCAGTATTGACTCTAGATGTATTTGTTCCAGGAAAAGAAAAAAAATGAAAAAAAATTATAATACAACGTGTTTACTCACTGAAATAAAAAATAGTTCTGGACTATGTAGGAGTACATACTTTTAAATTAAGAAAAAAACCTGGTTTAAAACAGTCTTTAAGACTGGCAGTCTGCTTAACTCTGATCTAGACTAAAAATACATTTAGGTATGGCTATTTTCCCTGCCTAGGCAGTAGAAAAAGTGCCAAGCATTTCCCTGCATTTTCATTCAGCTCTTCAGACCTAAGAATCTCAATTACAACTATTCAAGTAAGTATGGGAGTAAAAGGGACATCTCCAAGAAAGAGGGTAAGACTCAAAAAATAGCTAATCAGGACAGCAATCATTGTATTTCCTCCAGGACATGAAGATGTGACTCTCCTAAACTAGTATTTCTTAAAAATAAATAATCATGGCAAGCACAAACTTGTTTTAAATTTTAATATTCATGATATATATGTCATAGTACCAAAATAGTCCTTTATCATCACATTTGTTTATGCTGTTGCTCTACACCATGCAAAATTAAGTTTTATGATTTTATGCAAAACCATGGTTAAATCACATAGGTAAGCTACAAAGGATTTTAACCATTCAGCTCCTATCTAAGCTTTGAATTTCTAATGACTTCAAATGTTATGAGGGTTTAAATATATTTAGGGCTCTGGATCTCAGTCTATCAGTGCCCCCCATATTTTCATATTACGGAATAAGAATGCAGCCAAAACCAACAAAAGAGACACAAAAATTACTAGGCATATACATTACAATTTCTTTTATAAAAGCCCTTTTTCCCCCAGACTTTCAAAACTAATGCACAGGAATTCCCCCTGAATAGGAGGAAAAACTTTGTTACTGTGCAGGTGAGCACACACTGGAACAGTGCCCAGAGAGGTTGTGGAGTCTTTCTCACTGGAAGTAATCGAAAACCATCTGGATACAATTCTAGGATGACCCTGCTTGAGCAGGGAGGTTGGATTAGATGGTTCACTATGGTCCCTCCCAACCTGACCTGTTCTGTAATTCTGTGAAGTCTGTCCCTTTACAACACTCTGAGGAAAATATCATATCTGTTGAGAGGTAGCATTTGTACTTTTCCCAGCAAGTACACTTAGGCATGAATCCAAGTGCATATTTGTTAGTAAACTTACAGCTGTTGACTGACTGCGGCTCTTTGTCTCTGCAAACACACTGGAAACGGAGCCAACCATTCCTAAACGAAAAAATATCTGACAAGGTGGCATGAGTTCTCAAGTCCATTAGCAATCCATATGCACTACAAAATGGTGTGGATGAAGGGGTACATTCTGTGTGCCCACTCCCAGCAAACACTTCATACAAAAGAAAAATTTTGAAATACAGAATGCCCTATTTTCTATCTTCAAGAAGCAAAAGGGAAGCACTAATCTGTGAGAGTGATGACAGGAGTTTCACAGCCCTGCAGGACCCAAGTTCTGTGACAGCCCCAGATCCATTGTAACATGAAGTCCACTACTGTTTCCTGAGAGAAGGGAAATTATCAACTACAGCCTGTAATTTTCACATACCTGTAGATTTCAATTATATCCCTTAGAAGGAAACAAGGCAAAAATAGGGCATGTACGAAGGACACCTTCGATTAAAAGCTTTATTCTGTTTACTACTGGAAGATTTTACTAGAGTTGATGACTTTTACTCTCGTCATTTCTGCTCAGGCTGATCCCTAATTCATATTGGTTTTCTTTTAGTTATTTCTTCTATTCAAAATAAGTCAAATTTTGCATCCACCCTCCTGCTCTGCTCCTGGACAGTTACTTTGCAGCTCAGACAACTTTAAACCTTTACCGACTGGATAATCTTAGATAGGCTCTTAGTCCATATTTGCACTTTTAATCCCTTCAAGATCATTAAAACTCAATTAATTAATTTCAAGATACAACTGCATCTGGACAAGTCCCATGAAGCTGATTACCAACGTTCCATACTGCTTGCAGCCAGGTAGTGAAAAGCACATTGCCTTTACATTTCCCTGGTCTGTCCAGAACAATGAGTATCTCACATAGAGAGTTAGAAGTTAGACTATGTTAAAGCAAGAAGCCAGACATTCTGACCTTTTGGAACTGTAAGTCACTGTGGGAAGAGCTGAGGCTCAAAGCAACACAAAAGAAAGAGTCTGGACAGGGTGTCCTTATAAACAAAAAACAAGGAAAAGATATCAGAGAAGTTCATTTTTCACTGAAGCCAAGAGAGACATTCTGATCCTGGTGAGACAGGTCTTCAACAAACTGGTTCAGAGTATAATTTTTGGGTTGTTTTAATATAAATACACTGCAAGAAGTTTTATTGTCTATGTTTCATTTGAATTTATTCAAATGTAAAATTACTTTCCCATTTCTCTACATGATTGTCTGAATAAAAATGGAAGAAGATTTGATTTTAATTGTTTCTATGCTAGCGTTTCTATGCTAGCGCTTTCTGCTAGCAAAGCCATTAACCAAGAAACTTGGATGCTTCTTGACTTGGGACCATCCTTACTGTGAGCTGACTAACTGGAAGAGGAGTCTATTTGGAAGGTTTACAAACCAATCAAGAAGTGAAGATAAAATTATTAAAGACCCATTCTTATAGGACCAGAGATGAGTAATCATTGGTTGAATCCTAGCTCTATGTCTGGAACAATCCTTCAGAATCCTTCAAAAAAATGTCCAATACTTTAAGCAAAGCTGGGTACAGCTTGATGAAACAGAGAATGATCTTTCATCTTTGCAATATATTCACAGCATTGGATCTAAAGGCAAAAAGCTTTAGAAGAACTTTTGACATTTGAAAGTTTATATACAATTGCCAAAACATCATAGGATGTCACATCATAAATGGATATTTTGACAGGTAACAAAGACAAAGCCAGCTAAGTCCACTTTCTTTTCAGGACTGCAGTTAGACCAACTGGATGTCATCAGTGCTTTTGGTATATATCACACCAAGAGTTTTAACTCCTTATGATAGACAACCATTTTCAAAAAGTTTTAAAACAACTAAAGTGCCTCTAAACCTCAAGAGTGCAAAAATATTTAATTGGTAAATACAAATTTACAATTAAAAACTTATAGAATACATGCTTGAAATAAGGACATTTTAATCACATGATAAAATTTGCTGAGACACAAATACTAGTATGATAATATACTTTATGTTTTTATATTGTATGCTATTCTATGTGGGTTTTGCAGTCCAAAGTCTAAAAATATATTTCATTGTCTAATGAGATCCATCAATAATTTAATTAAAATCAAGTCTCTCTCTCACAATGCCAGATGTGTAGATTAATATGTTGCCAAAGGTCTGGAAGAGCAATATATGTCAAGACAAACAAAAATGAAAGAAATCAAGATCGGTTTCAAAAACCCCTAAAACTTAAATTCAGCCAGCCTTACTTTAGCAGGACACAAAAAGACTCATTAACTTTGCTCATTTGTACATTATCTCTTTACAAAAAACTAATTAACTTAAAAGTGTCAAATGTCCTCAAAAAGAATCTCAGTCTATGATCCCTCCTCCCTTCCCTCAGTCTTTTTGATGTATCCTCAGGAATCATTCTTTTACTTCTAGACAAGAAAAAAGCTTCATACATAGAAGAAAAAAAACACTTTTCAATGTTTAGTGCTGGGACTGGAATATTGCTGCATGGGAAGTTTTTTTTTTGTTTGGATAGGGGGTTTTCTTCCTTTCTTTGTGGGAAAGAAGTAAAAAGCATTGGTTTTTCCTACATCCATTCCTCTAAAACCATATTTCTGACAGCCTGTCATATTTTATTCACAAAACATACAGCAAAAGAAATTTAAAAATAAAATTAATTTTTAAAAAAAATTAAATTGTGGATATCTAAGAGCAAGAGGGCACAGACATTACTAGTGTTAGGAAAATTAATCTACAAACACCAGAGGTTTATGTCCAAAAAAGAGACAGAGGAGTCCTTTTACTTTATTCGAATAAAGGGACAGGCCACGGGGCATTCCCCTGGGGTCTCTCAAATTTTTGGAGGATGCAGCCTCTTTTTTATCCTAATATCATTTTTATCCTCTTTCCCCATTGGCTGAGGTACTTGAGAGGTACAGACTTCCCGATACACCCGATACCGAATATTACCCTCTAATGTATAACCCTTCCTTTTAATTTTTAATTCTTACAGAATTTAGGGGGTTTTTTTCCCCATTGTTTCTTTCATCTTTCAATGTCTAATTTCATAAATAAAGTTTACCTAAAGTAAATAAACCTAAAGTTTATTTGTAAAAGCAAATATCTTTTTCCATTCATCAATCAGTGGAATCCTTCCCACTGTTTCTTTTATCCCCCAGTGCTAGTTTTATCTACCAGCAGACCCACAGCTTATTTGTAAAGACAAATTCGCTATTCCTCTCAATAGGAAGTGGGAGAGGAAAACCCTTATTCCTTCATTATTTTCTACTCACTTAAAGAGCATTAGGAAAATGGAAGTGCTTGTTTAGTTGATCCTTATCCTAACCATTAGATATTGACAAATATGCCCCATATCAGTCAGTGTCCCAGAGGTTCTGTGAAAGATGGTCAGCTAAAGTCCCAACACCGTTACATTTCACAGTGGTTATTTATAATCATACTAGAGCTGAAGCAAAACACCTCATTGATTAAGGTGCAATTTATGTGATTGCATAAAATATTTCACTCTCCATAGGTCAATATGAAACACCAGGTTCAGCAGGTTGAGACACTAAATGAATATGCTGAATATATCCACACATTGTTTTACCATAAAGAAAGTTTTACTTTGCCTCAAGTGAAGGCACCAGTCAGCCAGTCTTCAACCAGGGATTACAACAGATCTGTTAAAACAGCATTGGGATCTCTAAAAAGTAAGGCCAGTCCAAAAGATAAGGTTAGAATCAGCAAGATTACTTCCTGTGAAGTTCTAAGGAGAAAGAGCTCTACTGAAGACAAAACAAATGTAAGCAGAACTCCTGGAAACCCCAAGGAAGAGTAGTCACAAAAACCACACTCTTCACCAGGTACTTGTTCTGTCTTACATACTTTGTGATTTAAGGAAACAGGGCTGACATGTCCTGATTCCCTAATACCTGCAGCAATACAACTGCACACAGAGTGAAGAGATGACCACATTTAAGTTTGACCCTAATAAAACAGGGTGACATTCTTTCCTTTCCTCTTTATATTTCATAGCAAATGTGACATGGTGTTTCAAGTGTTGTAAACAACTATTTTAAACTGGTATTTTATCTTAAATTGGCTTAACTCACAAATAGTCTGCTCCTAATAGTTCAACATTATTATATTTATGACCTTCATACATGGTGATTCCTAATACCTCCTACATGCTCCCAAGCTAATTGATGCAGAAAATGCAGGAGGCGACAAAACAGGTCTTTGCTCAAAACTACACTGGTCTGAGAATTTCAGTAATAGGAGTCGTAAGAAAACATATTTCCAGAAGTAACTGCAGAAGTACTTGTGATGTCTGAAATGTGGCAAATACATTAACAGACATGGAACCATATCTTTTAGAAAACACTGAGTTATTTCTGTTGGAGAGATCCAGGGCCAAGGGTACATTACTCAATTAGAGTTTTGTATCAGACTGGGAAGAGCGGGAAGAAGGAGGAAATGTGAACAATTCCTAGGTTATGTTTTTCAATATAATACTAGCAGACTTGAAAAGCATTGGAATAATAGACGCCAATCTTCTCCACATTCCTAGAACTCAGAGTTCCCCTCCCTTGTTTTTAAGCTTCCTTATTATGACCTTGCAATTTAAACTGTATTTTACAAACTTAATTTGAATGAAATCAATAGAAAAATTCATTCACAGACTCAGACTTCTAACATAGCAGCATCACAGTGGAACTCTAGGATTTTATTTCACTATCGTTCACCCAGCATGCATCTATATAATTTTAGATGATCAACACATTAAAGCTGATTTTATTTTATTACTTTACAAGTGTATGATGAATTGAGAAAAAAATAATATGCTTTCACATTCAAAGTGCATGACAGACCAACTTGCCAAGTGTCATCGCCACTGACTTTATTTCCCCTCAAGCCTCATTCATACTGACTTCTTGGATTTTATTCAGGTATAAAATTTGCATTTAGATTGCTCTCCTAGAGGTAAAAAAACCCAAACAAACCCACTCTGAAATCCTGTGACTTCCTTTAATCTTATTGCAGCAACAATCACAGTGATTGCATGTGTCTGGAAACATTTTTGTATATCAAACTGCATTTCAGCATTGCGCCTTTAACCAATCCAGAGTTGTTACCATCAAGTATTATTTTATCCCCTCCTTCTTCAAACTACAAACAAGACAACAATGGTCAAAAACACACTTGGTGTTAGGAAAGGTTAGATAATATTTCATTCTATGGTAAATATATAGTAAAGCCAAATAAACTTATAAAAATAAATGTGTGACACATAACAAGGGAATAATCTTAAAAATACTGATATTAATAAAGTTTCAGAAGGAAGCAAATATATAAAAATTTACACTGGAAATAACAGATTTACCGTGTTTTCTTTTAATTTTTTCACATGTAGACATTTTATAAAAATGGCTAAAAATGTGACCATATAATATTACAAATGCAGTACATAATTTTTTGTACTCCCTGTAAATTCTGTCTTGCAAAACTTTACCCCACTTTTATCAGTGGAGGAAATCTGACAACTGAATGGTTTTTGAGTCATTAACTTAATATGAAATTTTTATCAGTTAATTCTTCCCATTACGTTTTAAAAACACAAATAAACCTCCTCTTAGAGTGTACTTCAGACATCATAAAAATAGGCAGCAGACTGTAATATCCTTTTCTACCATTTTTAAAAATTCAGAGGCTATGAATCAGCTATATCTGAGAAAACAGAAAACACTGAAAAAAAACCCCAGAACTTCAGCACTTAATTACTTTGCAGATTGAATTTCTAGTATTGCAAGCAATCATTTGGAGCAGACTGCCTCCTTTAAAGAGATAATGAACTAATTATCTATTAGCAGCCTGATCTAGGACTACATGCAAATGTAAATATGTACAAATAAAATTCTGTGAAGCAATGAAACAAACTGAAATTACAAGCTATATGTAAAAATTGGCAACACACACATCTATTTGCAGAAAGGGAGAAATGAGACCTCCCTCTCCTACAGAAATGCTGGTCATTGAAACTAACAAAAGGAGAGAGATCACGTATTCTTTAGAAAGAGGTCTAAGTGAGCAGGCACAGCCACCCGTAATTGCCTTAAAGCCACCAGGCTCAAAATCTGATAAAATCCACGGAAAACCTTAGCCCTGAGTTCTGTGTTATCCAGATTAACTCCAAAGGCTCCACCTCATTGCTGGGACCTGCACATGCCAGCAGTCTCCAGTTTCCCTGGCCAGGCTGTAGAGTCACTTTTCTGCAACCACGTCCTCCTGAACGACCTCCAAGGGCCAGAAGATCACTGTTGAAAAACTATTGCGTCTTTGGTAGACTTTGCATGATTACAGGCTGGCCAGCACAGCTGGGGCCTGCTGGTGAGCCCAGAGGCCTGATGGTTGTAACCCACCAACAATGACAACAACATGATTGAATTATCTCCTTGGTGTATGCACCTCTCTTTACACCCAGTTATTTAAAACAATGCCCTGAAACTTCATGTGTAATAGTAATTTACTATTTCTTAATCTTTTCTAGAGTGAGCTCATTAACCAAATTCATATCCTGATCAACAGAAAACATTGTTTTAATATTATTAGTTGTAGAACAAAAGGCCAACAATAAGCAAGAAGCTACCAGTTAATTCTTTACTTCCACTTAATACCATAACGTTTGTTCAGGGCTGTTCACTGTTCATTACTGACTTTGTTCTCTGCCACCAGTGCATGGTTGTTCTGCTGGTTTTGGCTGGGGTAGAGTCAATTTTCTTCATGGCAGCAAACAGGGGCCATGGCTTGGACTTGTGCCGAAAACATTTTGTTATTGCTGAGCAGTGCTGCGAGAGCCTTTTGTGCTTCGCACCTCATCCTACCCCACCAGCAAGGAACCTGGGGGTGGACAGGGAGCTGGGAGAGGAAACAGCTGTGAGAGCTGACCCCAATGGATGCAAGGGACATTCCCCAGCATATGGCATCGTGCTCAGCTAATAAAGCTGGGGGGAGAAGGAGGAAGGGGGGGAACTTTGGAGTGATGGTGTTGTCTTCCCAAATCACTGTTACATGTGATGGAGCCTTGCTTTCCAGGAGATGGCTGAACACCTGCTCATCCTTGGGAAGCAATTAATTAATTCCTTGTTTTGTTTTGCTTCCATGCATGGCTTCTCCTCTCCTATTAAACTGCCTTTATCCCAGCTCATGAGTTTTCCCTCTTTTACTCTTCTGATTCTCTCACCCTCCCCCATTCTTTCCTCATAGGGGTGTGGAGTGAGTGAGTGTCTGAGTGGGGCATTTTTGCTGCCTGGGGTTAAAGCACAACACTTAGACAAGCCATTATTGTATGCTGGACACCAGAAGGAAAAGGAAAGTTCTACTGAACCTAATCAGCCCATTATCTCTATATATAATTACCAGAAAAATGTAACAACAGTTATATTTAACTCAGGCTAAATCTGATGGTAAGTAAAACAAATCTATTCGGAGTGGGATAAAACTGCTTTGAACATCTGCCACATGTTACTTTTGGCACAGAAGCATCCACAATGCAGCATTCTAAAAGTACTTCTCATTCTCTCAAGAGGAAAGCATTTATCAGAAGTAGCAGTCAAACTCTGGAAGGTTTAAAGTTGTCAAGAAAATGCTAATTTAATCAAGTGCAGATTTCCATATGGTAGAGGTTCACCATAATCTCAATGTGAGTGCTTCAACAGTATTCAAAACTAGATGTAAATTATGCTGCAAAAGAGGTGATGCTTTGCCACAGGTTCATCTTTCAAATAATGCAACACTTTATTTGTACTGTAATTAAAAAAAAAGGCAGAGAGGAAATGGAACCTTGGATACCAATATGGTGCTTATGACAGCTGATGGGTGACCATGACAAGGCTGCCCAATATTCTGAAATTGACCTGGGCAACAATATGTGTGTCTGCATACACAAATGCATATACTCATACAATATTCATATCTAATACACACAATTCATAATTCTTACATTGCTCTATTTTATTCCTCATTACTCGCTTCCTAAATTTCTACTACTGCTTCATTTCAGATTACGAAACATGTAGAAAGTGCTCATGCACTGCAGCAAAAACCTGCAGTCCATCACCTGAAGTTTCTTTTTATTAATTTCTATCTCCTATTCATTCCATCCCTTAATCAAATCTGCAACTGCCACCTCCAATTTCTGATTAAATATTCCAATTACACAAACTTTAAAAAGTGTCCCAAAGAGCAAGTAAGTCTTCCAGCTGCTCTTTTATTACTTTTACTTGAGTCTCGCTCTGAGCTATTAATGAAATAGTTCATCATTTAATTAACTGGACTGATTAGCTGCTGAAAATTTTCTTGGTTAATAAGGAGAGTTCTAGGTGAGCTGACATGCAATCTCTTTCAAGTACTTCAGCCAGTTCCTATGACCACATATACTAACACACTCTGTCTCAGTACAGAATCTAAACATGCCAACCTAAGTACCACGAGGGTCAGCTATTCATACCTGTAAAACAGAGACAGCCCTAAACAATTTTCACTCCAGAATTCTAGGCAGGAAATTTTGCATATAACACAGTTCTCGTAATTCATCTGGCTGAATGAGAGGAATGGGATACTGTTTCTACAGTATTTTCAAAAATTGCATTTTAAAAATGCATAATGCTATTGACATTGGGTTTGCATTTTTTTAAAATTTGGTTATCCAAATACATGTCAAATGAGGTGGAAAGCTATGCTTAAAGACTTAAGCTTACATGCAAGTTCAGAAAAGCACACAAGTCTTAAGACCTAAGAGGAAACCTCCAAATTAAATTTGTGAAGTTCACAATTTTCTTAAGACAATGGTAAAAATCAAGATCTACCTTACCAGAAAATATAAAAAAATCAGAAAAAAGTACAAATAGTTAATATAGAAAGCCTAAGTCTACATACTCAGATAAATAATTTAAATAGGGACAATCTATGGAGCCTCAGGGCTTTATGCCAAAAAAAAATTAATTCCTAATTCATCTGATGTCAAATATACCCAAATTTGCCCAAAGCACAATCTTTTGTACTTATTGTTTAATGAAGTCGTGTTCTGAACAATTATTTCCTTCAGAGTTTGAGTCTGGTTTTCCTCTTCCTCATATTGTGAAGAAAATATTTTATTTTCAACAGAACTTTGATGCAAGAACACAGAAGGATTGATTTGCGTCTCTTTTTTTATTTTTCCTAATATCTAGGAAAAAAAACAGTCTTGGAATGCTTTAAAATTCAGTGTCCTTCAAAGAATAACTTCCTAATATATCATGTGGGTTAATACTAAAAGCACAGATAGGATATAAAGAAGAAATAGTATTTATCTTAAAAAATTACAAGGATAAGCATATGCATAATAGTTTGCTGCAAAAATTTTATAAAAAGTAGCCCAAAGAACATCAAGTTGCATTTGAATTGGAAACAGCTTTAAATTAATCTTGGAGAAGAATTTTGTAAGACCTGGCTATGTCTCAGTGTAGAATCTTCTGAATCTTGTAAATAAATGTTTCTCTAAAAATATATTTTTATATTTATTAGATAGTGCAATCCTGAATGTCCAGAATATATTTTTAAAATTCTTATATTTCCTGTCTTACATTAAAGGACAAATATTTTAATTGGCTGTGAATAATCACTTCATATAAAATACTGTTATCCTGAGCATAGCATGTGAACAGAGAAGCGGTTAATATAAAACCAGAACAAACTCCCAAGTATGTTTTATGAATGTTTGGTTTTGATTTCCAGTCCTTGTTCCCAAATACAAAATTACCTACCCTTTAGCATCTGCAAACGCATATGGAGGAGAATTCCTATTGACTTCAACTAGACTTAATTAAATTGTCATTTACTTACCTATGAGATAATATATTTGTGTGTAGAAGAAGTTGCTCATGGGATAAAAATTTCCAATAATACAGAAGGTAATGGACTTAGAGGGGAAATTCTTAGAGGACCTGAACTCTGGAGGTCAGAACTCCTCATATCCAGAATAGATAACAATTTTTGAAGTTTCACTGAGAGAAAACAGCAGTAGTCCTGTGATGGCATGGGAACCGATTAAAAGGGAAAGGACTGGAACAGCCCCTTCCAAAAAAAAAAAAAAAAGAAGAAAAGCTCAAGTAAAGAATAAGAACATCATTCAGCTATCCCAGATGAAAACTGAAAATGCAGGTTTAGTCAAGCCACATTCCCCCCATATCTTTTTGAATGTCTAGGAGAAAATGCTCAGAAAAAATATATCAATTCTTGTCTCTGCACACAAAGCCAGCTGGATTTTAAAGGAGGACTACAGAGGATTTTTTCTCACAGAACATAAGGAAAAACTTAACTTCTTCCAACTCTCAGACTTTTCATGAAATTTCTCAGTGTATTTTATCTCTAATTCAGCTATGCACATTGAATACAAATTGCAGAGTAGTCTAATCCTCTGTTACTCAGTGTGATAGTGACAAAAAAATCCCTACACTTATGAAAGAAAAATTGCCATTTGAAGGGGGGAAAAAAGAAAGATATGATAAATGCAATGTTTTACACCCCAGAACAGTAAACCCTAGAGATTTAAAATGACCCAGGGAATATAATCCTCCCAAAAATACATTTTCAATAGAAGTAAAGAAAATGCAGTATATGGAAAAGTTAATTAAATACGTAGTATATTTCTCTAAGTTTCAGATAAAGTTCCATTTTCATTTTTCACAGAGATTAGTCCACTGAATTGCAAGAAATCTCTGTGGATTACTTAAAACTTCTATGGCTTCTAGTGATTTGCTTTGAAAGAGACTCTTAGAGTCAGGCGATATGCAACTAATCAATAAAGAGTGCTTTTTTTTACATTGGAAAAACTGTCATGAATAACAGTGAGATCTCAGCTACTCAAAATTGCAAAAAGACCAGCTCTTGAATGTAGAGCAGACTCTTCAGACAAGCTAAGGCAAGGATGCCTAATCCTGTCAAAAGCCATGGATGCCTCCTGAGAAAGGAGCATGCTTCAGGTTATATCATAACTAGCTCTGCCTTTGGAGTTCCAGTTTAACTTGATCTTCCTGTGGCCAGAAACATAGATACTTCTGTGTCCAGCCCATCATAAGATGGGGAACTTGGGGAACTAAACTTGAGTTTCTGGCAATCAGGGAGATCACCAACACTCCCTTGTCCCTGTAATTTTTTGGCTTTCTTCTACTTCGTAACCCTTCTTTAGGATGAGAAGCTCTTAGCTATAGTTGCCAACAGTCTAGGAAGGTCATGTGAGGCCACTACTTAAGACATCCTTCTTCTTGAAAAAGAGAAAACAGCCACCCCCAAGAGACAAGCAACTCAATTTTAAGAGAGGCGTTTAAAAAAAATAGGATTAATTGTTCCTTAAACTTGCACTGCACACTGAGGAAGTCCAGGCAAATTATACTGAGCTACATGTCCAACTTCTTGACAGAAACCAGATCAAGACTAATCCCCTCCTTATTAAATTACTCATTTCTTGCATGCCGCCTATCCGCTTTAATCTTTTTTTCTCTCGCAGCTCATTCAAAACATTGGTGCTAAGGGCCATCCTCCATTCACATCTCTTCCTGGCTCACTCATGAGCTCTTACAAAAGCTGCAAATGTTCTTTTGAACTGTACACTCCAAAATACCTATTCATCCTAATTTTCCATACGTACACTGCTTAATACTATCTCCTCTGCAAACTCAATCTACCTTTATACATCGTTCAAACATTCCTTTTCTCTGTTCTTGGTCGTGTGCCTTTCTGTGACAGTTTCTAAGTTGTTCCACTTTTCTACATATACATGACTATCCTAAATACACTTAATCAGTAGTTGTAGATTCATTGAATTGTTTAGGTTGGAAAAGATCTCCAAGATCCTTGACTCCACCTGTTAACCTACTGCTGCCAAGTGGACCATTAAACCATATCCTGCAGGGCCACATCTACATGCATGATCAGAAAGACTCAGTTACTAATTTATGTGACAATGGTGACTAGCTGGGCCTCAATCTAAGATCAAATCTTTAAATAAAACCTGGTGGGGTGGATGACAAGTTATTTTCTAACTTTGACTAGGAAAAGGATAACTTTCGCAGAGGATCAAGTTTTCTTGAATAGTTCAACGTACCTTAGATGTGCTTTTGGTCTCACTTCACATCCATTCAATTACCAGTGCAACTGCCAGTTTGATAAATCATGATTCAGCTATTGGCAATCATGTTCAAAAATCATGAGGCTGAAATCCAAGTTGGTTAGCCTACAGTTTTTTAACTAGCGTCTTCTGTAGAAAGGACTGCCTTTCCTCATACTGCAGTACTGAATAGGCTGGCACAACTCATTTATCATTCATGCTTTCAGAACGCAATTATGAGGAAAAGTGAAATTCCAAATCCACCTTCAACCCCTTTGAGCCTAGAAAAACATATCTGAATTATTCTGCACAATCTGTGGGCGTACAAACGAGGTGGGGATTATGAAGCATTAAAACTGAAAACAAGAATCTCTCCTTTGGCAACAGAAAATTTTATCCCCTTCTATGCCAAAAGAATGGACCTACAGTCTTATCAAATGTAGCTGTATAGAAGAAGCTTGAAATTACAGAAAAAAAGGAAAAAAATTAAGGAAAAAGGGTGGAGGTGGAGCCAACTTCAAAAACTATCTTGGAAATTATGGATTTCATAGAACATTAAAACAGAAATATTCCCCTGCCCAGTAATTTAGCACTTCCCTTATTTGTTTTATTCTTCTTTTTTAACTTACAAATTTATTTTTTCAAATGTAAAAAAACAAAAAACAATTGTGTGGTGATAAAACACTGAAGAAAACACCTCAGGAAGAAAAAATAAGATGTTAGAAATAACTTTTTTTAGAAAACCCAAAACATGCTACCTAGTGAGGTCACTCAACAACTCCCCAGAAAATCAACCAATTCATATAAATCATCTTCCCTTTTGTAATCTGTATCATTGAGCCCTTCATTCCATTCCTGCCCTTCACTGCTTTGTGAGACTCCTGCACATTTGTATTATTACAGGGTTATGAAAGGAAAGGTCTTTTATATACCACATATGAGCAAACCAAATGACATCCTGCAGCCGCTTCAGATATGTCCCCTCTTAATCCACTTCCTGATGGGTTTTGTTTTTGTTCTGGGTTGTGGCCCTTTTTTGTTTTGTCTTTTATTCAAGGAACTAGAGAGTTAAAGAAAGAAAAAAAGTGAAATTATCTACGGCAAAAGAATGCACTGAGTAAGTGGTGAAACTAATTCCAACTATGGGGTTCTTTACAGGACTGAAAGAGATGTTCCAGTTTAAAAAAATGCGACTAAAACTAAAAAAAAAAAAATATTGCTCAATTTTGTTTATACAAGGAACAATCATTAACCAGTAATCATTAATGCAGCTTGTATTTATTCCTTATATTACACAAAGATATTTAGGAAATGTAAGAGTTACATTTACCGATGTCAAAAATGAGAATGAAAGAAAATAGCATAGTGTGATAAAACAGCATTTCATTAAAATTTCATTAAGCTCTGTAGAGTTTTAATTTATTGACTTCATAAAGAAAATATCTTTGTACTTCATATAAGAAACAAGTATTGAAAGACCTGAAGTTAATTATATAGTGAAATATTTTAATACTACATTGAATTGATTATACTGCTTTCAAAAAGACAATAAAAAATGCTTGAATTATAACAATAGAAAATTGAAAAACAGAAACTAAGCCATGGAAATCAGAATAAGATACATTTAGAAAAATAGAATAGAAGAAAGAAGCCCAAAAAGTGACACCAAAAGCAATGCAGAGTTTGAAATTGTTCAATTGTTCATACTCACATTGAACTAAAGATTATTATTCAGATGAGGAATGATTTATTGAAATGGTATCTTATATAAACATAACAGTATGTCTCAAAACTGTGAAAACAATTCCACGGATTATATCTCTCCTCTTCAAGAAGAGCACTTCACCTGGGGAGAACTGAGGTGAATAGCATTTGGGGTTTCTTTTCTTGAAATGAAACTTCAATTTCAAAGAATTCACAAATCATTAATTACTGAAAGTTACTCAGCATTTCTCCTACTACAAAAGTATATATTTTAATCATGAAGCCTTAGACAGGTTACATGACGTAGCTTCAAACTGAAGGAAGAGTTTCTATTGTGATGACTGTTTACTGTGCATTTTCCATTAGTCTGGTCATGTCTCACTGCATTAAGTCACTTTTTGAATGTGTGGGAATCACCAAGTATTTTGCAGCTGCTCAAACTACAAACAGCTAGAGAAACACACCCCACTTCTAAAATGCAGTGTCCGACTCCAGACCATGGATAAGCATGTCACTAGCTTACTTTTAAGTGAAAATCATGACTGCATTTTTCCTATTATAGTCTAATTGTGTGCTTCACACAACTTTTCTTCATGCTTGTCTTCTACATCTTCCTCTACACAAGTAAGTTGACAGAAAGTAACCAATTGCAGACAGTGCATTGAACATCTAAAACCACTACACACTAAATCTGTGTTTTTCAAATTACAATAAGCAGATTTAAGGAACTAATATAAATATTTTACATTACAAAAAGATCTGACTGGTTGGCAGTAAACATTTCATATTTCTTTTCATGTAAGATAGTAAGTCTGTACAATATTTGGATTATTGCATTCCCAATTCCTTCTGTCAATTAAAGCTAACAAATGCATACTATGGATTCCTACTGAAAATGCAAATATTAGTCCAAACTAATCTGTTTAGTCAGACAGAATATTAATGCTAATCTGTATTTATGAAAAATCAGTTTCTTACACGGCAGATTGGCTCTCAGCTGTCTCTTTTAACAGTCTTTTATTAATTAGGCAGATAATTTTTTTTTCAGTTTCAGAGATCAGCTGCTGCTCTTCCTTTAATTCAATTCTTTCTTTTGGTGTTGGTAGGTGCATTTTTATGAGGCTATCAGATCCTTAAAGAATGTGGCACCAATAATTACCCAAAGACCTGATGGCACACTTCTAGCATACAAGAGCACATTTCATCATGATGCACAATGAAGGTTTCTAAGATGTTCTGTCATTCAGGTTGACTTTATGATAAGGGACTGCACACTCCCCTTTATCTTTTGAATATATTAGTCACATTTGAATACATTTGACAAAGGGAGTTGCCTTAAATACATCAATTAAAGTCTTAGAGGTTTCATTAAAAAAAAATAGATAGCTAAGTATATCATCAAATAATAATTTATAACTTAGGTCTTCGTGTAATCAAGTGACAACCCCCAGACATTAAGTCAGCACGTTGTGGTTAGTATGCCACTGTACATGTGTGCTGTGGTTTTGCCTCAGCCAAATATATCAGGTAGAAGGGCTGCAGTGGGGACAAGGAAGGAAAAACTAGGGGATGAGGAACAAGTCCATAGACAACCAGGGATGTTAATTCTGCTAGTCATGCAACAGCTTTGTTTGACTTCTAACAGCCAGCTCTAGAAGAAACCCAAAATACCAAAATCTCTCTGTTGGAGTCAAGAAGAAACTTGTCATTCTGAGTGTTGTGTTGGACTCTTACCTGTGTATTTGCTGTGCTGCACAAGTCTTCAGATATAATTGTGTCAGTGAGAGAAGTGTGTTTATGATAATTGAATACATCTAGGTGTAGCAGTGTGTACCTGGGNCCGCTGAGAAATACTGCTTGCCGAAGCTAGGTGAGCCAAGGGTGTCTCTGGGGGGAAAACATCCCAGCTGCCGCCATTGGCACCAGCAGGACAAGCTCAGGCGGTTCCTCGCAGGAATATTGGACATACCAATACATCTAGGTTTTTTTTGTTACCAGTTTTGCACCGCAGTTTGAATACTTACTGTCTGCCTCAGCTGTGCTGATCCTTGGTTGTTAAATTTTTTTTCAGTAACAGGAATGCTTAGCCTCTCCAGTTTTGATGAGAAGTCAGGTATGGTACTGGATTCTTGCAAGTTACATTAATTTAAACAAGACGCAGGGCTGCTTTCTGGTTTATTTTTTTTCCTCCAAGAATGCTGTCACCCCAGAGCTCACTGGGTGTCAATGGAATTGTGTTTAGTGAGAGAGATGCTGATGAACAAGTTGAAGTTTACATTGTTTGAATGACAAGTGACTTAGCAGCACTGATAAAAGAAAATGTAAGGGTTATAGCCAGCAACCTAATGGCTGAAAATATGCATATTAAAAACTAGAAGGACATTATGCAAGTCCTAAAAACCAATACAGAGGAAAAACATTGCAGAAGTATCTCTAGTTTATTCCTCCCTGTAAAAAGCTTGTGAATCACAAAGCTGAAAGTTGTACTGAGCCATTGCAAAGATGGCAGTTGTTAGCACCAGTAACTGTAGCAGCAATAAACCAGCTTTATTAAGATGTTTCAGCCTTACTGCTCAGAGTGATTTGCTCTCTGCTGCTTCCTTTGTACTTAGGTCTACTGCACAGCCTGAGGACACCCCATTCTTGGTGCTTCTCAAGAGTTTTCAAGCCACTCACTGTGTCTACACAATCAGAGCTATCCTGACCAAGTACTGGAAATACTCACACATCCATTTTTCAAAACATACTGACAAAAGAAGTGTAATCAGTTCTAGGTTCATAGCAGCAAGAAAAGAAAAACCAAAACCAAACAAAACTAAACAGAACAGACCATTTTTGACAGTTCATTCAACCAGCACTTGTTCCTCCCTAAACAGTTTTTTCAAGACCGTCATCTACAAGTCTGACACATTTCACTTGTAGAGGTCTTGAAGTCTCTTCTCTGCACTTTCTTCAAAACACAAAATTTTGAAGATAACTCACAATAACAAATAATTGCATTTGATCAAGTGATAAAACACAGAATTGAGCAGAGAGCAAGGCAAGAGAGGGACAAATGAAGGCAAACTTACTGCTGGTACTCTGGTACAAGGGGAGCTGGTCCAACACCTTGGCAGGAAAGGGTTCCCATGAGGCAGAGAGCAGAACAGCATTCTGGATGTCAAAGTGCCTTACTACAGTTTTGAAGCTAAAGCCTGCAGAATCCAGTTGTGACAGGAAAATGCCTTTAAGAGGAATGAAAGCCTTTTGTGAAAGGAGGAGGAGAGTCAGCTGAAGGACAAAAGTCCCCCTCAACCAGTTAATGGGGCAAACTAAAGAGATCCTAATGAAACAAGAAACACTTCCCTTTCTAACCTTAAGTGCTGTATTTTCATAAAGTGCATGAGAGATGTGAGAATAATAGCAGTGAGCCATGCAGTGGAAGAACAGGAGGACAGGTCAGTGGTAGACAAACACTGAGAGTGAAATGCAGACTCTAGAAATGCACATTACATCAAAAATATATGTATTTTCAGAGCCAAGTTAATTATTGTCAAACTCATGCATGCATAAAATACACAGGCTCTGTCCTTTGATTTTTGTAATGCTAAGAATGCAGATTGTTGATAAAGATACTGGTTGATACAGAACTGGCCCCAACACTGAGCACATCACTTCTGAGGAACATCACTTCTGACCAGGTGCCAGGTGGATGTAACTCCGTCCACTCTCTGGGCTCAGACACCTAGTCAGTGTTTTACCCAGAGAATAGTGCACCTGCCCACAGGGATCAGGAAGCTGATTATAAATAAGCACTGTATAGAATAAATGATATTTGTTCAATTCACATCTTTAAAAAATAACTGAAAAAAAAATCACCAAAATGATGAAGGAATGAGTGTCTTTAATACTTTCTACTTGTTAAAACTATCTGCTTAATGCAAGGGTTTAATTTATTCCAAATTTTAAGAATACAGAGAAGCTTTAGCAAAAAAAGCCAAGCCAGACACAGCAAGATAAGCACAACAGTAAATAACACAGACTATGTACTTCCACGCCTCAAATATGTCATGCTTGTTTGTGAGGAAAGGTAAACACCATGTTAAACAGTAGGAAAGAAGCCCAGGCTTGGACCTTAGAACATTTCAAAATAGCTTCACCCTTGCAAAATACCTCTGCCACACGTGGTTTGGGACACCAGGAGAGAATGAAAATAAATAACAAATTCAGTCACCCAAAGCTCTTCAGATTTGGCCTTCATTGTTTTAGCACAGAAGTGTGGTACACCGACTTTCTCCCATAGCTACCTACCCCTTGTCCTTTCAAGCATGCCTTTGCAGCACTGGTTTTAGCATAATCAGTTTTGTGGATTTCCCTTCATCTCACTCTTCATCTCTGCAGGAAACTATTTAGTGCATTCACAAAACACAGCAACAAAACATATCTGCCACTTCTTGAATATTTTACTGAAACCTGTCCCTTATTCTCTCCACAGACAACAGAACCTTTTCCAGTCGCCTACAGGGTTTTTTTTTTTAGTTACAGATGTTGTCTGAGGCACAGCAATATTTCACTACTAAAACAGAGTTACCCTATAGATATATCCAGTATAAAAGAGAAGGAACTATCTCACGAAGCTCACTGATTGTCTTCCTTATTTACTGACTTTTCTGGTACTCTATCTGTGAACATAAACATTGTCCTGTAAAATATATAGTAGCTTTGTAAGTATAAAGGGACAGATCTTCTCTTCTTGTCTTCCTTAGTGAGAGATTTTTTTTTAAGGTTTGTGTGTAAGTTTGTCCTTATTTCACAAAGAACACAATGAAAAATTAAACATATAACACTCTTCTGATGGGCTGATATCACTTCCCCATTCCTGATTATTTGCCCACAGCCAACTCCTGTGCTTCTTCTATAATTAACAATAAGCAATAAAAAGTAAGTTCTACTACAAAAGAGACATGTCCATTTCCTACATACATGGTAACAAGCTTGAAAACCATATTTTAACTGGAAACTTTTGTGTTTCAGATCCACTGAAGCTGGATGAAAATGTCAATTTTTGTTTGAGTGCCTTCATTAAGAGTTCAGCAGCTTCTGGGCTCTCTCATACTGAGAGTTCAGAAGATTTTAATACATCTGGGAAAACTTCTCCCTATTCATGCAATGACCCTTTCCTCCTGCAAGAGAAGTTGTCTCTTGTGACTATTGTTCTATAAGGATTATTGTCTGGAGAGGAAGAATGCCATTTGTATTAAGTATGAAGCTTGCCCTCTAAACTGGGTATCTGGCACATTCTTTTCCATTCCCACAGAGAGAGAGCCATGTAGGCTCAGCAAGATGGTGATAAGCAATCTCTTAGGCAGGATTTTAAGTGGTTCACTTTCCTTCTAACAGCTGGAACCTCAAAATATCCTCCAGGTAAGCTGGCAAAGCAGCATTTTGTAACCTTTCCAAACTGAGCCCTACTTGCCTTTTTCTAACACAGAGAAATAGGTAGGGAAAACACACATAGCAAAAAAAGCTCCATGCAGAACACTGATTATTTTCCATGCTCCCCCTGGTTTTTAAGTGGGTAAACAGGAGAATGGTTGACAGAAGATGGCTCAGATACCTACTGCAAGTACCTCCTGAGAAGGGGCTCCCCTTGAGGATAAAATGGTAAACCCCATCTAAAGCATGGTAATCAGTTTAAAAATCATATTTTTACTGAAAACCTTTGCACTTAAATAGCTAAAAACAAAACCTCAAATGAAAACATGAGCAAACCTCTTTGTTAAAGTAATATGGCCAGCTCCAAGTCCACTCGAAACTCCCACAGCTATCATGTTCTTTTTGTTTTCTTTTCCTATCCTCTTCCAGTACTTGAAATAAAATCAAGTATTGCTCTAAAATAATTCATCCTTGCCTGGCCATATTCTGAGGCTTTACTTACACAACTCAATCTATATTTGTAGCTCTTTTTAAATCATCTGTTTAAGTGTAAATACAAGACTTTGTACTCAAGAATAAACAGGCAAAAAACTATTGGCAAAACATTAGCACGTAGCATTACATCAGATGGAGCAAAGGACAAGTCAATTCTACATTGCTTTGCAGGCTAGAATGCCATCTAGGTCTTATGCATTATCTTCAGCTAATGGGCTGCAGGTTAACACAAGCCTTTGGAACCTAATGCTGCCCCTCACACAAACTGGCCAAATCACTTCACCATGAACAAGAATTCATTTGGAATTCTGCACCACCTATCCTCTGAGTTACTCCTTTTCCTCTTTGAGTTTCCCAACTAGTCTTACTCTTGCGTTATTTCATAATCTACTTGCCATACCTACTGTATTGCACCCTTTCGGCTGTCTTGCTTTCCCAGTGCCTTCTCTCCAGAGCTGCAGGTCCATACTCAATCAGCTGTCCTTTCACAATATGTCCACATGGCTCACACAACACTTGTTTATATACCCCCAAACCAGCAGTTAGCTGTGGCAATCAGTCTAGAATTGTGCTGCTGATGTGCACAGATGTGTCTTCTACATCCACACCACCACAGCACACACCACAATGGAGACAGCCACGATACACAGAGTGTCACCATACAATATCAGAAAGCATCAGCCCATACAAAACAACACCTCACCACTTCAGAAAACCTCAAGCGTCTGCTCTTCATTGCTCTTCAGTCCAACCTTTTATACCCTTCATCTCACATGCCTTACACCTGTGAGCCCTCTGCACCCTTTTGTGATTGGGCAGTGCACCTCGGCACTCCATGTCTCATTGCCTTCAATGCTGGCCACCTGTCCTGCACAGCTGTAGCCCATTAGGAATGAGGCTCAGCAGCAGCCCCACTCCCAATTACCACAACTTCTGTGCCTACACACCACCATGACAATATTTATTCTTGCCAGTAGCAAGGCAAGTGTAAATATTACAAAAACCGGTCCCTTTCACACCTGGTACCCATTTGGGTATTTAGGACTACAGTCCAGATTATTCGGACAGAGGAATGTGCAGCAGAGCATCTAACTTCAACAAAAATAAAAGTTTTCCAAGGAATAACAGGGAACACGAGCCGTCAAGCAAAGCAGCAAGCGTAGAATCATAGAATGGTCTGGGTTAGAAGGAACCTTAAAGATCATCTTCCAACCCCTCTGCCAGTTGAAGGGTTGCCACTCACTAGATCAGGTTACTCAGAGCCCTATCCAGCCTGGCCTTGAACACATACAGGGATGGGACATCCACAGCCTCTCTGGACAGCCTTCCCAGCTGCTTCTCTCCTGTGCTCACAAACAACTCTCTAGGTACTCTCCACACAACTTGACCTTCCAGACAGCCAGCTTTAGCTTTATTCACACTGCTAGACACAGCCCTAGAACTAAAGCTGCAGATTCAGACAAATGGGCTTGCTCATTACTTATCTTTAAGCATTTTTAACACCTTTTTTCACTACAAAACGCATCACAGAGAAATTTAGATGAAGCCTGTGTGCTTAAAACATGTCTTTAATTAATCTTACCCTTGTCTGATTGAAAGCAAAAGCCGCGTGTTATCAGAACCCTCCTCTTTTGAGAAGGAGCTCTTCTACCCTTCCTTAAAAATAGCTGCTGTTAGAGGCCAAGACAAGCTCTGTCACACGCATATGTTCCTCTTCCATTTAACATAATCTGCTTCCCACTCAAGTTAAGTGTTGAGAACAAGCCTCCTGGCACAGAGTGTGTTGATTTTTCATGGTACAAAGAAAGTTCAAGTAAAAGCAACAGGATAAGACTCTCAGCTTTCCACAGCACAAATACAGAAATTGTATTTCCACAAAGTGTTTTGTCAAAACCAACAGAAAGGTTTTTTCAAATCTCTTTTTTCTTATTGTTGTTTGGCTTGCTCAAATCATATTTTTAGAAGTTTCAAGGGCAGAAAGTATAGATCTTGTTCAAAAACAAACAAAGTGATCTGCAGCACTAACTTAAGGTTAACATTGGTGAGAAAATTTAAATAAACCTGTTTGCTCATCGGGATCTGAGATATTTTAAAATAGCCTGGTTTAGACCTGATCCAGCTTCTGATTTAGACATGCCAGATGCAGATATCAATTAATACAGCTGATACTGCCTAATGGGGATTTTAAAGAAAAAACAGCTTCTAACACAGACTTTTTATAACAGCAGAATTTCCAAAAGGAAACTTCATTTTTATTTCCCCTTGCACACAGCTGTTTGAAGCACAGAATAGATGAAAAAGCACTCTGCATAAATAACTTCTTAAGCAAAAAACCAAAATCTCTCCCTCCCATCATAGGAAATGTCTATTTTCTGATGTACTTCTTGGAGTAATGTATATAAAATATAAATCCAAGACCAACTTCAAATAATGCAACCATTGCCAAAATAATAATGCACTTCTTCAGGTTATACTATGCAAATAAAAACACCAGCTTTTCTTCTTTTTCTACTGTGAATTATAAAATTTTCAATACTGATCTAGGCCACTGTAAAATTACCCCGGGAAAAAAAACCACACCATAGCTAGAGACTACTCTTCCCCAGTTCTATTGTTAGTCTCGTGGAGGAGCTGATCTGTATTGTTCAAGCTGTGTTTGGAGATTTTCTTCACTGACAGCAAAGGGCCCAGACCTTGTGCCTGTGACAGGAAACCGCACTGGGAGTTCAAACTCAAATACTGTGAGTGTTCCATGGTTATGCACAAAGCGAAAAACAAGGTAATTTCCATGAACCATGACAAACACCCAGAGTAAGAACTTTCCAAGCCATGTCATCTACTGATGTTAGCAACAAAAAAATCATCCTGCCTACATAATACTAGTTCTGGAGTCAACGATTTGTAGTGAAGGTACAAACCTTCCTCCCTTTCTTTTCACACTGTAAATGTTTAGACAAATGACTTCTTCATCACTTCAAACCTTGTTCTCTTGTGCACAAAAAAGTTAGTGTAATTTATTCCTTTTTTTAGTTTATTTTTTTTACATAGAACAAAGAATCCCACAGAGACTGCCTCACTGACAAAGAAACAAAAGATGAGCATTCATTTCTTGTAAGAGCCTGACTTAACATACCCACAAGTAACAATGGTTGAAAACTTTGCATTAAGTTGCTTAGCAGACATTTTACAATAAATAGCATTTATACCACAAAAGCTGCCTACACACTACTTTTCAGAGGAAATATGATTAAAAGAAGTATTCATAACTGCCCTGGTTGCATAATATTTTTTTTCATTTACTCATTCAGCATACAATTGCTCCATGGATGTTGCTCCCCATGCAGCTTAAGTTCCATTAATAAACACCATGTGGAATACCAACCAATGATCTTCTCATCTGTCAGCAATGTTACAGCTAGTCTGAAGTTTGGAGGGGAAAGACTTATAAATAACTTTTTAACTTAACTTATAATTAACTTTTTAACTCTAATAAATAACTTTTTAAATTATATCATTCTTAAGTGTCCTTGTTGCTGTAGTCATAACAGAGCAGCACCTCCTGCTGCCAATGCCCAAACACTTCAAACGTCAAGTACAAGAAAAACAGAACAAATATCAAGTACAAGAGGTCAAGGTATCTTGATGGATCACCACGGAAGTTAAAAAATAAATTATGGACATCAAACACTAACCAAAATTCAGTACAGTAAAGAACTGGAAACCAAATCCATTCATATAAGTTATTGACTTGAAAGTTTATTCAGATTCCCCACCTCTACTTGTTGCCTTTCACCCTGAAGTGCTTGTAATCTTCTCTTCCTGGGCATGTTTCATCAGCTTCCTGTTTCTTCAGTCCTGTGTCTCCTGAAACTTTACTTCTGTGTTTACAAAGCACAGAAGTTGTTTAAGTAAACCCACAGTGTGTTTTATCATGACATTATTACACCACAATACCAATGACACTGATAAAATCAGTGTGCCCACTGCATATCCCTGATCATTTACAAAGTCAATCAACTTGCCTTGCCTGTAATGGCTTCCTATACTTCAAACCCCGTGTCCTGAGACTTCCTGTTCCTTCTTTCCCTGCTCAGTTGCTCTCAACCTAATTTTGAATCACTTGAGAGATACTGAAACAGTGAACAACTAATGGTTGTTGAATCTACACAACTCAATTTAACTTGCTGATGCTTAAGGATCCTCAGTAAATACTAACTATATTAATTAGCCAGAATTATTTTCAGTGCTGTGCCAAATGAGCTATCAGTACAAAAATACAGAGCTAAGGCAAAGTGGAAGATGGTTCTTTATTATCAGCTTTCTTAATTTTTTTTAATTTCACCAGTCACTAGATTTTCCAGCAACAAATCTTTGTAATTAGGCAATGATACCTTGCTAAGAAAGTGACTTTAACAAAAAATCCTTTACCATTAAATCATCTTACCATCTTTACCATTAAATCATCTTAAAATTTTCCTTTCTAGGTACCAGTTTTATGATTTGAAGAATACATTGCAATATGTTACCATCATGCACCTCTACACAGCAGTTCTGTTCCTGGTTGAAGGCTGGCTTTGCAAGTCTTTCTGGAAAAGCTTCTTTTGCAGATATCTGAGTTACAGAAAGAAAACTAGTAACCCTTCTTTCATTACACAAAAAAACCCTCAAACCCCCAACAAACAAAAAACTTAACCAACAACAACTGAAAAAAACTTCATCAAAATAAAACTTCAACTAAAATAACCTAATCATTGTCTCACATATAAAACTTCTTTCAAGTGTCCTCTTGGATGATTATCTCAAATAAAAGATCATTTCTAATTGTAGAAACTATAAGAAAAACAATAAAGAGTAGTAAAAGCATCCAACATGACATTTTATTTTCTTTTATTTTAATAGTAAGTATAAGAAAGTTTCCCTCTTTTTCCCCAAAGCATTATCAACTTTCTGAAAAAAATTTTTACTTGAAATCCAATGAAGATTTTTTCAATCTCCTCTCATGTAACTCAGGAGTAGGGCAACCAAAGGCTTTATTTGTTGTCATATTCTTAACTGGACTTTATCTCCCAGCTCAGAGCTCAGGTGCTCAAGAATTTGTGAAGCCAGTGCCAGGAGATAGCAGGCTTCAGTGTAACAAAGATTTGAGAAAAAGAAAATTAAAACAAAAGAGCTTAAAACTCTGATGTCCCTTCATATCTCCAAGATGTGACACCTCAAGTCAGATATCTTTATTGTCGTCATATAATCCCATCCTTCCAATTTTTCCTGCTGGTTTTTTTTTCCAACTGACCAATTAGACTATTTTTAAACTCCATACCAGATGGTTCTCTTGCTTTTTTATTGTCCTTATTATCTGCAGTTTGAGGACGTGATAGAAATGTCCTGTAAATGCATACATCTCAAAAATAAAACCCGCACAGAGTGTGATTTCATGCACAAAGGCATTACCTGGCAGTCAGAGTAAGGAAGCTGTGTGCAAGGAATATGCCCTTGTGCCCAGACTGTCAGAGTCTTTAAAATGCATGGTTTCAGAAAATGGCTCCAAAGTCTTTGACATGCTAAAAAAATTTAAAAATACTTATAAACTAAAATATTATGTAGAACTGCAGAGGGAAAAAAATTAACATCTGCCAATCATCCTTATAGACTCATCCATAACTGCAACACCACTCTAGCTGGCTTTGCCATTGGGATGAAAGATAGAACATAACTAATCTGTCCAGCTTTTGAAGCTGCCCTGATCAGTTATGGTTTCCAACAAAGAAATCAAAACTTGCACTTAATTAGTAGTTTTCCTGTATAAGTGCTGGAAGCTTCAGAAAACTTTTGACAAAAAGAGGTTTAAGTTACAATAGGAGAGCTATTCAAGCTCAAAGTACAAGTGAAATATCTGGATGGGAAAGAAATAGTTCAAATGCCAGTATTTTGCATCATCTTATTACATAAAACTACACAGAATTTGGGTTTTTTTCCAATGCTGACATGAAAAGTTTCAGAGTCTTCAAATATGTCACAACAGTGCCATTTTCCAGCTAGCTCTGATGTCGGTTTTCACCAAGTTATACAGCACCAACATCCAGCTGACAGTGACACTCCTGTTATTTTGCTGATGTCTCTGCAACACAGTGGAACACAGTGTTCTCTGCAAACGTGGAAATAAAAAAAAATTCCTATGTTAATGAGACAAATTCAACTTGGCATAACCAACCAGAATCAGAGGGATTATTCTGACATTTGTTATACATGCATGTCCATAGACACTGAAACTTCCCAATATATTTAATTACTGAAACCTTTCAAATCACTAATAATAAAAAGTTTATGTTAAGTCAATATGATGGAAAACAGGCCTGCACTGAATTTCCTATGTGCCAAATTTTCATGACATTCAATATTGCAGATACATAAAAACAAGTGCAATCCACTATATTCAGTCTCAACTGTCATGTAATATTTAAAAGTCAGACTTTTGTACAGTTTGGAAAACAAGTCTGCAAGTGAACAAACAGAGGAGAAATCTCTTAAATTTTGACTTTAAATATAACTTTGTTAAAGCAAAATAAATCCAGCAAAATATTTTTCCTCACATATTTTGTTAGGGGGGATCGTAAAAATTCAAAGGTTTTGTTCAATTATTCATGATCTTTAAAAAGAGAATGAACAAGAAATCTCACTTTGTGAATACAGTTGTCAAAGTGAAAAGGGAAATAAAGCACAAATTGGCAAAGTGCAAGTGAGGTGCACATACTTGTCTGAAAAGAACAGAATTCTAAACAGAAGACAGAAAGACCAAGCCAAATGCAGAATGAACTGCTAAGTCAGTCAAATCTTGTGGGTTTAATACCCTTGAAGAAGTAAAAGTCTGCAAAACTATCCCTGACATAATATCAACCAGGGTTTCATCAAAACAAGAGAAAGGGAGGGAAAGCAATACATTGTAGGAAGATGCTTCCTAAACAAGATTCATATCTAACAGTACTTCTTATCTGAAGTACACTACTATTTCAAACAACATACATATGTGAGATCGGAACAGCACCTCCTCTGGGACTTTCTAGAGGTCAGGAGTATGTGCCACAGAGTATACAACCAACATGCCACATATGTAAACACTAAATTGCCCTTCCTAATGGCTACAGAGATACTAAGAATTGACAGAAGCACTTTGAATAGTGAAAATATACATACTTCCTTTATGAGATGCTTTTCAGCCAACTGGTCCTTGTCTCAAACCCCCAAAACTGTATTAAGATTTTAGTTAAGCTTTAACTGTTGTTTTTATAATTTTTTCAGCCAAATATCCTCCACCAAAGCTTTAATGGAATCCCATAATACAAAAAAGCCCACTGATTTTGTAATATTTATGCATTTAGTAAAACAGGAGATATTTATTAATGCTTTTCTGTCACTGCATCACCACCAGAAAAATTGTCCTACTCCACAGGAAGAAAAAAAAAAAAGAAAAGGGTGAATTCAACAAAATATTCAGTATATCATGTTACTATTTGGTATAGCTGTGGTAAACCTATCTAATTTCAGATTACAAGGTAAGGTTAAGAAAATGAAAGCAGTCATGAAGTGGGAAAGACAATAAGTACTAAAAATAAATAGGGATTAATATGCAAAATCTCGGTTTTGGGAGAAATTTATTCTATCAAAGATTCTACAAAAACACATAGAAAAGTCATGAAAAATCAAATCAGGAAAGTGTTACTTATAATAGCATATCACAGAACTGTGTGGACATACAACACTTGGAACAACTATACAATTCTGTACAGTGCTGCATAAATATTCCAATGTACCCTAATACAGCTCAGCTAGAAGTTTTCAAAGCACAATGCCAACTAATGTTTACATGGAAGAGGGGTTAACAGGATGGTTAACAGTGAGGGAATGTAACACCACTGCTGAAAGTGAGTACATAAATTTCGAATGCCTGGTCACAGACATGGAAACTGGCTTGCAAAAATCCTAATTCAGATGAAGCCCAAGGAATTGCAGAGACTTAGATTGCCAAAGGGAAACACAAGAGGTCAAGAAACAGCTTGTGTACTAGAGGTGACTCCTAACACATACCCACTGGAAAACAGGAAGAAAGACATGACTTTTATGCCTTCCCATAACAGCTGCAGATATATAATGGCTTACGGTGCTCTTAAATATTAAGTAACAAAAATGAAAAAAATAAGGTTTGTTTACCAAGGCAAGCACCACACATAATCAACTGTAAGCAATCTCTCTATGGAGAGCAATTTATATTAACAAGCAAAACCCAAGATTGTGATGGCTTGGAGGGAGGATAACACTTTGCTGAAACCATTTTACATAAGTGACACAACAAATGATAGGAATGCAGGAAATTGTGATTTCAGACACTAATTTTTCCTCTAACAGAAGACATATATGGGATTGCTAATGGCAGTAAGGAAGTTAATATCAGACCCTAGTCTGATGGATATGCTTAAATCAAGCTGCTGGGTTCAAAACTGAGATAACTAAAGTTTAGCAACTAGTGATCAACAGGACATTACACTGAATTATCCTTCTTCCCCAAAAAATGTTGAACTCCTGTATAGTCTGTGTTGCACATATACCTCATTCCCTCTATACAAGTGCAAAATTTGATTTGGTTTGCATTACAGATTGCAATTTCTTCCTAAAAGAACATAAGTTTATTTTACAGGTTTGTAGGCACACTTAAATGTTGATGGCATCAGCAAGAGTCATTCAACAAATTATTTTCCTATTTCAGAATCAGCATGAGTAAATGCAATTGATTCTATCATCATAGAAAACAAATTTGGGAGTAGAGAAATACATCTTGACTCACTGTTAGCAGTTATCTGATCAAAGATAAATCCCTGAGCTGTTTCCATCAGAGACTGCTTTGCAGTCATCAAGATTTACTACAGTAGGCAAATTACATAACTATACGGCAAAACACGTAACTATAGCTTTTCAAGTTCACAAGTGACCACTCATGAAGCATCCAGGAAAAGCATAATTTTCTTCTTTTCTCTAGGGTTCCAGCCTCTCCTCCCCATGAATGTTCAAGCCAGCTGTAGTTAAAAACACTGTCTTGAAAACCAGTAACTAGCATCCATTAGAGATTGTACTAAGAACTCTGCAGAAGATTTTAGAGTCTTGAATAGGCAATGCCACCTCTACCTGTTCTGATATCCTGGGAGAAACCTGTATGTTGGCACGTGCAGCTGTTGTAAGGTAACCTGTCAGCATGCCCTGTGCCAGTCTGTGTGGCAGACTAGTGGATTTTATTAAAAGGTAACGTTCAGTCTCTCTGAAGTAGGTTCATGAAGAAGGCACAAGGGCATTTGAAAGAGGAGAAAGCTCCCCATGAACCCACTCTCTGCAGCATGCTATGGGAAAGTCCATTCAGGATCCATCTGACGGTGCATGAAAATGCAGTTTCCAGCATCTGAATGGATATAAGACTTACTTGCTATCTTGTTCCTCTTCTTATCCTATCTTATTAAACCAGCTACTTTATTGCTCCATTTGTTGTCATGTCTTTCTTACTGAGTTCCAAAAGAACCCTGCAGCATTTCTCTCTCCCTCTCAACCCCCACCTCCTCACAGTGCAGAATGAGGATGCAGACATTATTCACATACTGAAGTTCTACAAAAACAAACATCTTACAACTATTCATCTTCTCAAGCTTCAGTACAAAAACAGAGTGCAGCTTTTGCTTATCTATAAAAATAAACAGAACTCTGTACAGACACTATGATATATATATATATAGAAATCTCTGTATCTGCAGGAGTTTAAGGTATCCCTTCCAACTGACCAGAGATGACCTCTCTGCCAGAGAGGATTGCTTTGTAATAGGAGAGATGGGAGTCCTGGCCAACCTGGGGATCATAACTTCTAAGACTAGGGTAGCCATCACTGTTGCTGTAGCATCTCAAACTACTGTAATATTTTTGTTATAGGGAATGTAAATCACAGCCCAGAGAGATGGAACTACTATAATATTTTTTATTTATATTAAACAATATTCGAAAACAAGGGTGGATATGTCACCCACAGATGAGTTTTTCAAATTGCTCATAAAGCCCCCTAAGCAATGCTACTACTTTAGCTGCCCAGGAACATGGAAAACAAAAACTGTTAGAAGTAACTGTAGCACAGAAACACAATCTTATTTTTTAAACTGCCTGAGGACTTTATCAATCACTCAACTTCCTTTAAATTTTAAAATTACAAGAAACCAATGACAGCAATAGTATATTAGTGGTTCTACATTTCTAGGTAATAACTTAATTTTAGCACAACCCATTTGTTTGTTTCCTATTGTTTGGAAAGAACCAGTGAAAATATTAAGAGCCTATTACATAGGTAAATATTCACCAATTCCAGTTACTCATAAATTCTTCTTTATATTTCAGGACAAAGATTCTCCCCCCAACTTCTAAATTTGTGGGCTGCCCATGTAATCTGGGTGAGAATAAACTGTAGCTAGGTTTGCACAGACTGAGCAGAGATGTGTTCCTTTGGTTAGTTTGCAAGTGTACACCACACACACAAAACAAACAAAAAAAAAGAAGACAAAAGAGAAAACAGGTACAATATATAGCAAAGGTTTTTCAAAATGTGAAGGTTCACCTCTAATACCTTTCTCTTTTTATAACAGCTACAGGGTTGTGCCACCCAAGAACCAAAGACATTTTTGTTGTTGTTATAGAGACACTTTCTAAATAGAAAACTCGGAAGGCAAAAGGTGAGTCTTTGAAATAGAAATTGCAAACCACGATGAATACAAATCATGAATACAAATACACAAGCAACATCAGCATTTTACCAGGAAAGAAAGCCTAAACATTTAATTATTATTTATTGCAAAGGCAGAAAGAGGGGTGGGAGAGAGGATCTGCTGATCCAGCCTGCATCTGCTTCAGGGGAAATACCAGGTATTTATTTTAGTATAGCTAGCAAAATGCCTCCTGGCTCTCCTCATACAGAAACTGCTCCTAAGCTACCCAGGAGTCAGTGTGATTTCCAGTTGGAAGCTTTAAGACTGTAAAACTGCAGAATGAACATCTCAGACAACTGCGCCGTGGGGGCAGAAGGGAAAACTGGGTTTGCATCCCCTTTTCCCCATTCCAGTCTGGGCTTTTCCCATGCATCATCCAGAGTCCCTCCCATGTCAGGTTTTTTCATCTTTTTTCTTAATTTTTTAAATTAATACTCCTTAGTCTGCTTGAAGAAAAGGATTCAAAGGAAGAGCATTTCTAAATTCTAGATTTCTAAAAAGCTGTTTTTTACATAAATCTATTGAGTGTTTTTACGGGACTGTTCACAAAACTGTCAGTTTCCTATTTCCCCACTGACACACTGACTTCTGTGATTTGTCACAAAGATTATCTCTGTCACATTGTGTGACATAATACAAAGGAGCTCAGAAAATGTAGTATGACATGCCAACTAATGCACTGAGGCAGTAGGGAAATTTAAAAGCAGTACATGTTTAAAAACTTAGTTGACTTCTTTCTGCCCTAATCCATCCTGCCTCTCCCCTAAGCCCAAATGGTTTCCCTGCAAATTTTTGAG
>VXBC01004318.1:1208588-1344287 GCA_013399945.1 Ploceus nigricollis
TCTCCCCTAAGCCCAAATGGTTTCCCTGCAAATTTTTGAGAGTCTTCTCTACAATAGCTATATTTAAGCAGAAAGTTCTTCTTGGAACAAACAAGTGTTTTCTCATAAACCGAAGTGCAGACAAGCGATTTGTATTTAGTACAGTCCAGAGTCTGAAATCACATGTACAAAGACTCTTCCAGAAGTGAGTAAAGAAAAAAGCTACCAAGAACAAAGCTGTATTTGGAGAAGATCAATAAATAAAATTGCAGTATGTAAGCAATCATCAAATAAGGAGAAACAGGGAAACCTGCAGCATCTGTGGGCAACATAGTGCCATGAAATCAAAGATTCACCCAAAGAAACAGTTCTTTCTTCTTGAAATAACCTCTGCTTTCTGGTCCATGAACAGTTGCATAATACAGATGCATGCATGGTTCCACATGTCCACAGAGCCAGCTGAAAATGTGGTAGTCACTCGAAATTTAAGAGCACCCTTGAAAGGCTGAAAGTCTCTTTAGGGCTTAGAACTATAGAATATCTGGAGTCATAGAATATAAATGTCTTCCAAAACAGTACATAAGAAAAAGAATCACAATACTACAGTGTCATGTGGTAGGGTCTCTGAATAGCAGAAAGTAATTCTATTACCATGTTTATTTTGAATTGCAGTACTATAGTGGTATCTTTGTGTCCTTCCCATATCAGCCTATTGCTGTTGGCTCTGTCATGCTAAGAGCAAAAAAAAGCAATAAAAATAAAAAATAAAAAAATAAANTAATTCTAGAATTGAAATTCTATTATTATTCTACAGTAAAAATGTTCTTAAGAGTAACTTCAACTAAATTTGAGGATTATGTTTAAATGTGGACAATTTCTGAATTTGACACAAGAATTTAGTCAAGCTTCAAGAAGAAATTCTGAAAATATTTAGGTGGTCAGCTGGAAAATTTAGTTATTGTACCTCAAGAACTACAACATGGGTAATACTCTATTCATAATAGAAAGCCTAAAAATACTTAGAATATAGGAATCAGTGTGCTCTCTGACCTAAATTCCATTTGCTGAGTATCATTTTATATTAAATAGGTTATATAGAGGTTATGTATAGAGGCTCTCTCATAATAATGTCATCACTTTCCTATTTTAGCGGTAAAAACTCTGTGTGCTTGGAGGACATATGCAGAACATAACATTTTAATCACTTCTTCTCTTTTTCTCTGCAGATTTTAAGAGTATAATCAAGAAATCATAGTTAAAAAAACCCTCAAATCCCAAAGCATCCCAAGCTATGTCTTGATTGAAGCAATTTTAACTTTAATGTAATAAAATCAGATTTAATGGTTTATATAAAAAGAATGAGGCAGTGCAAACATATCGTTTAATGTACAGTATATTTTAGGAGTTTCTACTTAGAAACATACTGTGTTTCTTCTTCTTTCTTACTGCAACCCTCGTTTAAAGAAGAGCTCCTTAATGTGTATATAAACATTTCAGATTTTCATATGAAAATTTCCACAGAGGTGGAAAACAACATTATTGTTTCACTGAGCTAAGAGGTGGCAGACTTTGGTAGCACCACAGAAATCATATTTGAAATTCAGTATCAGCAGTCCTGTAACCCCAAGAGTGTCCAACACCATAGAGCTGGACTCCTCCTATACACACTATGTTCACAAACAGAACATGGATAGCCAAGCTGGCTGCACACCCAGAGGTCAGGGACTGGAGAAAAGAAAAAAAAAAAACCAACAACAAAACAAAAAACCCAAAAATTAAAAAAAAAATAAACCACAATCTGAGACGCCAATTTTAGACAGAAGCAGCATGAGGGAAGGTAGGACTGCAGTTTATAATGTCACAAAAACAATGGATAAACTGTGATTCAGCAAATCCTGCAGCACAGGAATGAGGTGGCCACTTGATAAAAGCAGTGGGAGAGAGATAGCCCAAAGCAGATAAAAGTGTTTCTTTGGACAGCAAACAGGAAGCTGTGAAGGCAGTCAGTATTAGAAGGCTCAGTGACAGATTAGCCAAATTCAGGAGCTCTGCATGGCATGTACTAAAAGGACTGGGCAAGGATGCACCCTCTCACATGTCTGATAAAGCTGCAGATCCTGGAAAAACACAAGGACAAAGGACCAGAGAACATGTATGAGTGCACAAAGCTTTCCCTAACCCTCATCTCCCAGAGTCACCATTGGAGATAGGTATGAGGATTGACAGACTGCCACTCTGAGCTAGGAGCGTATTTCTTACACTTTCCTGTCATCAGCTGGGACCTCTCTCAGTAGGAAGTATATTCTTTCCAATACCATGCCCTCTGACCACTATGGTACTTGATATAGAAATATCACTGACCTTCTTTTCACAAAAAAGAAAAAAATCAGCAGCATCCATGATTATTTCATATAAAAGCCTCGAAGTTAACAAGTCTGCTTTCTCGCTTACCTTACCCTAGATCCATTTTTAACTGGAAAACATGCTTCTGTCAGCAGAGAGATTCGAGGTTAGAAATAAGGAGTGGCCCACCATAAAAATGGAGGAAAAAACTCCTAAATTATCCTGTAAGAGAAATCTTTTCTCAAATGAAAGGCAGTCTGCATGATAATGATGATCTCTTCATCTTGCAGCAATTAATTTGGCGCTGATCACTGACCACTGAAGAACTGTACAAGTAACAGGAAAACATCTTGCTTTCCACCCTATATAAAGCTGGTGTTCTGAAGACACAATTGAAGGTTATTGAAATCCAAATCTCTTCCATGGGATTTGCGTTAGGTAGATCATTCTGTAGTCAGTTGTATCATGCAACCCCCTTAAACTGCACTGAGAGTGTAACTGAGGTTACATTCTACCCAAGGAGCAACCACAAAAATTATACTTGAAAGACATGTTGAATCCATATTGCAAGTGAAATTAATTTTCCCATACCACAACAGCAATCTTTCTTTCAAGTTAATCAATGAAAGATGCATGTCCCATCAAATTCCCTTCATTTTTATACCCCCATTTCCCTCAAAGACAAATGAAAGGACAAGCATGACTTCACTAATTATGACTGAAAAATTGACTAGTGACTGCTTTATGTTTACATAATAAATAAAATATAAAAATAGGAGAGCTGAATCAAACTCACCAAATGCTTAGAATTTCCAGCACTTACAAGTAAGATTAAAGTGTGAAATTTTTGTTTCAAGTAAAATACATAAAGCATACATTCTAGTATGCTAGAATACGACATTAATTGCAGTAAAAACAGTATATACAACATAACATTTGGACACAAATTTTCCCATTCCGGTTCAGACAACCTGTCTTTTGTATTGCCATGTACAGTATATTAAAAAAGCTTAACAACTTAATTTAGAAGTTTCATACTCTTCCAATTAAAGCACACAGTAATAAATGGCAAATCTAAACTAAAATGTACTGAATACCAAACTTTGCAATTAAATTACCAATTTAATGTGAAGAAAAAGGAAAGATAATAAAAATTTCTCATGCTTTTCCAATAATATATTAATATTTATGATCACTTCATTATTTCCTGGTTTAAAATAAAACACTCTCAAAGTGATGTTTTTTCTCAGCTTATTTAATCATGTGTATAGTTTAATAAGAAGCTAAAGTAGTCAAGCGGTTTTTTTGAAAGTGTTCAGATTCTATAAAAATTTCTAAAATTTGACAAAATGAACTGATTCTGCTGCACAATACAGCTCAACAGAGAAAAGCATCATGAATGACTGTTAATGTCTCTCCTTTCCTACGGGTGGAGTATTCAGTAGAGATTATTCATATCTAAGAAGAAAAATAATTATTTGATAATCATGAAGCAGTTAGCAAGGAGACAGACATGGATCTGTTACACTGATTTCTAATATGTAACACCTCAGGCCTGAGAGGTGGCTTCATGTGAAACCTGAAGTTCACCAAAGCCAAGTGCAAGGTCCTGCTCTGTGTTGGGGCGGCTCAAAGTACAAATACAGGCTGGGCAAAGAATGGATTGAGAATAGCCCTGAGGAGAAGGACTTGGGAGTGTAGGTGGATGAGAAGCTCAACATGACCCAGCAATGTGCATTCACAGCCCAGAAAGCCAAACGTGTCTTGGGCACCATCAAAAGCAGCGTGGGCAGCAGGGCAAGGGAGGGGCTCTGCCCTTCTGCTCTGCTGAGACACCACCTGGAGTGCTGCATCCAGCTCGGGGGACTAAAGGAAAGGCTTGAGCCATTGGAGCAAGTCCAGAGGAAGCGCAGAAGTCAATGAGAGGGGTGGAACACTTCTCCTGTGAGGACTGGCTGAGTGACCTGCAGTAGAATTACTGCTGCTATACTTGATGCAACATCCAGAAGAAATTTTAATTGTTCCCTCTTCATTTAACACTCAACACCTGTCTGTACAAACAGTGAAGGAGTCTACCTGAATGTGTTATATAAGCATTATACCTTTTTTGATCAGAGAGATGCATTTTCTAGTAGAAAATTTTCCCTCTTTCCTTGGTTTCGTTGGTCTTTGGAGGCCACCCCTGTTCTTCTTGCAATAAAAAGAGAACAGGCATTATCATATTCATCATACTTTGCTCTATTTAACAGATTTAATTTTTCATGTTAAAAGGGAAGCTACAGATAGACTGTAAGACAATATAGGTAACGCAAGTTGGTTTTGTTTTGCTTTGTTTTGTTTTTAAGAAGAAAAAACATATTAAGTTTAATTACTTGGAGGGAAACCTTTTAAACATGTAAATCATTTCAAAGCAGTTCAAAATAGCAGACTACCTCCACATATCATATATGCATAAATATAGGCTAAAATTGCCAGTAGTCCTTAATTGTTTAAAGAAGGGAGAACAAATTAAATTATATATGTCATATAATAAAAAAAAAATAGAAAAACATGACAGACTTTTTCTTTAGAGCTCAAAGAAGACATCAGAGAATAAAACAATTAATCAGATGGCCTGTCTCAGAGAAAAAATGATCACATATGCAAGTCAAATTGGGCAAAGTAGCTTAGCCTTAATGAAGGAGGGAATTTGATAATATTGGCACATTTTACAGCAACATTTTCAAAATCAGACATTTCATTCTGAAAAGCCAAAATGCTTCATTTTTGACATTTTCTAGATAAAATACTTCAAATTTTCCAAGGATATGTCAGCAGGCTGAATACTTCTCACAATATTTTCAGAAGTCAAAGTCATACAGGAAGGAAAAAAACTTTACCCAGTCATTCATTCTATATTCAATACAAAGCAAATGAACACTTTCAGTGCAAGCATGAGAACAATATAAGCCTCAGGACACAGTAACGTTTTCACCAAAAGTATCAATTCAGAGCCCTGTGGCCTTCTATGGAAGTCAATTCCCACTTTACAGTGTACCTCCTACTAAAGCTACCACTTTTGTGATGAAAATCTTCTGGTGTTAGTAAAGAAGCATATAAATCTCAAATTATAGGTTGTAGAAAGGAAATGAAGAAAAAAGTATATTTTTCTTACTATTTTGGAAACATATATGACTAAGAGCAAAAAAGTAAACATGCATTTTGGTTTACCTCTTGAACCAAAACATAGATCTTGACAATTGTTTCCTTTTGTTTCTCCAAGATGTTTGCATCCATTTTGATTCAGACAAAACCAAGCCCGAAACACACTGCATTTGAGGAAGCGAAAGAAACAATACTCTGTAAGAAAGTTGAAAACTTTAGTTCACAGGAATTTGTAGGAAAAGTCAAAGGAAACCAGAGTCTGGATAAACAAAACTGCCAGAAGCAGCAACAGCAATGTTAATAGCTCTATTCTTACCCTGCAAATCCTGCTGGTTCACTCTGGATGGACAAGCTAAATGCCACCAACAGAAAAATACTGCCTACAGAAATTGAGAGCAACACATCCTACAACACCTGTGTTGATCATACCCAAAAAGCCACACATAACATCTACCACATGCCTAAAATTATACAGTACCACTCTGAAGGCATAGAACAGCTGCTTGAAATTAAGCTTTATGGAGGAAAGGAAATATAGGGCAAAACTACCCATGCATCAGATTCCTTACCAACAGGAATATAATAATTTTCAGCCACCAACACTCCCCTAGTGGAAAAAATACACAACAAAATACAAGTTACTGCTAATTGCCTGCTAAGCTGATGCTATAATTGCTTTGTGAGAATGTGAATGAGGATGTGTTTGTGAGTCTCATGGAAAACACAGCTAAAAATCTTTTCTTCAAATAAGTTCTTTTTGGAACCAGATCATGTTATTAAAGTCTCACTAAAAAGAAATCACTTTTTATTTAAGTGATAGGATGTAATCTGATGGAAATGAGTCACAGGAGATCTCACACTGAAGCAAAGCACTCTGCAGGGAGAATGAAATGAACAGGAAAGAGATCATGTTTAGGATTATCCACTGAGATCACAACAAAATGCGGGGCAAAATTTACAAAATGCAGTGTGAGTGGATGCAATGTTTCAGTACACAGCCAATTAAACATTCCCATCTCTCCAGAAAAGCAGAGCAATTCCAACAAAAGATGGATATGTTAGTGATTTTATACCTTACAGTTAAATACTGACATCTCTAATTTACAAATGGATAGGGACAACACAGATGTCACAGTTAGGATTCAGAAAGCCTTAGTGAATTTTCTCCTTAAAAACACAGAGCTCCTGTTATATTGTCAAAAACAAGCAAGTCAAAGCCTCCTTAAGAGACTTCTACTAGTTGGTTGACATGCTGAAACTGGCACACTTCATTTTGCATGTTCACACGTAGAAAATTTGAACTCACAAAATTATAAAAATAAAGACCCAAACCTTACAGCAATCAGAAGGAAAGATGGCATGGGGATAAGGAGGATATTCCTGTTGATAAGCCTCAGTTGTGAAAATTAAGGCATAGCCTTGAAAAATAGCAAAGAACTGCAATTCTATAGTTGAATGAAACCATATGTTCTGGCATTGCTGGAATAGTGAAACAGGTGGCAGTAATACAGGTGTTTCAGTGTACAGCCTTCAGGATTTTTTTTGGCAGTTTCAATCAAAGAAACAACCAGTTGCTTACCCTTTTTGATGCCAAAACAAAAAACAAACCCAAGAGCAGAAATACATGACTAGCAAAGAAAGGCAAAAAATCTCCACAACTTAATAAACAGTTCTAACAGCAATACTGCACATTGATTTTGTATTGCCTATTAAGAACACCAAAGACTATGTTACTGCCAGGCAACAGCAAGCATGGAAAAATAACATGAGCTTATCAATCCAAGTAAACTCAATATTGCAGCCCTTCCTCAAAAAAAAACCAAAAAACGACAAAGCTACTTTTTGTGGGAACAAAATTCTTCTTCTGAAACAAAAAACATAGGCAAACAAAACATGCTAGAATTAATCATAAGTCAAATAATGTTTCTTGTTTTTGCCAGAGCTTTTACTGCTACGTATGTAATGATTGCTGTATTAAGGGAACTGCTTTTTGCTCCTTGCTCTCAGATTCTGTCTATTGTATTTCTTTGGTCTAGTTATCCCCCGCCAAGGACTTGCTGTTAAAACTCAATGTAAAAATTTCTCATCATGATGCCATCATGACGAGAAAAAGTCTTCTCTATTCCACATGCTGTGATTAAAAGTATTTGAATTTGAAGCCTTCAAACCCAAAAACTTCAAAACAGTAAATCATACAGAAATTCAGAAACAAAATACACAAGGGCATTTTGGAAAACAAATTCTCAGGAACAATGGAAATTGGTTCTTTATCAGAGAGCTGTCTACATATCTCACTTTAAAAAGCCAGTGGAGAGCAGACCTACTAGAATATCCAGCAGTTTTCTGTCAAAATTTTTCCATAACTTTTGTTCTCTCTTTACTACAATATACCAAAAAAAGTTGTTCCTTCGAGGAGGAGAACACAGACATTTCAGTGACTACTTTTAAAAAAGGAGGAAGGAAAAATAATCATAAAAGAACTTTAGAAAAATTGATATGACTGCATTGAATAAATATTTTATATAGTTTGGGGGTTTTAATATAGTTTTATTAACTCCTAGATAGTAGGCTTTAAAGCATCCAATAGAAGAAGCATCACAGCAAACTGAAGATTCTGGAAAGTACAAGGAGTATCTAAATTATGCAAACCTACTTAAATTCACTGGACAAAAAGAGAAAAGTTTAAATGAAAATACACAGATTTTACCTCTTTACATTAGAAAAGACTTTGCAAGCTACACAGAAGTGAGAATTTTCTTTTAACTTCTTAGTGAATTTGCAATATAAGACCAATACGACAAATCAGGATGAAGTGGCTTTGCCATTCCATCTCTTCTGTACTTTATTTTGTGATAGACTACTTCAACATCATTCAACAAATCTGGAACAAGGTTATAATGTTAAAAAGCCACTGAAAGATCACAGTTAACATAAAGAAAGCATTTTTCAGAAGTGTATGTTAGTCCACAATTGTAACTTCATGTTGAAGTTGCATCTGAAAAAGTTAAAGAAGTTCAGTAATATGAATATTTACATTTCTGCAAAACTATGCCTCTTTCCTATTTATTGAATATTTTTAAATTTGTTTGTTTTCATGTGAGGGTTCTTGTATATTTGTTTTCCTTAAATATGGAAACGCTAACCAGAAATAGGAAGTGAGAACTCACAGAAATAATTTGATGAAAATACTTGAATACCTGCCTTCTGAGGCCAAATCCATTGCACCACAAGTTCCAGCAAAAGATTCCAGGATGTACGTATTTCTTTAGATAAGTAAGAAAACACAAAACAGGAGATATTTCTTGTCAGCGCAAAAAATTGTAAAATTGAACCACTGAGAACTCATTTCAGCTCCTTAAAATTTAAAATTAGTACAGGTACAGTAAAGGCAAGCCAAGAATATGAATTATATGTGCATATGCATAAGGTATACTGTACATTTTAAAAGCATTTGAGGTAATATCTATTTATTTTTGTATTCCTTGGTATTCATTATGACATTGTATTCAAACTCCTTTTGTTGACCAAGCCTCCCAGATCTCTCACGATATGTACAAAAATAAAACACCATCAAGTTTTAAGGGTTGGTTTATCTTTTTGCTTTATTACAATCTTTTTTCATATGTATGTATCACCAGACTGAACATCAAGGAATGAAGAAAGGAAGGGAAATGGTACCAGTGGTCTACTAGACTAGAAAAAATAATACTACTACAGTCCTGAAAAAGACTGCTGCCAAACACCCAGTGTCAAACAGGGAAGAAAGGCAAAAACTGAACCTGATCCTGAAAAGGCCTCCTAATTAAGCAAAGATAAACCTTTAATAATTAGTGTCTCTACATATTTCTCAACTGATCTCATTACTCACTTTTCTAATTCCTTGTTCTTACTCTCCCTTAAGAAGCTAGTGACAGAAAAATAATGCTGTTTCTCTCATCTTTCCCCAACTTCTGTGTACTCAAAGTCATGGAAGAGCAGGAGCTTTGTTGCATCGCTCTGGGGAATGGTTTCTCCCCCCCGCCTCCACCAGAGATCCCTGTAGCTGTACCCATGTTAGTTTAACCCTTCCTTCCTTTCTGTACCCCATTGGCTGGGAACCAAGTATCCCTTCCTGAACAGGAGTCTAGATAATGCCCTGTCCTTTCCTGGTTCGCTCTCTTTCCCTCTTCCCTCTTCCTCCATCTGGAAACCTCCAGGAATAAAGCCTTGGACCACATTGGGAATAGAGCCTCTTTTTGAAATCTTTTGCCTTAACCCTAATATATTTCCCCCAACGCTCTCAGATCTGAGCTAGTCTAGGAACTTCACAGGGGCTGAGGGGGAGATACATTAGAGCTTCACCCTGGAAACTTCCTTGCAGGCTCCAATTCAGAAGCTGTTTGCCGTTCTTCAAACACACCCACAAAGTTTTTTCTCTGAACTGGTTAGGCACGAAACTTAAAAGAGTGGTGAGAAGGTTTGTCCTTAAAACTAGAGTGGAACAAGGACAAATCAAGGCCTATGGAGACAGGTGGCAGGAGAGAATAGAGGCAGGAGCTGGCATGGAAGATGGGAAGGAAATTCATGTAATTGCACAGGCCTAGGAAAGTCAGACTGCAAGTGACCTGGCAGCCAGGATGGTTGTGGAGGGCTCTCTCCTTATGCAAAAAGGCCTATCAGCACAGAATGGTTTCATCCGAGGGGGACTAGAGTCCTTTTAGGTAACCATCTCCCCCTGATGGTGCAGTAGTCCCTGATGTGTGGGCTTTGTGGCATGCAGGCTGTACACACTGTCACAGTGCTGCACACAAAAAAAGGGAACCAGTCCTTCCAATATCTGGAAGGGGTCATCACAGCAGCCTCCTGATGCCATAAGCTATCTCACTGCCTTCTGTTCCAGGCCCTATAAATACAGGGGTCCCAGTAGCTGGCTTAAAATCTGCTGAGCTTTGAGGCCTTCTGATGCCAACTATCATTGGAGAAGAGAGGACCTGGAGCAGAGGGACTGCCCATCTTTGCGTGGCACACCAGAGTGATGGCTCCCAAAACCACAGCTGAAGTGGAAGCGATGTGGGAGGAGTAACACTGTCAAGAGTTTGTCAGGGGACACAGCCGAATTCACCAAAGACTCATTCCTGACCACATAACATCATGCTCAGCTATAAAACTGTCAGGTGCCAGTTTTCCCAATATAGCCATTTCTCAGAGATGGGCTGGGCATTGTTCTGCCAGTGGGAGGTGATGAGTGACAGCCTTCACATATTTGGTTTGTGTGGTTTTCCCTTTCATTGATTAAACTGCCTTTATCTCAACCCACAAGTTTTTTCTGCTTGCCCATCCTGCTGTGGGGGAATGAGCACATTACTGGATGGGAGCTCAGCTGCCGGCCATGTTCAATCCACATTTTCAAACAGAGAGAATGTAGAGGTTTTTACAGAGATAAAAGCTGTAGGACTTAATGTAAATACCAGTCTAAAAAAACACTAAAAAACTACACACCAGTATTTTTTTGTGTACATTTTCCTTTAACACCTTGTCACAGATTTAGGATTAAAATGCAAGTGTTTCTTTTAGCAGACATCTGATCTGTGCAGCTGTCTACTGTAAATGTCACAAACTACTGCTGTGACAAAGTCAGCAGAAAGACATCAAGCTTTGGAATAAGTGGGGCATAAAACCACTTATAATCTTTGTAGTTTCTTCTCTATTAAGTGAAATAATTTCATGAATTCTCACCTAAAGTCATGACATGTAACACTGAGACTGAAAAGAGTGAAGCTAGATAAAGAAACCAATTCAAGACTACTACCTGAGGCTTTGTGATTAATAAAGTCTGGGTTATTTTTTTTTGTATTTTCTGCGGTATATGTCTTCATTTCAAATGTGAATATTTGAGAAACACCTGCTGTGCCATTTTTAAAATGTCAAAAAGAATTTAGGATAATTATATCAATAACAATTCCATTTTCAAGTGAGCCTACATTAGTCATACAGGCTTTACTTCAATAAAAGGATGACTACTACATGCAGTGCTTGCCTTACTTATGATGCCTGCAAGAAAACATGATATCAGCATGTATTCTGATAGAAAAAGGCACAAATCCCATAATCATCAGGTGAGTTGTGACTTCTTTTTGACTTCATCTTCATATTCCTAATACAAAAACATATAAGACTTTCATCCAGAAACTTCAATCCTCTAGTCAGTGAAGAATTCACCAGCTCTTCTGATTTATATGTATATACATACACTACTACTCACCTAAGCAATCCCTTACAGCATTACAGGTTTTAGGTTTTTATCTTTTAAAAATCTACTCATAAATAAAAACTTATTACAGACATCTTTTTATTTATATTATGTTTACAATTCTGTCATTGATTATGAGAAAGATATTTAAGTTCACTTTTCTTCATCAAACACTAAGCTTTTAGTCTGAGGCAAAATGAGAATGTTTGATGGAAATATATGGTTTACTGAATGACACATCAATAGCATGAAGAAAGGAATTATTTGGCAGTTATAGGCATATTTACCCTGAAAAGCCAAATGCATCTTGCCAGACCATCCATCACCATTTCTACTCCTGTCCGCAGTATACAGATTGTTCTTCCTATTACTCCGTGTCTAGGTCATTAAAAACTTCCCTTCCTGTAAAATAACAAAAAAAAATCTTGAGGATTGAAGCCATACTTTAAAGCAGCAAATTATATTAGCTCCTTGTCATCTTTCGCAAAGTAAATACTCCCAATCTGTAATAAGAGCATTAATACTGCTGAACTATGTAAAAATTATTTTGCATTTTAAAGTGTTGGTTTGAAATGAAAATGCATAATGAACCATACTCCAACCTTGATTAGCTGATGGAAAAATTTCTGGCACTGAGGATAAACAAGCCAAACAATACCTGCTTAATTACCTGTGATCTTGTAGGGTGCACATACTTCATCCTTTATATAAAAAACAAAAAAAATCCACAGATCAAATCAATTCTGGTTCATGATACACTGTCATGATACAAGTTAAATATACAGAATATATGCACACACGCATAAGTTGTTGTTTTGATGTTCCTCCATACATATATTTAAAAACTCAGACATGGATGAAATATGAAAATGCAATATAGCTTTAAACTAGCAAATAACTCTGCTTTAATTAGTCTTTCCAGTAACTAGTGGTTTAATATGACATAAATATTGTTCCATAGGGTTGTTTTTGAGAACTGGCAAAGCCTGACTGATTAAATCTCCCATAAAACCTCCCAGTATCAATTAAGTAGAGAAAAATATGCTCAAGTAATTTAGAATGAGAAGGGACTAGTCTAAGTCTGCTATGTCACCTGACTTCCAGTGACTTTAAAAACATTTGTTTCTTCTGCAACCATGACATATGGTTGCCTTATGCATGCCAATCATGTCCAACAGCTATGCAGCTTTAAATCATAAAAATTTCAGGAAAGAAAAAACGCACAAAGAGCATCTGATCCATAGCACCATAAGTCAGATTGAATTTATAAAGAGGCAACTAGTGTCTCAAGAAGAAACAGCGAATTGCTTCTACAAGAACTTTTATGAAATCACAGATGGGTTGAAGCTGGGTCACGTGCTCTATACTCCTGCTCAAGCACAGTCACCTAGCCACATCCAAATGGCTTTGGAATGTATCTCCAAGGACAGACACTTCATAACAGCCCCGAGCAACCTGTGCCAGTGCTCAATCATCCTCACAGTGAAAAAGTATTTTCTGAGGTTCGGATGGAATGTTCCAATTTGTGTCCATTACCTCTGGTCTTGTCACTGAGTACCACTGAAAAGAGCCTGGCTCTGTCTTCCTTGCATACTCCTCTCAGGTATTTATATCTGCTGACAAGATTCTCCTGAGCCTTCTCTTCTCCAAGCTGAACAGCCCCAACTCTCTCAACCTTTCCTCATATGTGAAATCCTCTATCTCCTTATCTTTGTGGACCTTCTCTGTGCCTCTACTATGTCCATGTCTCTCTTGTACTGAAGCATCCAAAACTGGATCCAGCACTCCAGGTGTGGACTCATGAGAGCTGAACAAAGTGGAGGGATCAGCTTCCTTGACCTGCTGCCAGTGCTTTGCCAGTGGCAGCCCAGAATATCATCACCTACCTTTGCAGCAAGGACACATTGCTGGCTCATGTCCACTCAGTGTCCACTAAGGCCCCCAGGGCCTTGTCTGCAAAACTGGGTGCCCAGGGTTGCTCCTCCACAAGTGTGGGATTTGACACTTCTCCTTGATGAACCTTATGGAATTTCTGTCAGCCCATTTCCCTCATCTGTCGTCACCTCTCAATAATTACCCTGGAATGGAGATTTCTTGTTTCTTAGATCAAAAGTGCCCATGGAACAGAACACCAGGGCAGGCCACATATACCCATGGATGCAGCTAATGCATGTGTCAGGCTACCTTTGAAGAATCAGTTCTTCCACATTTCAGGCTAAATCTTTATATGTGTTTTCACAACTAATCATCACGGGTTTCAAGGAAGATAAACATGTACAGATTCCATGCTCTGAGGTCCTAACCAGTTCTGAAATTTTTAGATAAGTTAAAGCATTATATTCAACTTCCTTCTAAAAGGTGATGGAGTTATTTGTAGTCAGGCTATTGTATGTTTATTATAAATTTTATTATGGTCTGATACCTTACCGTTTCTCACATACATTCTCATTTAAATGCATTTCTAAAGCAAGAACATATCAAATAATGGCAATTAGAACAAGTCAAAAAATATCTTAATTTGTACCCACAAGGAAAAGTTCAAGTATTTGAAACCTGAGTGAATATTTTAACCTGAATGTCTGAAACAAGAACATAAAAGTCAGTCCTAAACACACATGCATACTCTAATGTATGGTAATATTTTAAAATACAGTACTTAAAAATTTCTTTGTTTACATTAGGCTGCTGCTACATAATGTCACTTCAATCCATAACATTTTTGTTGCCGTGGAACATTGAGACCATCTCTTCTTTTATATGCAACTGAGGCCAAGATGTCCAGTCACTAGTTGGATAAGCACATGTCAGTGGTGCTGACCAAATTTGGATCAGGCTCTGAAATAACCAATAATCCTGAAGTAGGAAAGCAAATCCTAATCCTTTCAAATCATGAAGAGTGTGACAGCAATTCCTTCATAGGACATGCATCTTATGTACTTGTTTTTTACTTAAATTCCTTTAATTCTATTATAGGAAATCAGATGAGGTGTCAAAAACTGAGTCATATGAAAGAGAAGAGGAATAAGGGGAACCATAATATGATGTTTGTCATTTGTTATGCAAACCTGGCTCTCTTGAGCTACCTGCCAACAAACAGCACCAACAAAACAAGATGATCAGGAAACTGTTTCACTCCCAAGCTTCTTTTGCACCATAGGTATTTTCATCCTTTTCTATCATTGTATTAGGCAGACCAGAGTAGGTCAGTACCGTATTAGCTGAGAAGACTGGGAACAGAGGGAATAGTTTAATGGGGTAATTCTTGCTTCCAAATCTAGAAATGTTTTCTCAGGCATTTACTGTTTCTTATACATCTAGCAAAGTTATACATTACAGTTTAAGGCGATGGCCCAGTATTACTACTTTTCCTCTTGGCACAAAGCAGGGATATTTCTAGTCTGTACAGAAAATGCTGGTCTAAATTTACAGCATTTTTGCAACACATTTGCAAAACACAGACCTTTTCCGAATCCCTCTTCTGAAAAGCAATATCTCATTCTTGAGTGGGCTGACGATTTTAGTTTTCATCTCCTCTGTTAATTAAGCACTAATGAAAGTAAGTGGTAAAAAGCCAGCTTTTGAGAGCTATTCAGGAGCAATCACACATTGAACAGTTGATTAATGAAGCATTAATAATGTCTTTTAGTATAAAGCAGTAAGGAAAAGAAACACAATTAAAAAAATCCAAGAAAAGTAGATAGTATTTTCTAAAATGCCAGCATAACCAACAAATATAACTATATAGTTGCACATACATACTGAAATAAAGAGTTTTGAGCATTTGGAAAGCAGAAGAGGCTTGAAAAGATAGCTAACAACATTTAAACGTCAGGCTGGAAATAAAGATAAATCTCCAGTGAATTCCTACATTTTAGATGAACAACAGCACTGGACTGTTACATGTGGTATAGCTATAAAACATGAGATGTGGAATTTGCTTAGCACAGAGACTATACAGACAAAGCCTTTATGTAGTTTTCCTGTCATGCTGTCCATTAAAGGACTAACTGCAAGTATTTATCAGCAGCTACAACAGTTTCTCATCTTAAAATTGTCATGTTTCTACTGTTGATTTTATGACAGTTAAGTCAGATTAATAATACAAGCTTCCTTTTTCTGTACATTATCCTGGAGGTTCACTCAGACATTTGTCCATTGTATCCACAGGAATGAATGAACCTGGCAGAGATGCTGACTCAGCCACAGGAACTAAACAATAATATTTAGCTTGGTCCAGGGATACCTATAGCCACTTTAGCAGCAGAGTAGCAATTACGTTGGGCACTCAGGGAGAAGCATATCATCTATGTAGTGTCATGGTGCCTCCAAACAGCTTTTTAAGGAAAATTTTTGTCACTTTCTTTTCATTCATGTGCTTTAAATTAGAAGTAGAGGAGCCTGCACTCAACTGACCAATGGAAAAATTATGTGCTATGCAAGAATAGAAGATACACAACCACTAATGTTTATCATCTCTCTTGGTTTTTATATCAACCAGAAATGCTTATATACAGAGTTTTGGCTCATGTTTAAATCATTAAGCACACCTAACATTTACAACAGGACAATTGTTGCTAGCACTCTCTGTCTTAAAGGGGAAGAAAACTGAAATTATACAACTATTGTGAACTTGTTTAAAAGGTACAGCCTGGTGATCAAATTACAGGGAGACATGCATTTACAGAACCTCTCTTTTCTGTCTCACTTTCCTTGAATAAAAAAATAATTTTAAAAAGTCACATATAGCAATACAGGTAACAAACATGCTAAGACTACAAAACTGCAGTAGTAGTGTACATAAACCATATTCAGAGATAAAGGCATTTGTAGCAAGGTAATATTCTAGTTATTATTTTTATTGTTTATATTAAACTAGTCCTTCACAGTTGATACTGGCAAATTTTTTGTCTTGCTACAACACACTCATAACAGCCTAAATTCCTAAGAACCTTTCAAGATAAAGATAGCAAGTAGGCCAAGAAAAAGAAAAGAAACATGAGCATCCTAGGGTGAATTGGGTATTTTGACATGAGATAATAAATGTAAGCTGACCAAAGAAATTAGGCAACCCTCACCCACAGGTCCACTTACTACACAGCCTTAATTGAGAATGCCACCAGATTCTCTATGGAATTAAGACCTAAAAGCTAGCACACTCAAGCCTATCACAGGTTAAAAAAACAAAAACAAAACAAAAAAAATTTTTGATAATACCTATTTAAAGAATCAGTAAAGGACCAGAAGGGGGCCCCAGTTTGAAAAATCAAGTTTCAAGGGTGCTTATACACATAATAATTGTGCAGTAAGTCCATAGGATTATTTCCACTGATGTCAAAAGCCTATGGATTAAATCCCTTATGGAAAAGTAAGCTTTCCAGGGGATGAGCTGAAGGTCAGCTCTCTTTATACTGTTAGTTAACAAACTGCCGACGCCAATGCCCGACTTTCAGCTTAACAATAGACAGGCTCATATCAGCATGATAGTTACAGCAGAAAACAATTTGGCAGAGGACTGCATAGCTTAATTGTCATCAATAGTCTCATGTCAAGTATGTTCTAGACAAATATTGGTGATCTGTGTCAAATATGTGTTTCCTGAGCCTCCTAGTGTTACGTGATGTGATAAAAAGCTCATCTGTACACAGAAGCACAGAGAGACAACAGCAGATGCAGCAACCTGAATAATAAACAGCCTGTCCTGGCTCCTCCCAGGTCCATATCCATAAGTCCAGATAGGCACAGAAGAACAAGCACAACCAGGAACCCAACGGATATCGTCTCTAGGATATACATCCTAGTGTATATCCTGCCCCATGGCAGTCCCAGGAGAGCCATCAGCCCCACAATGCAGGTGTGAAACCCAAGATGAGCTAACAGGACATAGCACTCTGGAGCACCTTTTGGTCTGAGGGGGTTACTGTCTAAGGGCAGAGAATACGTTTTAAAATACAGGTGAAGAGCTTTACATGCATGTACACAGTGTCTACTTATGTTTGTGTGTCTGCAACACATTCTCAGCCTTGCTTTTTCCTGGCCCTGAGGATACAGAGCTGCCCCATCTCTATCAGCATGATGGATTAGTCTCCCACAATAGCATTTTCCATGTAGCAATTTAGGCTCTGTACACTCCTATCCCTTTCTGCTTCCTTGTCCAAAACATCTGTGCAAACATTTTTATTTCTACAAAGTTTGTTGACAGGCTTTTATAAGAAATAATACTTCCCCAATACACTGTATACACAAAATATGTAGCATTCAGTTGTTACTCTGCAGGATTTATACTTTTAGAAAGAAGCAAGAGTAACTCAGTGAAAACCTGCAGATTTAGCTCTTGCAAAAGTCTACATTATTCAGCAAGATATATATACAAGGCTTATATATATTGTAATAATATACAAGGCTCCACCTGGCCATAAAACAAAAAAAAATTTAAGATGACAAAGCATGAGAAAGATGTGCATATCACTAAGCATTTGCCTACTTTTGGTGAATAATACCTTGTCAAAATAAACTTGGTTGTCTTCAGAGAAATGCAAAGTTCATGTGCAACAGTACAACAAGGTGTTATCCAAGACCCTACAAATTATTAATAAAATAACAAGTGACAAGCTTTCTAAAAGAAAAATGTCTTTTCATGGAACATTTGGTTAATCTTTATCATATGGAAGAACTTTTTAGAAAAAAAAATAGCACAACACAAAAAACAAGCAAAGTTTTATGGAGTGTTTTGTTTCTCTCTAAAGGCAAAAAGCTTTCAAAGGACAAAAATAACAGTTCTTTTAAAATAACACGTTCTTTGCCAGTCAAACACAATACTTGCAAAACAAAGGTGTAAAAAACAATCCATGCTTAGATCAGAAATTGATGGCAGATCATTAAAGTCATTACACTATTAAGTCACTCAGTTATTGTCCTCATTTTTAAAAAAATCTTTTTCTCTCATTCATTCTTCTTTTTTCATTAATAATTATCAGTTTCCAGGAAAAGAAGCACAATTTATTTGCTGAATATGTAATGCAGATTTTCTCTGTTGTTTTACACCATAGTTATTTTATGTTATAAAATCCTGTTCCAATGGATTAATAATGTTTTGTAGAACAGCATGATTTTTCCCACTGATTACAATTATGGAAACTACAGTCCATAAATAATCTAATGATCCTGGAAACTGTATTTTAAGGAGTCTCTCTCAACTGTGAATTAGTCAACACATCATAAAGAAATCTCGTTTCTAAGTTAGAACATAATGAAACTGATGAAAGGATTCTCAGAAGGCTACACGCAAAGAAAATCTTCTTTGGTGAGTTTTGCATGATATTAAACCCCAACCTCCAGCTTTGGTTATTTCAAGTGACTACACAATTTAAACTTTATGAGAGTTAACAAACCAGAAAAAAGCTACTTTCACCCCTTAAAATCATATTTTTTAAGGAAACCCAGAAAGCGTGAGATGAAACACAGTGAAAGTGCTTCACTGAAACACAGACCTGGTGTAATTATTCTTTCTGACTGGGTGTCTTCTCTCTACCCTCTCTCATCTTTGTGCCTATTCTCACCCTCCACAGCACATGTGGAGCTGTGCCCCTCCACAGCACATGAATAGACATGACTTATAACCCATCTTAATCACTTTCACTACAATCCACTTTTAATTATTCTTGTCCTCACACTATTTGTCAGCCACAAAGACAATTGTAAAACTGGACTCTCTAAATTCCAGTTGTAAGGACTCCCCAGAAAAAAAAAAAAAAGAAGTTAATGAGGCTTTTTAAAAGGGATTACTGTTGTTCGTTTACTCTGAGTTAGACACACAGGAGAAATGCCGACAAGCTATTCTGCAGAGGTCAAAACAACAAAAAAACATTTTACTGGCAACTTTGGAAAACCAAAGAACCTTGGATAAAGGCTTAGTGCAACATTTAATCAACGTGAAACACTTCTCAAAGTATTAACTTGGCCCATCCAAATTAGTGAGCTCTAAGCCCATTCAATTTTAAGTTACTCAAAAATTCCTAGAAAAGGGATTTAGAAGAAGAAGAAAGAGAAATAGAGAAAGACAGAAAACATGTAGAAAAGCACACTTACAGTTAGCAACTCCTGGACTCCAGCAGTGCTCAGATAGAAATTCCAAGAGGAGGCAGAGTCAAGATATGCTTGCCGCATGTTTCGCCTTAATTACCCCATTGACCTTCCTGGGCCCTTCCCATAGTTGGGAATCCTGGTCATTTGGCCACTCAGGAGCTGGGTTAGGAGCTCCAGAGGTGCGTGTGGAGCATTGCCTTGGTGTGCCAGGGATTGGCAGGGATACAGGCTTTAGCAGGTTGTGGTGTACAGGGCAGTGCACCACCTCCCCACAGGACATACCCCTGGCCCCACACACATGCACCCCAAAATGTCTTGAGACATCAGCCTTTCCAGTCTCTTACACCAGTGTGACTCAATATTTGTCTTAAAATGGAATACCTCAGTGAGTCACACTACCTCAACAGTGGCTTAGGGATCATTCTTTTTAAGAGGAAAAGAAGTTAACAAATCAGGGGAAAAAAAATCTCCCAATTCAGTACAATATTGGTGTAGCTGTCAGCCTTCATTAGGTTCCCAAGGAATTATTTCAGCTATCCAAAAAATATCCATTTCCTGTGTTTACTTGGTCGACTACAAGTGAAACTCCGAAGTGTAAAGAACAAAAGCGGCCCCAAAACTACCTCTGGAAATATGGCCTATACAAAGTACAGGAAAGAAAACACAGGATGCCATTTCTTTGTCATCATTAGACATGGGATTGCTGAGATATAGGAGTCCTCTTTTTTCTTCAGAGATGTATTGACACGATGATATTGGTGCAAAAGAGAAACAACAGACTCTTGCCCCACTTTTCAGAAAACTGAGTGTCCTATTAGTCCGATGACAAAATCAATAATCATCTCTACTGAAACACTGTTTTACATTTTCAGACTCACCCATAAATCAACATTTCTGAACAGGAGACTAGTACATTTTCAAGCATTAGTGCTAATTTTTTACAAACCCATAAATATTTTTATAGGTATATTAAAAAAAATTGGTATATTTACAGGTGAATGGTCTTAGAACACTCCAATCTTGTAATAGCAACCACAGATTTACATCAAATAGAATAGAGTAGTTCTTAAAGTGAGTTACGCTCCACTTGACAATATAAAAGAAAAACAATGGTCTAGAATTCACAGGAGTAAGTGGTAGTATTCACTTCCATGAACAAAAACAATAACAGATCACTGGTCTTCCACATAACTATGGGGAAACTAGCCAAGACAGATGTTACTACTAGGAAAAAATACACAACAAGTCTTCACGCCTACATCTGTTACCTGTCATGCTGCTTCTACTTTTTGGCCTTGGATGCCAGGCTTTCAGGTTGGGTTTTCTTCAGAGATTGAAGGAAATGCATTTAGGCACAGAGTGTGAAAGGAGAGAATAGTCCAATACCCAACCATTTTCTTACATAAAGCAGGGAGGCTGTAGATGAAAAAAAAAAATCATTAAATTAAAAGACAAAATGTTGTTTTCACATCAAATAATTTCTTTAGGATTTTACACCTCCAATGAAGTTCTGAAAAAGTATAAACTTATTAGGAGCCAATACATGTTTTGCACATTACAATCAAAAAGGTATTTAGAATGGAAGCCTATTCAGTTTATGAACTCACAGGTAGAGAAAAGTTATAGAAATTCTGTCATGTAACTCCAGCTTTGTAAATATCTGCTATAAAGGCAACTGCAAACAAAAACTCACTCTTATTTTAATAATTAAAACACAATTAGAGTTTGTAGGAGAATGTCTAAGAGCTGGAAGTTAAATATGAAAAGTAACATAAGCATATAAGTGTCCTAAATAAAGAACAGAAAAATTCATTATACAAGGTTTTTTCCTGTTTTGTTTCCCTCTATCAACTACAAAATTAACATATAATATATTTGCAAAGGTTGTAAGAAATATCAACTTGCTCAAAGCTACTGTTCTGTTGACAGCATTACTCATTTTACTGAATTCCTCCAAATTCTCCTACGAGTCTCCATGATAATCCTGGAAAAGAATATTTTATTAAAAGAAAAAAAGAAACTCTTCCAAACCAATTGGAATCCATAAACAAATTTCATTCTTTCTCCTTTTCTCTAGGGTCCAGGATATAACAGTTTGATTCAGTCCACAGTAGAAAAAAAGGCAGTGATACAAAATTCAATTCAAAATCCAAACAAAGATTTATTTTAGCACTTCAGTCTTCATAATCCTTAGATACTAGGATGAACTCCCACTGATCAGCTATATGGCATTTGAATTCAACAAATGCATGCACACACAAAACCAAAACAGATATCACAGAGAGTTTCCAGTATAAATTCAAGGGAATTGAAGTCTGGCCTTTAAAGACCTGAGGTACAGCCTCACCATCCAGAAGACAGGATTGAGTTTTATGCCGTTAATGAATTTGGACAGTAGGCACATCAAAGCATTCCCTCCTCTCTAAGCATTCCTTCCACGGGCAGCTACTGAGAAAGTTATTTCAAAGATTAGAACCATGCATTAATGAAGACATCATTACCTGATAACACAGTCATTAATATGTCTTACTGCTAATTATTTTTGTCATTAGAAAACAATGATCTGTGGCTACAAATTTTAACAGGAAGGTATCAGCAAAAATGACTCTGATCTTGTACTAAGCACGCAACAAATGGAAATATTTCACAGAATTTCATAGGGTTTAGACCCCACGACAGGATGCTAGTAATGATTTTATAAACTTCAGAGATGTAGAGCAAATAACCTATAGAATTTTAAAGACTAGTTCATAAAATTTCATAAAGGAAATGCCATTGTCATAATCAAAACACTGCATCATAGAAAAAGAACTTAAGAAGGGAAATTATTTTAGCTTTTTTGTTTGTTTGTTTTGGTGGTGCATAATGCAATGGGGCAGCTGTGCTGAATGAGACTCTTTTGGGTGACTTCTGTGGACTTTGGAATAGATCCTTAACCGTTTTGCTGTTATCATTTTGATTTTTATTCCATATAACACTGCTATGGGCCAAACACATTAAGAATGTATAAATGGAATTATACCACAATGCAAATGGATACAAACAATAATCTCAGTTAAGGGTTTAATTCAAAGCTTGTCAAGTCAATAACAGAATCCCATTTCTCAAGAAGATACTGAAGGTACTGAAGGTGGTTATACCTGACAAAATACTACACTCAATATTTAGAGACAGAAAGGAAAAAGCCCTTCAATTTCTGTTTCTACAACATGATCAATACTGTATCACCAAAATCACACACTTTAGGCTTGCTCTTACAGTAAGTCTGCAGACTGCCACCAGCAGTTGGATTTGGTCAAAAAAAGTGATTGAAAAAGAAAAAAGGTTATACTCTGTAACTTTGGGATATATAATTATTTTTAGAGACAAATATTCAGAATGAAAATTCCTATAATTAATCTAGCACATACTCTAAAACTAAAGGAACATATATTTGTGAGCAAGAAAATGTCCAATCTGCTCTTAATGCATCTTAATGCATCCATTTTTCCCCCAATTTGTATACTCAGTTTCCAGGATCTCCCCACTCTTTTTTTTTTTTTCCTTTTTGATTTTATGTCAGTTCTAGAGCTCCTGTTCTTTTCCCACAAGTCATCCATATATCAATACATCCATTCCCCAAGGTGCCTCAGAAACATCCATTCTGCAGGGGAAGAGTAAAATTGGCATTCTAATAGTCAAGCATCAGTCCCATAAGACAGATTTGACATAGCTTTGCACCCAGAGCATTCACTTGCTTCCAGGCACTATTAGCATGAAACACTGGCATGATCTATTTGGCTGTCCCAGCCCTTTTGAAAAGCTACAAATGAACAGGAACAGACCTGATCAGTCTCTAGGATTTTAAAACAAGTCACAAATTCCCTATATCCATAACTTTAGTGTAAGATACAGTCCAAAATTAAGAATTTGGTGGGGGAGACAAACCAGGTGAATCTATATCTAGAGGGCAGAATGTTTATGACATCAATCACAAGCCTTTGCAGCCTGAACTTTAGACTAGAGGAAAGTGAAGGTAGAATCAGCTAACCCATGGTCCAGAGATGGCAAAAAGGAATATATTGTATCTTCTAGAAATACATGAAGCCTTTTCTTTTTTTACTTCTGAAGTGAAGCTTGGTAAAGAGAACTCTGTAAAGACAAAAACAAGATTAAAAAAGTAAGGGTAAAGAAAATAAGCCACAGCTGAGATGTCAAGTCTTATTCCTAGTCTATAAACCAGTGCCAGAACAGTTTAAACTAAAACCTTCCCTAACATTACACCCCTGGTCAGAGAAACATCATAGAAAATTTCTGCCTTGTCAATTCAACATTAAATATTCTGTTCATTTAATATATATATCAAGTTAAAAAAAATCTTTCATGTCAAAACCATGTCAGTAACAAGTCTGCTTACCTGTGAAAACAAATATCACACTGCATTTCAGATATGTTATCAAGCTGTCACTTTTTAGTCAGCAAAAGTGTTCCCACCTACCCTTACTATCTCATATTTTCTCTCCTTTTCTCAAAATTAGGCTAGCTACTATTTTCAGAAGAATTTGGGTTTTTTTATTCTAAGTCTAAGTCTAAGGATCTAATATTTGTTCACTGTACTGTCATTTATGTCATTGAAATTCAGGAAATCTTATCTTAGTGCTCTTAAATATTTAAACAGCAAGAGCTATTTGTAAACAAGGTTATAGATTCTATTTCAGGCATTCAAAAAATGGAATAACCACTGTCAGTAAAACTGTAGTGCTAGAGAAAGTAGGGGGATATTTGTGTATCTGAAATCTTACCCATCTTTCCTTTTCTTCCAACAGATCTTTATTAAAGGCACACAAGTAATCCCTCAACCCACATAAATGTACTCCCATATACTGCAAGGGTATTTCTGTAAGGAATTAAACAAAACAGATTCTGAGAAGAATACACTTTTTTGACAGCATAATACAGTCAATGGACAATATCAACATACTATATAAAAGACACTGCAAAATGAAAACTTAGCACCTTAAAACACATCTGCTGCCCCTTCTTAAAATATCATTTGTCCCAGAAGGAATTGTTTTGTTTTATATTATAACTTGTAAGCGGACTAACAGTACATTAAAGGAGCCAATATGCATCTCCCTGAAGAGTAGGAGCACTCGGCATACACTGCTGAGTCTATACCTGGGGGGTTCTGTTAGTTTGTCTTCCAAATACCAGTGATTTACTCATATCCATTCTTCCAAGCACATTAAAAGCTAATCACCATTACTGATCTGGAGAAGAATGGATAAAATCACTATGGAGAAGAGGTTTCTTTCAACTGCAGCATTTGTATCTTGATATTTGAATGAAAAAAAACACATCACTGAAAAGACAACAAGATAAAAACACAGTTCTTACAATAGCACCCATTAGGAACAGAGATTTCTTTATTTCCTCTGATTAAACAGTAAGAAACAAACAAAAAAGGTCGTTCAGTGAAGATCTGAAACCCACATAGGTGAAAAATCACCTGAAAATTCCCATATCATGACTCAAATTCAGTTCTCCCTCCTAGTCCCCACAGAAAGAAAGAAGCTAATTACAAGAATTAGTAGGAGTAGTCATTCTATAGCATGGTTGCACTGGTTCTTCTCCTGACAGAATTCAAATCCCTCCATTAAACCTGAGGGAGTTCACACACAATGCTCTCTGGGACAGGGGTGACACTGAAATTTCTTTCTGCTAAATAAGGGATTATAATGCAAAGGGCTGATCCAGAGTTTGATATCTGCTACATCTATATACTTCACAGAAGAAAATCATGGACAAAACCAGACTGCTGACATATCCCTTTATCAGGAAGCAAGTCATAGCCTTGTGTTTAAACACTCATATTAGAGAAGCCATTAAAAAGAAGGAAAAATAAAGGGCCTTTTACTACCTTTTCTTGACTAAGATTTAAAATTTTATAAGGCTAAATAAGGTGCCTAAACAGGAAGAAATTCCTTCCACTGAGATGATTGAGCAAGTAAAGGAAACAAACAACATGGTTTTTTCAACCATAAAACTGCTATCAGTTCTCATTATTTTGAAAACTGGAAACATTCTGTTATAAAATTTTAAGCATGTTCTTCTGTAAAATTCTACAAATTGGATATTGTACTTAGAAGTTGTGTTTTAACATTTGCCTTTTTGTTTGCTTGTTTCACATCAGTGAGTCTGCCTCAGCAGAAGATGAGTATGGAGCTCCACCTAAAGGCACAAATCTAAAGCTCTCCTTGAGAAATGTGACCAGCCAACTCATGAAAGTTTCACTTAAAGGAAAAAAAAAAGGAAAAAAAAAACCCGAAAGGAAAGAAAAGAAATGGGAAAATGATTATTGATTGCAGTGAAGACAGAGCAATGGGAGAGAAAAATCACAGCATCTGTGGAGCTAGGAGCAGTATAGCTCTACCTCTACTACACTGCACTTCAGCTAATTACATCCTCAGAGTAATTGTCTTGGATTTGGTGCCAGATCAACACAACTACAGAGCTGCACCCAGGTGATGTGGCTTTGTGCACTACAACACTTAATGGAGTGGACATTCCTTGCGTACCTCTCTGTGAAATCCCACTGCAGCCCATCATCAGCCTCGTATGTTTCCAAAAAGCAGGAGGACAAACGAGACTTACCTTTAACTTTGCACTTCAGCTGTCTTTTGAGCTTTTAGAATCCAGAAAGCCCAAACAGTCACATTTCAATGGCACCATTTTACCCCAGACTTTCAGCCTACATGTTTTCAGTCAAGAGTGGAACATGTTAATCTCCGTGCTCAGCTGCAATGTTGCAAAACCTCAATATTACAGTTCTCTCATTTGATGAATTACTGGCTTTGTAATTACTCAAATTAAATCTATTTGTATTAGTTTAATTTATATTCTTGTTATCTATGCAGAAAACCTGCTCCTTTTGTTAATAAAGACAATTAAACAAAGAGGTAAGAAATCATTAGATACATGGCACTTGCTCTGTTGAAAAGAAACATTAAAACCAAGCTGGCTGTTTACGCTGTTGAACATAACTGCTGCAATGTTTCACAGCTGTGCTGCCTAAAAGCAGATCTAACATCTCCTGTTATCCATTCTTTGAACTGCCTGATGTTGTACCCATGGCAAGATGATATTCCAGGTGCGAGACACTGTTCACTCTGCATGGACATGAGTAGTTGCTGCAGTTTCAGAGTTCTGAAACTCACTCTGCATCATGAGTGAGATCACTATTAACAAAGGTGTTAACCTTGCTCATGCACTCGCTAATGAAACTCAATTAGTGAGAAAGAACGTGGCTGCTTTGGTTTATGGCATGTAACAAAAATGGCATGACTTTTTTTACTTTTACACGTGTATTATGTTACCAAAAACATCTGGGACTTTGACAAGACTGACTAAGCCTTAGCACTATTTGTAAGGTGCTAATATCTGTATACAGAACCTCTTCACCCTCCTAACATTTGCTCTACTCTCCTGCACCCTTTCAAAAAGTAGGTTCATATGTACATGAAAAACACCCAGGTGAAAAGCAAAGCATCTTGCTAGTTTGTCTCTCAGTGAACACATTTAATGTACAATTCACAGATTATTAATTCAAAGGGGTCATCTAGTTCTTAATGCTATGCTCACTCTTCTGTTAACATTTTATGCTGTATAGTAGGAAGTTTTTAAACTTACAGACTTGAAAAGGGAGAGAATAGTGAAAAAATGGAGACAAGACAAAGATAAATCCTTAGCCAAACACTAAAAACTGTGGTTAAACACCCATGACAATCACAAGCTAATAGAAAGGGGTTTCAAGTAACCACAGACTGTATACTGTGGCTGGACAAATGAATTTTTAAAAAGTGTGATTTTACATTGCAGTGGCAGGTGATGAGGGCAATGACTTCTGTTCACTGTGCTGTTAACAGTGATGCTAGAATCAACACTGACTTTTTCAATTCTATACACTGCTGCTCAGCTGGCAAAGGATAAAAAAAAGTTACGCACTCCACATCTTTCCCAAAGGAAACACTTTTGAGTGAAAAATGGAAAATAGGGAGTGACTTCTCACACAACTCATCTCAGTTCTACAGGGCTGCTTTAATTTACTTAATTAATGAGGCATTCAAAGATATGTCACAGAGCTGCAGTATCCTAGGGACACACCTCTGCACCTTTAATGTCAAACAACATTGACACTTGAGCATTGTTACTGACTAAATATCACAAAAGGAATGAAAAACGGAGATGGAAGACAAGAATCATGAGAAACAAAGAAAGCTGATGAAATCTGTGCAGGAAAAGTAAAATTTGAGTCAGAGGAGTATTCCAAATATCAAGTCAAAAAAGCAACCATCACAGAAAGACCACAGGACTTGGAATAAGGCAAAAATGCTCAGCTGTAAATTAGAGGACTAGCAAAGAACAACAGTGGCAAAAGGATCAGTGAAAATTATTATACTGACACAACTCAGTGGCTATTGAAGAAAATTGCAGCCAAAAATTAAAAAGTCAGTCATGAGATTACAGTAAGGTAAAAACAAATAGAAAGGTAGACAATCAAGAGCCAGCTGGGTGCAGAATCGGTGTTTAATATGAGAGCAAGATCAGACAGTTGGGATAGGGTGGTTGAGCTGCAATGCAAAACAAGGCAGCAGTAGAAATAGATGGCTATCTAAGTAGGAGTTAGAGCTGTTCTTATCTTTAATTTCTACATTTTAGATTAAATACATTAAATTTTATAAATATTTTATTACATATATACCATTTGAGACAAAATTTATGTACAGAAGCTGGTCTTTATTTTTTCAAGTGATGGATATGAACTGTAGAACTAGAAGCAGAGTGTTGCACATTGAGGTAATTCCTCCTTTCCAGTCTTTCCCTTTCTTTCACATTTAGTATACAGAACAGATCCTCCTAATTAAAATTAATTTAAAACTGCTTCTTAAATTATTGCATACATTCTTTGCTGAAGATAACAGTAAAGTGCTAAGATATTTAACTGATATGCAGGAAAAATGCAACAACTTACATATCCTGGAATAACAGTTCTTTCTCTTGTGCTAAAATACAAACTCTTCCCAACTTACTACAGCAAGAAGTTCAGTGTTCTGAAGACAAGTTGCAGGACAAGGTCAAAAGGAACTAGAACTGTAGATGACATTCAGCTCCTACATCAGAAAATGTCTGAAATCACAATCAAAAAAGTTGCCTACTGCAGCTATGAAACATCATTCAAATACATCATTCAGATATCCTGAAGAATCAACAAATAGGCCATAATAATTCCAGAGACAAATATTGGTGCACAGATTTCTGTATTGTTTCATTTCATCTTACAAGCTCCTTTAAACAACATTATTTAGACCTTGTGGGAATTTACACATATGCCCTCTTGCTATCTATCCTCTTCTGCAAAAGTACTATTAATTGATAAGTATGTCTTGTTCAACCTCTTTCAAAGTTGAATGACTTCCAAAACAGACATTTAGAAGTTTTATTTATGAAAGTAATCACAGTATACAAAGCACCATTTCCTAAAAATATGCTCTATTGTACAGATGAACATTTTCTTTTGAAATCTGTGCAGAACCAACATACCTGCTGTGCTTTATTACAGAATCCAAAATTATCATGAAAATAAACAAAAATCTAGTTGCCTTTTCAACTATGTAGAAGCTTTCAGCAAAAATTGCTCTTTCTTTTCAGGAATATGATTCACTCCCCTTTTCTCCCCCTTTTGCAAATTTCTGATCAGTTTACATACTGATCTTGAAGGCTGATGCAACACTAAGGGAGTATGTCATGTCTGTACAGTATGAAAACTCTCCAGCTTACTAATGTCAGCAGCAGAATGCAGATTGCCCAGAGAAGTTGTGGATGTCTCCTGCAACATGGTCTAGTGGAATGTGTCCTTGTCCACAGCATGGGGGTTAGAACTGGGTGATCTTTAAGGTCCCCTCCTATGGTTTTATGGTTTCATAAAACTATTGTTTTATGATGACACACTATCATCTGCAGATGAATAAACACTGCAGATGATTGTGCCAAAGTTTAAGCTACTCCATCTGAGCCCAACACAGTAACCCAGCTGGGTCCACCAGATGCTCTCAGCTGGATTCACTGGAAACAGTACCACTGTTCTTCCACTGGTCAAAGCCTCCTTCTTATCTTAGCCTTCTTGATCTCTGATATAAATACTGAAATCATCTGAGGCATTGCCATGCCGTGAAGATATTCTGTGCAGGTAAAATGTTCTCCAGACTAGCAGGTCTGGGAAAAACAATTTTATCCTGAGTGAGCACCAGATGCATTAAATTGGCAATCAGAAAGTTACTACGTCATACAGAGAAGAACCATAAACAAGGAACAACAAAGAGTAGTGGGTGTCAGACTTGATGCCAGAATGCCATTTGGCAGGCCCTTTGTTCACAGACTTGCCAATGATTTCGGACATCACTCATCCCAGCAGAGCTTTATTCCTCACTATGCTTCTGCACATGTGGCTACTGAATATGTTACACTGAAACATCACCATAGCCATTTTCCCCAAGAAAGACAAACCATCTGCCTGTCAGTCCTGAGAGCTGGTGCTTGAACTGATTCCCAGTCTGCCCAGTGCAATAGTGAAAGAGGATTTATTTAGGTGTTAGAAGAAACAGCCTACGTGTCCAGTGGCAATGCACATGGGAAGGAAAAGAGTGTGCAGTTGTCACTCATCTGTATTTCAATAGAATCACAAAGTCATTAAGATTGGAAAAGAACTTTAAGATCAAGACCAACCATCAGTTAGTACCACCACCATGTTCACCTCTAAACCATGTCCTAAGATGCCATATCCACACACTTTCTGAACACTTCCAAGATGATGATGCCCACACTTCCCTGGGAAGCCTGTTCTAATGCTGGGTCACTGTTTCCATGAAGAAATTTTCCCTAATACCTAACTAAACCTTCCCTGACATAACCTGAGGGCACTTCCTCTCAACCTATCACTTATTAGCTGGGAGAAGAGGCTGAAATCCACCTCAATACAACTTCCTGTCAGATAGTTTTAGAGAGCAATAAGGTTTCCCTTTCCTCCAGCCTAAACAACCCCAGCTCCCTCAGCCAGTTCTCATGAGACTTGTGCACTTCACCAACTTCATTGCCCTTCTCTGGACACCTTCCAGCACTTTAATGTTTTTCGTGTAGTGAGGGGCCCAAAGTTAAATAGAAGACTTGAAGTGCAGCCTCAGCAGTGCCTTATACAGGAGGATGATCACTTCCCTGGTCCTGCTGGCCGCACTATTTTTGATACAAACCAGGATGCCATTGGCCTTCTTGGTCACCTGGACACACTGCTGGGTCATGTTCTACCTGCTGTTGACCAGCACCACGGGGGTCCTTTTCTGTTGGTCTGCTCTCCAGCCACTCTGACCCAAGTCTAGAGCACTGCAAGGGGTTGGTTCTGGTCCAAGCGCAGGACCCAACACCTTGCCTTATACAACTTGCATGAACCTCATACAGTTAGCCTCTGCCCATTGTTCCAGCCAGTTCAGATCCCTCTGCAGAGCCTTCCTACCCTCTAGCACAAACAAGGGCTACTCATGGGGCAGGCCTGTAGTTTATTTAAATTGAGCTCTTCACACTAGACATGTGACAGGCCCTCTTCAGGTACATGGGCTGCCTCCCCTTAGTAGTAAACTAAAGAACTGAGCCCAACAGCCTTTAGCTGACAAGGAGAGTCTTCGCTGAAAGGAATAAGGACTAAGCATGAAGAGTTTATGGCCTTCTGGGACAATGATTGAATAATGTCAGGGACAGATGAAATGACTCCATGATATTCAGAAGGCAAAATGACTGCTTATTCAAAAGCACGTCTCTCTTTTATAGAGAACATGGTGAACATTAATATCATTGGTCTGAAAGTAAAAACATTCCACCTGATTGGTACACTGGACTTAGGTCAGTGTGGTAGAACATATCTATAAACAACAAGGAGAAAAGAGAGATAAACAAAATGGTTTACATTCCTCTCGGACTTTTTCCCAGGCTTAGGCCTGGCAGAAATCTTTCTCCTTTTCTCTCTCTGAACTGAGAATATCCACAAATGAACATGATTGTCTTCCTTATCCCTGATGGAAGCTTGTTTACTTCATCTTATGGTATTATGTCTTGCTCTCACAGAAGGCACCTTTGAACTCCACGTGCATCTGAACAGAGTCACAGCTGGTGGACTCTCGAGCAGGACCAATGTCTGACAGTATAATTTTTAATTTTCAACCATTCCCCTGGTTTGGTGAGGGGAAAAAGGCAAGAAATCACTGTTGATGTCTCAAGATCTCTAAGACTCAGGCACAAATATTCTTATGCTGTATACAAAATACTGTGATTAAATACCTCACAGATAAAAGCTGTTATGCATAATTTTCATAACATATGATATATTATATGTAAAATTATATTGCTTTAATTTACAAAGGGAAAGTGATAAGTAATGAGACCTAGAAGGGACAAATAAAAGTCAATAAAAAGGTAAATATGAACATGGGAATTTGAGTTCAATGTTTTATTGGTGATGTATACTAACATATAATTACTTGAATTGATAATCCTATTTTACATATTTAGGTGTATACTAATACTTTTTGCTTTCAGAATGAGACAATATAGCAATGTTAGTACATATAAGCACCTGAATCACACCAAATAATACAGACAGCTTGACTGGGAACAATAACTGAATAGCAGACCTGTGGGACTGAGCTTCATGCTGTTAAAATGTGAATTTATACAATATGTTGCTGCTGGGTTGTCTGGCATTCAGACAACTTTGCAGATGTCAATTTACCTGCGTAATCATATGATAATTTAGTAAAATTAGCATGAAATACTTCAGTATCTCAATATAGTTGGCTCATAATTGTAAAGTAAATATGTACTTACCAAGGTGTTTTCTTGCCCTGTGGTCTCATAGTTACTTTGTTTACTGGTTATTATGTGTGTGTGGAAAGTGTTGAAGCTGAGGTGTCACAGAAATGTTACTCAAAACACTGATGAAAGCAAGATAATTCACTGTGGAAGGAGAAAATGAAAAAGTGTGAAGCATCCATATGCCTTCCGGTACTGTAGTAAATGAGTTTATTCTCTTTGGTAGAAAGGTAAGCATTAAAAAAAAAAAAACAAACTAACCCATAAACAAACCACCACTCTAATTAGCTATATTTATAATCTGTACAACGTTATGTTAAATCCTCACCAAAGAAATACAACAACATCTAAGAGGAGCTGAGCTGATATATTTTTGATAATTAATAAATAGATTTAATTAAAAATCTTTTGGTAAACAGGCATTCACAGTCCTCTACCCTCCCAAACTGCCATGCTAAGATAGTTCTCAGCACACAAGTTTTATCTCAGCTCCACCCTCAGACCTTCTGTTTGCTCTTGACCTGTCTTACATAAGTTTTCCCAGAGGTGCCCACAGTGGCCGATGGGCTCACTGTGTTCTCCAGTAAGTCCACTACAGAGAGGACTGGAGCCAGCTGCGTCCAGCACAGAGCAGACTGTGATATCTTCCTTCAGAGGCTATCCCTGCAGCTCCAACCTCCCCACTACCAAAACCTTACTGCCTAGAGCCAGTACAGTAAGATATACTTCCTTCTGAAACCAGAAGTTTCAATTTTCCTGTACTTCTATTAAAGTACTTCTAATAATACACATGTACAAACATATACACAACAAAGAAGTGCAATCTTTTAAATAAAAATATAATGAGATATTTTCCCCAAAGGGAAAAACAAGCTTTAAACAATTTTAAATCGGACCAAACATCATTGTTACCTCAGAATGGATAGTTTGTTTTTCAAAGCCAAATGTAGCTGCTGCTGTAGCTTTGCAGTGACTACACTGTGGGAAGGTACAATGAATCCTCATCTGCCTACCAATAAGAAAGGTAGAAAATTCATTCCACTCTAGTCACTGATATGTCCTGCTAGTAAGCCAAATCACACTCATGGTGGGGCAGTCTTTGTTCATGTTGTCAGCATGACACTCTTTTTGCCAGAGGAGACTTTGAGAGAGAGGATAATTTACTTCCCCCACAGTTTAATCACCAAAGATGTATTACTCAGCACATTCTAATTCACTACAAAACCGTGACTGCTCTTAACACTTTATAAAAGCTGAATGTGTAGCTATGACTTAGTTGCAGGTGAAAGAGTAAAGTTACACAATGGCTACAGGCATTAATCAACCAGATCTGAAGCAGGAGACTAGAAAACTAGGATATCTGAAAATAACTGGTTTTAGTTAGTTGTAGCTCCTCTGTAATTCACGGCGATATTGATTCAAGTAAACAACAAAAAAAAAATAGAAGTTATGTACTGACAGATTCTATGCTCAAGACTACTGGGAAACTAATATATCCCAGATGCTAACTCCTTATAAATAGGCATTATTAAAAAGGACATTTTCAAGTTAGGTATCTATCATGAAGCAGCCCAGTACCATGACATCTAGAACACCAATGAGTTTGTATTTCCAGGCTGTGTAAGCAACTATCTCTAAATAACACCTGACTGACCTAAGTAACAAAGTTCTCAATCTGTAGTTTCTTTTCTGTAAATACATGCTGCAAATGAAAGTAGTTAAGGAAGGAATAAAATGTATTTATTTTATAGTGATAATCTTAACAGAATCACCTCTGCTCATACCTGACAAAAATATTTCACTTGTCAAATGCTGAACAGGCATTTGTTAAAGCAGTTCCACAACAGTTTAAAAGATCTCATAGGTAACTCTCTGTGAGGTTTTCTGTATCTCTTTGTTGGCCAATGTTTGCAATAACTAAAGCAACACACACTGTGGCATTCCTAGGTTGTCTTTTTGTCTCATTCTTTATATACTTCTATATTCATTTCTTTTTCCTTCACCTTTGGCAGTACTGAGACAAATGAATACTCAACTACCTCAATGAATATTTGAAGTTTACTGTTTTAGTATAGTATATATTATTTTAACAGACCAGTCTGGGACCTAGCTCTAAAAAAAAAAATCATTCTCCCTCATATTATTTTGCTATGAATTTATATGACTGGGACTTAAGTCTGAATTTCTACTTATTAGGGAGGATTATCATGGTATTTCTTCCCTTTGGTAAATGGAGCAAATGGAGCTCATTTAATGTCATTTGCCTATACAGGTGTATACAAAGAACTAGATAATAATGTCTTACAGCTTACACTGTACTGCAGAACTATGATAGCAGAATTCTACAAAAGCATAGAGACTGAATATGATTTTTTTTTTTTTTACATGGCAAGCTTTATATTAGAGGTCTTTATCTGCCTGAATACATATATTCTACCAAGACATGGCTGAAAATAAATTTCACTTATTCAAAAGAAACTACTCAATTACATCCCCAGGAAAGGTGCCATCCTAAAAAGTAAATAAATTACATCACAGCAACTGTCAAATTACAACACAATGTGTAGCAAAATTATTTATTGTCAGGATAACAAAAGATGTACAACTTATCTTGGGAATGAAAAGAAGAAAAACATTATTGGTGTAATTTGAACAAAATTGATATTCAGCATCGATTGCTAAACATTCAAATATCCTGTACTGATCATTAATAACAATCTCAACCTCTGTTCAAACTCTATCAGAGGATATTGATTAGCATCATATAACAATCTAAAGAACAGCAAGACATGTACAATGGCTTTTTTCCATTTTCTGCTGCCCACCCTCGTTTGTTTTTTCCACCTTTTTTTAAAGAAACAAAAAACATTAACAACTTGATTCCATTTGCGAATTTCAGTGTCAGTAAATAGGGCCATCTATAGCTGCCTCATATATCTGGAAAAAATTGTCCAAAGAGGTTTCTGGGAAACTGCTGCAACATCTGTGCAGAACAGCCAAAGAAAGCTGGTATAATGGTTATTTTTTAATTTCTCTACACTCCCTTGCATCCCAGCAAAACTGCCAAGAAATAGTCGTCTTTGCCTCTTCATATGACATGTGTCTTCACAGCAGTCTAAGAGGAGGAGACTACAAAATAGTCCTTTATGCAGTGCTCTCAGACTGCAATATCTCTTTTAAAAAAGATGCAACAGGAGGAGGACAGAATTTTCAAACATTAAGGAAGAGTATTTTTATGACAGACACCAGGATGGAAAATAGTTGTCTTATTCTCTATTCCCTGGGCAAACAAGTAATGAACTTCTTGGTGTTTACTAAACCCACAAAACAGTAAAATCCCAACCGCTTTGATGCCAGAGGCAAAATGCTCATCAGGTTTTGGAGGCAGGCTTTTACTCATCAACAGCAATCGCTGCCAATCTGTTTAGCACATACAGTAGAAATAATTGTGAATTTGATGTTTCAGTGCATTACTTGAATTTTAGGGTCCCTATTGATCTACTGCTTTGTTTTTAGAACATGTCTTTTAAAAAGCTCATTGTTTCAAATTAATTAATTGTTGTGTTTCAGTTCTTTTAAAATAGTTTGCTCCAATCAATGTTAATGTTTAAATATTTATTGCACATACTTTTTTGTTTCACTCTTACACCACTCTAAAAATCAGTTGATTAGTGTTAGGTATGGGCAATGCACAGAAGAGGCATGCAACATGTGTAAAGGAAAAGGTTATATGGACAAATAAATGCCATCCAATGTCCCCAACAGAAATACCTGCAATTCCAAACCAAACAAATCTGAATTACTTGGGAAAAAAACCCACACATCCTAGATTTTGAAAGAAAAAAGGGCAACCATTGAATGATATTGCAATAGGAAATGCTGAATATAGCCCTCTGCAGCAGTCACAGTAAGACACAAGCAAGATGTTACCATTACCTTCAACAGCTGGAAAAAGTCCTATGCCTCCAAATTGCTTCCTTATACGCGATGTGTACTCTTGAAGAAACAGGCAGGTATTAATCCCTACTGTGCTAATGAGAAGAGATACCCTAACTACAAAATTGAATTTTAATTTTGTGACTAGTCTGCAACTTAAAGGTTGGTAGGATTGAAAAGTGAGGAAGAGGTAGAGGAAAGAAAAGCATGGAAGAGAAAGGAAAATGTAAATGAAGTGATACTGTACATCACAGGGTTTCTCAGAAGCTTTCTGTTCGCATGGAGTAGTCAGAGGTTCATTTTAAAATTATTGCTGAAAACTCAAGAAAAGAGAAATGGCTCTCTGAAGAGCCATTTCCATATGCAGGGCTCATAAAATGAGGCTTAATGTTATTCATCAGTAGAACTGGTTTTAAACTGGAAATTCAGCTTGGTACTTTTCTTGAAGCCTAAATTATGTACTACAGCACAACACAGATATAAGCCTTCCCTACCTTTCCAAATACTTGCATCTTCACTTTTTTTAGATCTGTCATTAAGACAGTTTACAAGGAGATAGTGAAGTTAAAAAAAAAGGCAACATTAAGTTTGGAATTAGTAAAAAGTTACATTGAGCAACATGACTTGTCATCAATAGAAACACTCTCTGTTCAGGAAAGCATCCCCTTCACAAGGATAGCACATTCTTAATTTTATGTTTAAACTCTTAGTTAGGCATGAGTGTGGTACTGCCTCAACAGAAAAGGCAGCTATAATCCTCTGCTTCAGCGGTTTCCCACATCTATGTCTAAGCTACAATATACCTTCCTTATACCTTCCACAGAAATGTGAATAACTTGGCTTACTGATACCATGCAAACTGTCTGGAATGCATCAAAAAATATACTGGTATTTACTGGCAACTTCACAAAATTATACAGGTTTTTTTTTTCCTCCTTCCAATTGCTGGCAGAATGTGTGTTGTTTTATGATATTGAGGTGCAGGGCAGGAGGGTGACAAAGGGAGGAAGATGGCAAGAATGGGTGTTGTATTTCAGGAAGTCCTTATATTTACTATGAAAAAAAACCTACCACAGAAGCCATGTTGGTACCCTTAGTTTTGTTCTAGCACTTGTATGTCCTCATAAGCAGGTTAAAAGTAAAGTTCCCTATCTCATGTTGACTCTGGTCCATAAAACTTAAAGTCATGGCTGAAAATCAGCACAGCTTTAGCAGGAGACACAGATTCTTCCCCAAACTAATTTATGTTTTCCAGCATTTTGTTTAGACTAAAGCCCAAGGGCTACAGAGCAAAGACTACAAATTAATTTTGTATCTGGGCAGAAGGGAAAAACTGACCAAAGCTTAGACTCCTGCATCTTAAACTAGTGCTCCACACACTAAAGAGAGAAGGAGAGCCAGAACCAGCTGCATACCTCTTCATCCTTCCAATAGGCTTCTACAAGGCAGGGGAAAAAAATAGCTGCCTATCCCCAACGGTATGACTGAAGTACTCATAAAAACCAGTTTGGGGCTGTAAATAGGCAACTTTACTGCTCACCTGCACCAAGTTCCCTTCTGAAGCATTTCTTCTGGTCTGACTTGAAAACATCTCTCTCTACATCCCCTTGTAAAAACTGTCTGTTGTAAATCCTAAATCTTCCCTGTTGCTTGAAAAGTTATTTAAATCCAGGCCACAGGTATGTAAATGCCATTCTTTAATTCAGTTTTATTTGAGATGTTTTGTTTTCAAACTACAGCAAATTAAGCTGAACAATGTAATAAAAATGCATTTTCCTATTGTTAATTATATTTTTTCCATATCAGACTTTTTAATGTGTTAGCCTTACTTATGTGGCTACCAAGGGAGAGTGGTATGGAAGACAGCAACATGCCTATGGAATGTGGAAATGGCTAGCTGGCATCTGTAGCATTAACTCAAGGTCGTGTGCCTTTTCAGTCACTGCTAAAACACTCTGTGATCCCAAAATACCTTTGTCCTTCATTCTTGCATAACTTGATGCTAACTATTGACTGCCCTACATTCTTTCAGCATTCTAGATCCTGTTACAGGCAGGTATGGAAACCACTGCTGCCTGCACGTGTATTTTGGTGCACTTCTACAAAGCTCCATAAAACCTAAGAGGCCATTTCACACCAAACCATGACACTCCATCCTATCTCTTCACAGGTTTTCTGAAAGCAACTAGAAAAATTCCTTAGATGGCATTTCTAGATTTTACACTGAGGTCTGCTTATAGACTGTATTTTGAGATTCAGTATCTCTAGTCTAGCACTCTCTCAATGAAGATCAAGTCATGCACCTCACCTTTCTACCCTTTCATACCACACTACCTCTCCTCCTGACAGTCTGTTTGCAAGACAAGAGCATGTTGTCTTGAAAGCAGTAATACCAAATCTGATTTTCAGGTGTCTTAGTTATTAGAATAAATTCTGCATTACTGAAGCAGGGTTAACACAGTTAGGAATGTCTGGACACTTGGAGATTGCAAGACAAAGTCAAAGGTTTGAATCCAACAAACTTAATGCTTCACTACATTCTCAGTATGCTGGGTCTAGCATTGATTAAATGGCAATGCACTCACTAAAATATACTTACTCATTTCTTGCTGTGAGATAGGATTAGGAAGAAGGTAAAGCAGGCTCAAAACTTTAAAAGGGTATAAAGAAAAGTTTATTAACAGTAACTAAAATAAAGAACAATAAGAATCAGAATAAAACTTTTAGAACACTTCTCCTCCCACTACAGCTTTTTCTTTCCCACTACCAATGTGCAGAAACAATTTGGTCAGTTTATCACCTCTAGAATAGTCTTTCTCTAGTTCACGAAGGAAGAGAAGTCCCTCTTGTCATTTTATGGAGACTTTTCCACAAGAAAACAGTTCTCTCCTGGCTTTCCATTTCGATGAATAGCAGCCTCCCAGGAATCTGCAATTGTGAAGTCCCTCTTATCTTTTTGCAGCCTTCCTACAGCTGCATTTATGGGCCATGTCAACTTATGACGTACTATTTTAAGGATGAGCTGTTCAAGAGCAAATGTTCTCTTTATCTATTTCTGAGATCATCTTCATCTCTGGGAACAGAGGTTTTCTTCTTCTTTCCTTGGGGGCAAAGGGTCTTCATCACTCTTCTCGCTCTCTCTCTGTTCAAACTCCTCATGGGATCATAGCTACTTTAACAGCTGCTTACTCTAGCATAGGTGCCTTTGCTCATATCGAGAATTTGAACACTTCATCTCCCTATACTTTCAATGAGTTGCAGGGAAAAAGAGTCTGATGTATCAATTATATCTTCTCCATAGTCTTACAAGAGGATTTCAGCCCAAGGTTAAGGCATCTCCTCATTCTCCTTCTATCTGGGACTTTTTTTACTGACCTTGGGCATCTTTATGTTGTTCCTCTACATGTCTTTACTCTGTCCTTTTCTCCCACTTAAGAGTGCATTCCCGGGGTTTGTTTTCTTTAAAATGTGAATCTCACAGAGGCAGATCTAGTTTTAATTGGCTAATTAACATGCTTATTCTCAAAGCTAACCAGCAATTAGTTTTGCTAGGCACAGAAGAAGCTCTCAGCAGCTCCTCTCAGAAAAAAAATCACTTCTGTGAGTGGGTCCAACGCAAAATCAGCACACTCAATCAAGAAATTATCTCAACAACTAATACCAATTTCTAATGGCTAACTGACAAGTTTCTGAGGCTATTCTACACAGCCTCAACATTCATAAACCTATTTCTATGAATAAATGAATATAATGTCCTTATGTCCATTTGCATGTTGCTGACCCACTTGATACAGATTAAAGAGATTCTACTCTATTATGGCTTAAACTAAGACACTGAAGTACGTATGCTGCCCAGATTGCACATAACACTTCTCACTACTAAATGGAGTAAGAAATACAAAGTAAATTCAGTAACAACATTAATTCAATCCATACAAAAGCTTGTGGAGGAATAAAGGGCAAACAATTTCTGCATTTCTGGCTCCAATTTTCAAGTTTTACACTGTTAGTTCAAAACCATACTGGTGCACTGACTTTAAATTTCTCTGCTATGCCAAAAGTTTCTTCTTTTTAAAATTTTTCAATTAAAAAATGTTTGTTTTAAAAATGAGGGGTTTTCTTACTTCTCTACAATTATATCAGTTTTACCACAATCACACAGAAAGATCAAACATTGAAAGCATTGGGCACATAACAATATATGCAGTATGCTAACAATTCATTCAATACTTCTGATCAAAAAGCCAATTTTTTGGTTTTTTAAAAGAAACATTTTCTTGAAATCCTAAGTTTCACAGGCAATGGAAGCACCTAGTGTGGCTTTGTGGAGAAATGTCTTCTCACTATTATCTCTTCTGTAGAATGCCCCTGTTACTAAGAGACAAGAGTTTGATCTTACCCATCTTGTGTTTTTAATAACTCCTCCCTTGACCCAAACCCTAGCTCCACCCCTGTGATATTCTATAAAAACCCCACAAGCCTGCCTTTTCCCAGTCTTTCATCTCCATCCCACCCCTTGTCCCCAGGGGTAATAAATGGATTCTCGAGCTTTCTGAAACAAAGACCCGTCTCATTTATTCTCATGCCCAGCACCAGCAGCTGTACCCTTACCTGGACATGATGAACCCCGCTGCAACACACTGCAACACTCTTCCTACCTACATTACACAGAGAATACTGAACTTTGTCTCTAATGACTGCAATGTCTCCAATTCAAGGGCTGTGTATCAAAATTTCCATTTTAATGCACAGCCTTTCCATTCTTTTCATTTCCATTTCCTTTAATGTTTCAAAATCAGAATAAAATGCAGGCAAGTATTAATATCACATTTTTAGGCAGGACTACAAAAGTTAAGGTGAATCAGGCTAAAGATATTAAATTGCAACCATCACAACATACTTCTAGAAATTCTGTACCTGCACCACGACAGTAATTTTAAAAGACAAGATACAGTTTTCTTTAAGACAGCAAATCACAAGCAAAAATTGACATCTGTCAGAGTAGAAAGAAGGAGCATTTAAGCCATTTGAGCCAGTGCCATGGTTTCATGAATTCTAAAGGTTTTTTTGAGAACAGATTTGGAACTAGTGCCAGTCCGAACAAAGTATACCTTATTTCAGAAAACCAAAGACTTGTTATGAAAAGCAGGCTGCTCAAATAGAAAAGCCTGAAATTCTGAGGGTCTAACAACGGATACTATATTTACCATACAAAATAGGTTTTTTGCATACACACAATATGCACACGTCCACATGTATCTGGATGGGCAGGACATTTTGCTAAAAAAAGAAAGCAAAAATACAACCATTGAAAAAGCTTTTTGCAATTATGTAAACACTATCTTGAAAGACAAAACATATAGAGAATACAAACATATAGAGAATACACCAAAACAATTTTCAGACTCTTCTCAGCTGGAAGGGACTCACCACAAGGATCGTCAAGTCCAGCTCAAGTGAATGGCCTACACAGGGATCAAATCACAACCTTGTTATTAGCACCATGCCCCAAACAACTAAAGTAATCTTAAATTCATTTGCTAGACAAGACCTATAGGGTCATATATTCACAAATCAACAGTAAGATAGTCATTACATACTTCAGCCAGGAAACAAAGTACACAACAATTACTGCAAATGGATTTTGGTCAATTGTACCTATACAGTAAGAAAATACAATACAATAAGAAAAAAATTACCTTTTTAATGGTAAATCCATTTTATTTTGAAAACTTCTGTGACAATTTTAGACATATTATCTGCTAGTGAAATATTTCCCTGAGGCTTTTCTATATGCTTCTGTTTTTCTTTTGTTTTCTTTGGTTTTTATTTTACCTCTGAAAAGGCATGAGCTCTATGCAAAATTTATTTTCATCATTTTGCTTAAACCATGCAAATACTGAGAAACCTATTTTCATTTAGACAGAGAAGCCAAATACTATTGTATAATAATTCATTTCACATAGCTGGAGAGAAGGGACTTAATGCTAAACTCTGTGCAGTGATTGTCCTGTTGATCCGCTTACACGGCATAAAGGTGTCTACTTTGAAGCCTTCAGCTAAAAACCACTTTCAAGAACTCTTATTCATTATAACTGCAAGAAAAATTAGATCCTGAAATAAGTGCCATGCAGTTTAGCTATTAATACAACCAATTAAAACATCAATATTAATTGCAGTAACAGTAATGAAGTACCACATTCTTCATGTGTTTCCCACTAGGTGCTTATTTTTTCAGAAAAGCCTCCTGTCCCCTCAGAAATTCTCTGTCACCCTGTAGCTACTTTTATTGCCAATTAATTGGTAATTGGGTCCAAGAAATACTGCTTATGACTCACATACCTAGAATATAGTGATCTAAAACTAAAACACAACTGGAAAAGTTTTAATTGCTCAATGTCCATTTTAATTAGGCTATATCTTAGAAAATAAGGTGGATGCTTGACCAATAGGTCCTTCTTGACCAATAAGTTTCTCAGGAAATATCCTAGTTTCTTTTAGTCCTTTTAAAACAATAGTATTCCTATAGTGATTTATATTTCTCCTCTAAGAATGCCTACTCTCTATTCAGCATTAAAAATATCTGTCACCCTGAAAACTAGCATCCAGCTTTTTAAGTAATCTCCGGTGAAAGGTATTTTTTTGCCGACTCACAAGAAGTCACCTGCAGGGAGTTGTGGGCTGCTAGAAATAAGGATATGGAATTGTAAGAGTCTCTGTACTCAAAAAGGAAAGATAAAATTTCTATATCCTCCTCAGTGGCAGATCTAGAGGATGTAAACTGACGCTGTTCTCAAAACTTACTCCTATAGTTTCACTGCTTTGTCAGCTCCTCTTGTTCATATTCCAAAGTGGCCATGTCTGTTGATTTTGAATGCCACGTGTAGCAAGAGAATGACATACCTTAAAGAACCAAAGGGGTTACTGATGACATCTGCCTTCAAGGGGGCTGGTGCTGGTAACCTGGAATAATCTCTTAGACACAAATCTATACAATGACTATGTGGAAGTCTCCAGGAACTTTTGAAATGCTAAATACATAAATAGCAAATCTAGGATTAAGCAAAATTTCTAAATTTTGTCTGGAATCCACTTGTCTAGCTCATTCTATCTGTCCCAATAAATTAAACGTATGACTTCAGAATGGACAAGACATAAGATCAACTCCCCATCTTTGTAGAAGTGTTTTGCACTTTGCAAATTTTTTGTTTAATGTTGTTTCTTCTTAAGAAGGAATATGAGGCATCATCTAATTCCTTTTTCTTTTTTATTTTTCATGCAAGAAAGCATGAAAACCAAAAAATGTTCAAGCTACTGCATGTTTTTTGCATGTAGGTACCCAATCTACATTTTGACATATAAATAATGTAACAAATTCAGAGAACTAATGTACCTTATTTTTTCTAGATACCTTACTCTAGCAGATGAAACATCTCTACTGAAGTCCTACAAATAAAAGACTGTAGAAATCATTTACATTTTCAGAACTCTGCATGTAACAGAAAAAAAGAATAAGCATTTCTCTTCTGAATTGGTCTGCAAGTACCAGATGAGTTCTGTTGCTTAATAATGAAATCTTTCTCATCAAGTAAAAAAAAAAAGTTTTAAATGCATGTGTTAATTAAGCAATTTAAGATGCACTAGGTAAAAAGTAAATAAAAATAATTGTGATGACTATGATCGGGGATATCAAAATCACTGAATAATTGAGGTTAGAAAGTTACCTTTCGAAATTAGATAGTCCTAACCTCCTACTCAAGGGGAGTCAGCTGGGGTACACTGTCCAGAACCTTGTCTAACTGATTCCCGAGTATGTCCAAGATAGAGACTCCACAACCTTTCTGCACGAGCTGTTACTCTGCTTGGCTCCCCTCACAGTAGGGCAGTGTTCTCTTGTGTTCAGATGAAACTTTGTATACCTGAATTTTTGCCTCTTGTCCCATCACTGGCATTGCTGAAAAGAGACTGCCTCCATCTTCATTCCCTCCCATCAGTATTCATACGTGCTAAATTCCCCCTGAGCCTTCTCAGGCTGAAGAGATGGGAAGGATCATCTCCCCTGACCTGCTTCTGGCTTTCTTTGCTACATGGGAGCATTATGGGGTCAGCTTCTTGTCTATTAGGACCCAGAAACAGCGCATCATGAGCTGACCACAGACCCCATTCCCGGTCCCTCTGCATTACTGAGAGGGAGGAGGTAGAGAAAATCAATAGTGAAGCTTAGCCCAGAAGAAGGGAGGGGTGAGGTGAAGGTGTTTTATTTCTCATTACCTTACTCTAATTTGATTGGCAATAAATTAAACTAATCTGCCCAAGTCCAGTCTTTTTTGCTCATGATGGTAGCAGGTGATTGGTCTCTCCTGGTTCTTGGGTCAACCATGGGTCTTTGATTATATTTTCTCTCTCCTGTCCAGCTGAGGAAGGGAGAGAAAGCAGCTTTGATAGGCACCTGGCATCCAGCCAGGGACAACCCACCACACCTACTTTAAAGTGTAAATGGAAATCTTAACTTATTAATGTCTGTATTTCCACAAATACAGTTACATTCTGCAGTACTACAGAAAGGTGCTTTAATGGGTTGCTCTCTCAAAAATATATGTCCTGAAAAAAATCATCAAGAATATGCCTATCTTGATCCACAAACGGATATAACTCAGATTTCCCCATAATGCAATGAACATTCTTTTCCTAAATAATGAATATGAATATTCCCATATTTTATACATTCATGACCACTGAGAAGTAGAGTGGTCCCTCTGGAATGAGGAAGATTGAAATTTTCCCACTGAATGAAATAACATGTTCATATTGCAGCATTTCCTCTCTGTCCCATAGGAACTTGGCACTTTTTAGTGGTCAGTTTGCATTGACTTGATGGAGATTAGAGGTTATATACTGGATCCTTGCATCGAAATATTCTTAGAACCATTAAAATTAATTATTTATCCCTCTTGTGGCAGAAATTTTCTCCAGCCTATAAAAATAAAGCCGTGTTCATGTTATGAAAAGTGACATATTTCTCTAAAACATATGTTCTTTATTTCTGGATCTTCCATAACCTCCTGTAACATAAGCACTTAGATATGGAGTATCTTTAAAAAAATAGTTTAGAATTTCTAGGTAAACCATTTAATCCATGCTGAAACTAACCTGTACTTACATATTAGGAAAAACAACCAAAACCATTCTTCTGTGGATCTACAGTTTCATGTTGTATTTTACAGCTTAGAAGTAGACAGTCAAAGCTACATGAAGTGAGTACTAAGTTTTACCATATATACTTATTTAATATTGAAAGAGTTGTCATTATTATATCATGTAACCAACTTTCCCAAGTCAACAATATTTCAAAAAAGATTACAAAGCAGAAGTAAAGCCTTAAGAGGACTGTTATATTTGAATTGAAGCAATTAAAATGTTGAAAACTAAAGTGCTAGAAACATATAATTAGTGACAAAATGTGTGCACATTTTTTTAAACCTCATTAAGAATGAAAAAAACATACTGATTGTTGTTTTTCTGTAAATGAATAATTTGAAAGGAAATGGCCTATGAAGGAGTTACTTGTGCTAGAAACTGAGTAAAGTCTAACTTAAGTTCATTGGTAATACTTGCATAATTATTCTATCTCCAATCTCAACAAAAAATAGCTAAAGGTAGTTAAGCAACTCTAAATTAAAGCCAGCTCAGAGAAGGTTTTGACTCATACCTCTTTGCTGCTGAAAAGATATTTGAAACACTAGAATCTTTCATTATCTCTCTGGTAGTTTCATACACTTGAGTTTAGGAAGTAGATGATAGAAAGAGACAGAAAGCACCTGCTCCTGAATAGATATCTGTGGAAATGCATAGGCATACTGAAAAATAAATGCTCTTTTTAAAATCTGAGGTGTATCAGATCATCAGGCTAGCATTTCTACATCACACTTTTTTGTGCAATATTCATGTGCTCAGGAATACATCAGTGGGGATTTTCAAAATCCAGAATATAAAAATAAGGGAAAAAAAAAAAGGAAAACTGAATCTTCAGAAACAGTTTCTGTCATATAGTACAGAAAGCTTTCATGAAAATATGTAAGACCATTAAAAAGATCTTGAGAATACAAGTAAGTTTTACAAATAAACTACAGAATTTCTCTAAACAAGCAAGGAAGTACAAATCTCAATAATAATTACAGGAAGATATTGAATGCCAAGCAATATCACACAATGCTACACAATTAAGATGAAGAGCATCCTCACATCTGTTGAAAGAAATTTGCTTACTTACTAAATGTCATGTAGATTTTTCATATTTTTAGAATAAATACATAATTATGTACTATTTTTAAACAAAATACTGATTTTTTGACTAGTTACTCCAATTGTTCTCTCTCAATCCTCCTTCCTCAGCCTTCCCTTCACAACTAAAAGAGAAGTGTCAAAAATTCCATGATTTCCTCTGATACTAATTTTCTTAGTTTGTGTTCTGCTTAGTCGTACTTTGTGATATATGAAACAGAACAATATTAGGGCCTAAATGGCACTTGGTTTAGAATCACCTGGATTTCTCACCATAATAAATAATTCTCCCCCTGAAATCCAGACTCCATAAAGTAAACCTGAAGTAAAAATATTGAACACTATACCAAAAAATGTGAAAATTTGATCCAGAGAATCTATTCCAATGCTGTTATTCGAAAGCCAGCACAGCTTCACCAAGGGCAAGTCCTGCCTGACTAGTCCAGTGGCTTTCTATGACAGTAACTACATCCATGGACTAGGAAAGAGGGACAGGTGTCATTTATCTGAACTTCTGTAATCATTTGACATGGTCCCTCACAACACCCCTCTCCCTAAACTAAAGAGAAATGGGTTTGATGGATGGACTTTTAGATGGAGAAGGAAGTGGCGGATAGTCACATCCAGAGGGTAGTGGTCAATGGCTCAGAGTCCCAATGGATAAGAGTGACAAACGGTGTCCCTCAGGGGTCTGTACTGAGACCAATATTATTTAATCTCTTCAGTAATGACATAGACAAAGGGATTGAGTGCACCTCTAGAAAATCTGCAGATGACAGGAAGCTGAAGCCTTCAGGTACCTAAAGGGATCCTACAAGAAAGATGAAGAGGGACTGCTTACAAAGGAATGTAGTGACAGGACAAGGGCGACTGGTTTCAATCTGGAAAAGAGTAGGTTTAGATCAGTTATCAGGAAAAAATTCTTTAGTCTGAGAGTGGCGAGACACTGGAACATGTTGCCCAGAGAAGTTGTGGGTGCCTCATGCCTGGAAGTGCAGGGTAGTGGAAAGCAGTCTACCATTGTTCACTGTCTCAGGGTCCATGTTGCATGTGAATTATCCTCTCTTTTGTACACTTTTTTTATTAATATTGTGGCCATTACTGTTCCTTTCCTTATCTCATTGCAGTTTCCAGTAAAGTGTTCTTCTCCCAACCTGTAATCTTCACCTTTTGTGCCTCCAATTCTCAAGTCCAACCCCCTGCAGTGGGAGGGAGAAGGGGAAGGCAGGGGTGAGGTGGTGTGAGACAGCAGTGTGTGGTTTGGGACACTCTCAGTGGGAGCACTGGATTTAGGGGTACCATTCCTAAAACACCACATGAAGATGGTATTTAGTTGGCACATTAAAGTGCAGATCAGATAGCCTCACATGAGAGATGTTCTTCAACAACTGCCTGGAATTAAGCTAAAATCTTTAGTATCATACAATGAAGTGGGCACATAAAGAAAGAGAAAAAAAGTTCTTAAGGCTGGAGGCAGAATACTAGTCCCTCTCTCAAGTTACCTAACCAAGCCAACTAAGTTAGGTAACCTAGTATGGGAAACTACTTGAGGTGACCTAAGAAATTGGTGGACATAAATGAATAACATCAAACTGCTTACATGTTCCAGAAAGCACATTAAGAGATAGATGGCTTTCACAGATGGTTGAAGGGGAAGCTGTGCAAGGAATGCCCAAAATTCAGTTGCTAACTGAGGGGAAAGTAGGAGATCTTTTGGGAGACAGATTAGCATCTTTTCCAAGATCATCAGTGCCCAAATAACCCCATTCATAATGCCAGTCTTATGAGCTGAGTGAGAGTACATGTGTGGATATGTGTGTTCCATGAGCACACATTAAAACAAAGTAGCTAAAGAAAATATTCAGAGGAGGCTAGTAGATTTGCTCATATTTTCTGGGGATGTCCCCAAATGTGTTTTTTCCCTGTCAGTTTTAATCTCTGTACAAAAATTTGTGTTTGTATTGTGTGGGTGCACCAACAGGAAGCACATGATCTGCCTTACAGGATCTGGAAACTGCAGAGAGAGAGGAGAGGAATACCTTCAGGACCTGAAGCCAAGATATTTGGCTACTCTTAGCAATTTATATGGAGATTTGAGAGTGACAGAAAGAAAATTGTTTTCTGTTTGAGAGAGAAAAGAAGAATGCCAATAATAAACAGATGCCTGAAGTTCTTGGTTTATCAAATGACCTTTCCAATCGGTTATTGCCTGCTCTTATGATGCCACTTTCACAAAAAGGTACTGCTCACCAGTAAGTGATTTATGTCAATATAAAGTCAAAATTATCATCTTTTATGGCACATGTTATTGGTACACATACTTGAATAAAGTTCTACTTTTTTTTTCTGCAATACTTTTATGAGCAGATTCATGCTGTTACATTACATTGGGAAAACTTAAATTGCAAAAGCATCTGCAGTCATGTTTTGGCAAGTGCATCCCCAATGCCTTCCCCTTGGACAGCACAGATTTGACAAAAGCAAAAGACAAGAATCTGATGAAATCTATTTGTCACTAAACCAAATAACCTTCCTTATATATAGTAGAAAAGATTTATTAGTACTGAGCCCATAACTGCGCATTGCTGGAAGCAAACATCATGTTTTCTAAAAATAAATGCAGCATGTTGATAACACTCCCTGATAATCAATTTCTTTTATCCAAAATGACTTTCATTTCCAGAGGCATTGGGTTTTTAAATATTTAAGATCTGGGCAATCACGTCTTTTAAAAACTGACACACTTCTCTTCAGAAGTATCTCATAGAGCCTAAATTGGACAGTCAATCTTTTGCAGGGATTAGAAAATTACAGAATGATAAGGAAGGGAAATGTCAACACACTTTGCTTTCTTGGCTCCAGACATCATCAAGTTACAAAGTGTAAGCTGAGTCCTTATGCTTTCAAGTTTTCAGTGCACTAAATTATCTAACAAGATTTTCTCAACTATTGGTGGAACAGTTATAAATGTTCAGAGACATTTTGGTCATATAACCACAATGTTGTTCTGGTCCTTAAGAAATAGTGGGCTTCAGTATATTTGCATGTTAGGTGTTCACCCCTATGTTGTGTTTTCCCCTCTCACCATGCCTTTGCCCGGCTTCCAAAACAAACTGGTTAAAACAAACACTATATTTAAACAAATAATTCTGGTCTACTACAAAAGGAGAAAAAAATCCTCAAAACTCAAAATATTGAGTTTTCCCATTACCAAGTAGAGAAAACTTACTCTGTTCTTTTTGAGATGGTGAAATTCCATTAGATGTGTTTAAACACTTAAGAGGTAAATTAGTGAATTTAAAGAGTGAATACACATGTATTTTCTGTTTGCCTACACACAGAATACCTGGAATACAGAAAAACCATTTCTCAAACAGCCTAAATCAGCATGACACAGGACTGGCCCTCAGGAGAGCTACCTGGAAGAAGTACGTCTGCACTCCTCAGAATAATGTCTCAGGAGAAAAAAGTGATCAAATACAGTCAGTTACAGTTATTTACAAGGCTGCCTTGAATGCTTTTTAAAGGGTTTGTAAATGCAGCTGTGGCACTGGGAAGAGTACTTTAAAAAAAATATCATACATACAAGTAGTTAGAGAACATAAATTGAACTTATGAACACAGGGCCAATAAATTCAAAGATATAAAAATTAATATTACCTAAGGACCCGTCCAGTTTAGTTCAGAATTGTCACTAAAATGGCAGTGATGGTACTGGAACAGGTTGCCCAGAGAAGCCGTGGATGCCCCATTCCTGGAAGTGTTTAAGGCCAAGTTGGAAAGGGCCCTGAATAGCTTGCTCTAGTGGGTGGCATGTCTGCCCATGACAGGGGGATTGGAACTAAGTGATCATTAATGTCCCTTCCAACTCAAGCTATTCTATGAGTCTATGGTTTTTCACCATCAAAACAATTTTATTTATTGAAAAAGGAAAAAAAAAAAAAACCAAATAAAAAACATAGGAAGAAAAACAAGAAATCAAACAAACTGCCACACCCAAAGAAAAGCAAGGTGGATGCATTTTTGTCTCTAAATTTTAGGAAACAAGTATACATTACTGCAAACATCGTAAAATTTCAAGGAAAACCTCCAGAGAAGGCTGCAATTTCTGTGTTTGCCAGGCACTCATTGAACTTTAAAGTTTGTTACTTAAAATGCACCCTAAAAAGCATTCTACTTTGATTGCTAAATTTAAAATGCTCAATGCAAGACATACCAAAGAGAACAAGTCCTGGTTTTGGGGTGTGCAGAATGAAAAATTCTCCCAGAATTTTTGTTCACTTCTTCTGGATGATCATGAATCATCCTGGTGTGAGAGTTTCTTTCTGAACTGAGCTTACAACTGCACTTGCTGCGGTAGCAGTGATGCTCTGCAGCCCTGTTGCATATCAGGACAGGGCACTGGGGCAGCCACTGGGACTAAGTTGAGCTTGGACAGCAAATTACACCCTCTGCAAATGCTCTGACATGAATTTTATCCTTGGTTCCCAGCTTCACCCCAATCTGAACTGTGGCTTGCTTTAGAGCAGGGGGTAATGCTTACATCTGTTTGGAACAATTACATCCTGCAGAGAAAAAGGAGAAATCTTTCTTTTGTCAAATTCTCTCATGATTGTAAGAGTTCACTTACTGCCACAGACAAGGGGATACAATTTATTTGCTGTGCCTGTCACAGGGGTAGTTGGAGCAGTGCCATACTTGCAGTCAATTATTACCTTGAGGAGAGATTTTTTCTAACACTATACTGATGCCAATACTGCAAGGTGACAGAAGAGTGCTTCCCACAGACAACTCTGCAACAAGCTTTCCCCAAAGAAAGGCAGAAATTTCTTCTCCCTCTCCACCATAATGGCCATTGCACTTCCTAGCATGAGCTCGCTTATTCCTTATGTCCCCCAGCTCTCAGATACAAACAAAATTAATAAGGGAGAACTGCCCTACTCTCCCTTTCTAGGAGCAGAGTTAGCAATCCAAGTGATTTTTGATATTTTGGAAGACTGTTCAAGATGGCAAACTGTATGATGTTAAAACAGGATTTAGAATCATGTCTATGGGTTGAAATATTTAAGCTAAGTAAAGATCATTGAAAATAGGGAAAGAAGCTGTCTGAAACCTACAATGTCCAACACACTCACAGATTACATACTCTAAATACATTCAATGATGGACTAATGCGAAGATACAAAGATGTTCAGATTGTAGGTTGAAATATGTTACGGCACTTCTGAATAAGTTTTCTTGAAATTTCTGTGTTACACTAGAGTGTTTAACTGAGACTTTTGGCAGCTCTGGTACAATACAAGCAGTTGCTGTTTTAAAAAAAAAATCCATGGATACAAATGACTAGAGAAGCACTGGTGAATGGAAAAAATCATTGCCTGGATGCATTGCCAGAAATATATTTTATAAGTAAACAGCCACTTTCACTTAAGATCTTTCAATACCTGTCCTTGATGAAGACAGCTAAGTTACACTGTTTGGAAGAGTCAATGCAAGCCATCCAACAAAGCTGTGGACCTTGGAACAGAGCTCCAAGCAACAAAATATTACCTGGCATTTCTATTGTATAATTCACAGAGCTGTTTGTCTGTTGTTATTTAGGAGCACCGTACTAGCAAGTTGCAAAAACAACACTTGAAAATCCCAAAAGTCTTATGAATTTTTAGAACGAATGTTTGTTCATTCTCATTAGTAAGAGAGCGTAGTATTCCTCTTTTCTGCAAGAGACAAAATAACAACATAAGAACAAAAAGAGCACAGAGAATCACAAAAAAATATCCCCAACACTAACTAAAGCAGAGTCCAATAACAACTCGTGCAGATTATGTTGGAGATAGCTGCCAGTAACTGTACATACTGAAATCAAGGTGTAGCTGTTAGAAAGACTATCTGTTTCATGACATTCACTGAGTGAAATGATTGAATTCATCCCAATCTGTCTTCACAAAACACAGAAACAATGATCAGTTGTAAAATGTAATACCAGTCAGTCTTTTAAAGCACCTTCTCAGCTAAACTATACAGAAGATATAGAGCACACCCTACAAACAACTTGGAAATACACACAAAAAGATAATAATTTAACTGGCTTAAGGGGGTACAGCCTAGGCAGTAAACAACAAACAAACAAAACCTCCAAATTTTAAAATCAAATGCTGCATATTCAGTGACAAGTACATCTCAAAGGACCAGTGACTCAAGACAAAGCTACTAATTAACCCTCAAGTGTTATACAGCCTTAAGGCAAATCTTTTAGGTTAAAGTCCTAAGACACAAACTGTTCTTTCTAGTAAGAAAGCAAGACAAGATTTGTTCTTTGGAGGCAGTAGAGCAGAGTAATAAGATACTGAAGTGCCAGTCAACTATTTCATACCACATTCAGAAGGCAAGAAACATATCCAAGCTTTTCAAAGAGACACCTTGCTTAAATACTGCATTTTTATCCTACAAAAGTCAAAGAAATAATGGCACATAATAACAATGCAGAAAACAGGAAGAAAAAAAAGGAAGATCTTTGTTTAAGTAATTTTTCCAATTGACTAAAACATCTCCAACAGTTAAACCTATGAATACAACTGAGTCTGAAAAAGGCAAAATTCACAAACACGATCTACAAGTTATTTACATTCTCTCTCCGCTTTACCCACATAACCTTATTCACAGGTGTTGATCCTTCCCAAAAGGGTAGTAAAATCACCTCTAGAATAACAGGTAAATCACTATTGCTGCCTCTAATCTCAAATTTGGAACACACATTTAATTATTTTTAAAGCCTCACTTAATAATATTCTGATTTTTATTTTTCATGTTCATTTGTTTTCTCTTAAAAACTGATCAGCCATACATAACTTTATTTTCCTAAGACCACTGGGCATGTACTTACAGAGGACTGTAAATCACAACTGCAAGGATATGCTTTCACAACACTCCTTCCCCCTTAACCACTTCCCAGCATACAGTCATTCAGGGTGAATTTAGACAGAGTTATACACCAAAAAACTGCTTTCAGACTCATCAACTTGATCATCCTTGTAAAAAAAAAAACGTACTTAAGGGGTCACAAATTACGAGAAGCTGAAAACCACATGTTACAAAAAACTTAGCTACAGAGATGGTAGTTAAATTCTCTTAGATTGGCTTATTATTCCACCTCTCCTTCCTAAATCAAGCTATTATTTCAATGAAGATTTTTCAAACTGGGTTTGTTAAGTGTTCGTGCATCATCTTGCCAACAAATTAGCATAAATGGAAGACAGCCCCATATTATTGCAAATATATTGTAGCAATAAGTAAGGAAACTTGAGATAGTCTTAACTCCTGAAGAGTGAGCTTAGCTCTTTTTTTCCTCCACAATCAAGTTACAATATGATCCACTTCAAAAGAAAAACAACAGGACAGCACAGGATTTCTTATGCCTAATCATAATCAGACTAATAAATACATTCTACTTTAATCATTCAGGAATGACTCTGTCCAAGCATATTTACACACTGGAAATTATCTTTTTCTTCTCAAAATCTTTCCCACCAACCTGACACATTTAACACACCAATGATCATTACTACTTGGATTTCATATTTGAAAAATTGATCTCTCAGCAAGACATAGGTACACTGAAAAGAGAAGAATAATAAGTTATTGATCCCATGAAACAGGACAAAAAATTTGAACAGTAACACTGAATTTGGGGAATGAGAGCTCAAACTGAGAATGCACAGAAACAAGTTTGAGGAAAAAACTAATGTTGAGATAAGTGGTATTACATTTTTATTGCTTATCATTTTATTTTAAAAAAAGAAATGAACAAAAAGAGCCAGCAGAACTGATCAAGTATCCATTTTCTTACATTTAGACACAGTAGAATGAAACAGTAAAGGATTTTTTTCCTTCTGATGGAAAATTTATCCATTTTAAATCTCCCACTGAAAATTTACTTCTTCCTCCACTTGCAACTTTAAGTGACAAATAGTTTAGAGGACCAGATAAACTTCACCATTAGTCCATTTATTTTGAACACCTTTGTCCAAATCCCTTCCAAGGACAGAAAGAACTGCTATTATTGATTCACTTTAAGTATTAAGGACTTCTGAAAAGTACCAAATGACATTGCTGTTGCAATGGTGGTACACCCAGAGTTCATATAACCACTAAAGTGATAATGTTCTGTCCAAAAAATAACCTGCTAGAACTGGACAACGTGGTCCATAACCTTCACAGGGCTTTCCCTTATAAGAAGGCTGGCTAAGACTGCAAGTGTTGATGCCTTTTGAGTTAACCAAGAAAACTAATGGAATCAATATGTCACAGACATGTGGCAAAGACAACATATGTATTCATGAAGCAGAGAGCAAATTAATAAGAAAAGACTAGTTCGCGCTTAAAATTCTAGAAGAAGATAACTGTTATTTGCTTAATTCCCATTAAGAATAGCCTACACTACCACATGCAGTCTTTAAAGACCATGCTTGCTTACAGATTAATTCAATTCCTTTGCAGAGTCCATCATGTTCCTAGCATATATGCAAGAAATAGTATTTATACCAAAGATTTAATATTGACAAGGGCATCCATGACATTCAGTTCTAATATAGCAACATTTGCAGCTACTCAGGCTGCTGAGTAAGAAATTCATTTCTTTAAATCAAATCTAATTCATAAACATTCCTCACTTCATTTACTCATACTATTTCTTTTCTTTACCTGGAAAAAAAAGCTGAAATTTTAAGTAAATGTGTTTTGCCATGCCTCAGCAGTTACCTCTGTCAGCAAGCATAAATCCTCCAACTACACACCAGAATTGGATATTCCAAAAACAAGGTTTCTCAAGCAGAAAAGTGACATTTCCAGGCTAAGCCTTCAAAACTTTTACTACACAAGTTAGAAAGTTATGGAAGTAGAATTTCAGCCTTTGGAGTACTAGAGGAAAACTTCCTGCATCAGGAGAAGAAGATAGAATAGGAAAGGATAGGGTAAACTAGTAGCCAAGGAATGCCTGTGAGTTCTGCCCATCTCTGCAGCCAGCTGGACTCTCAAGATGCTGCCAAACAACTTCAAGCAGAATGAGGAGTAGCAACGTCACCGCCTCATTTCAGCCATACCAACATGCTTTGGGAGACAGAGCACAGTGCTCACGTTGTTCCAAGCCAAAACTCAGTTCTGTCTCTTGTGCCAAAAAAAAAAGTAAGAAATGTCATCACAGACCTCAGATCCATCTCTCAAGCAAATGTCATGACGAGGTTTACAATTTTCCAGCCTTGAACCTGAAGAACATACACATATGTGTGTGCCATATTCTTACACCTTAGTTTTCATACTCGCAGTAGATGAGATTTGCCACCTTCTTTCCCTTCCCAGGTACTATCAAACACATCAAAAGTTACTTCTACACCTTGAAACGAGCCCAACCAGAAGGTGCTCACATACTTGCACAAAAATCTGATTATAAGCATGGGGATTTTGTGGGACCTTTTTTCCCTACACAGGCGAAATACTCTCAGGCTTCCAAAAGCTGAAAGCAGGGATTAGTACAGATGGGGACAAGAGCAAGAAAAACTATCATCATCTGGTCTTAATACAATTCCTGTTGTATGTTTTTCGTGCAGTTATTCTGAAGACACAAAGATTAGCAGATCAAAGATTAAGGGATTTCTAATAAAAAAAATTGCAGGCTGCCTACTGAGCATCTTCCAGAACTAGCAGCAGCAGTAGCTGGAACACTCTATATTTAGCCTGCTATTTGTAAGTGGGTAGTTACAAACCACATTCTACGACTAATTGCATCCTACAACATTCAGAAGAAGTGGTCTCTTTTAAAACACAAAATGCATCCACAGAAGTCTCTTTTAAAACATAAAATGATCTTTAAATCATTAGCTTTCTAGCCACTAGAAATGGGAATAAAAATAGGGAACGTGTACAAACTACAAAGTAAGCTACCTTGACATAAGTAATCGTACCACTTTCAGAAGGTAATACAACGTCATAACATAGTTCCCACAGTCACCCAATCTAACTTCCCATAAAAATGTCAGCAGGCAATACACACCTGTTCTGTCTATGAAACTGATATGAAGGGCAGTAAGAAAATGGGCACATTATTGCATGTATGCTCTGGCACAGACACTGTTAAGTCCACCCGCAAAATTTCTGCTCCATTTTCATGCACTGCTGGGGTATATACTATATCCACTGTATTAGAATAAAGGCTGAATTTTAAAAAGATAATACTTGTGCTAGACCTTATCACTTGCTCTCTTGAAAGGAATTTTCATGTGAGAAGAATGGGAAACCCTCAAGAATTCATTGGGTCATGTTAGGGTCCTGGTCAGCTTTGCTGGAGAGAAGTCCATGGGAAACAGTATTTAAAGCACTGGCAGTGCAAATCAGTCTCACTCATTAAAAGAATTTGCCTCTGTCACGGTTCAACCCCAACGGGCAGCAAAACACCACCTAATCCCTTGCTAACTTCCTCACTGTGGGATGACAGAGAGAATCAGAAAGATAAAAATGCAAGAAGACGTGGGTTGAGATAAAGACGGTTTAAAAGGTACAAAACAACCATGTACTCAAGCGAAGAAAAACGAGTCATTTGTTCACCACTTCTCAAGGTCAGGCAGCTGTTCAGCCATTCCCTGAAGAGCAGGGCTTCATCATATTTAACAGCAACTTGGGAATACAAACACCATCACTCCCAAAGTCACCCCCTCCTCCTAACTTCACCGTCTTCCTTCTTCCCCTTGTGCTCCCTGGTAACAACATGGGTCATTTGAGGTCTGCTGTCCTGGTTGTGTCCTCTCTCAGCTTCTTCTGCACTCCCAATCTCCTCCACTGCTGGTGGGAGAGTTTGAGAAACAGAAAAGACTGTGTAAGCACATCCAAAACATAGCAACATACAAACTGCTCCAAAGAAAATTAACTTTATCGCAGCACAACCAAAGGAGCCACATTGCTTAAATGGTCTGAGACAACTAAGAATCAAAAAGATAGATAAGAATTTTTTTTTTATACAAGAGTGAAAGATCAGTCAACCTTAGTCAAAACATAGATCTTCCTGTCAAAACATTCAGAGCAGTGGCAAAAATACCACTCAGTTCAGCAGAGTTCACTCATTCTTTCAGAGGTAAAGGCAGCACACAAAACTAACTGCTCTTAAGAAAAAGATATCTGAAGAAGATCTGCCCATAAAAGCATCTCTCTAGTCACTAATTTTGCATTGGTCTGAATTTTTACCTGGTACAACCCACTAAATATTCCTCAGAGAGTATACATTTATGAGCACATGTCTGCATGTCTGTGTACACACAAACTGCAAAATTAAGTGCAGTTTATTGAAGCAGACTGTCTCCTTCAAAGATAAAGATATTTTGATGAAAATGGAAAAAGTTTCCTAAGATACTACAAGTTTTATCACTTCCACAGTGTTCATTGAGACATAATCCCATTTGTGACTATTAAACAGATGGATTATCACTTTCCAGACATGGTCTCGGTCCCTCTAGCCTACTGGCCTGTGTTCCCATGTCCATCTCTTCACAAGATCACCGCAGTGATGATGCAAATTAGGATATAGTGGTGTTGCAGTACTACAATTGAAAAGGTTGCTCTAGAAAGACCTTTTTAAAATTCATTTTTGACATTGGCATCATTTCCTGGGACATCAAACTAAGATACCTGAACTTTAAAGGCTTTGTCGGTAAGAAGGGTTGATGAGCAGGTAGAAAACTGGGACTTCTAACAATATGGTAACTGTTGCTTTAAGGAAGGTTTTTACATACCCCTTGGGTTACAGCAGAAACCTCTGCACTGAAACTTCTTCAGGAAAATAGAAAACTCTGTACAACACAGTGGGAGGATTGGTTCAGGGGTTTTATGTTTAAGGATGTGGAACACTGGGATCATGCCCCTCACAGGAAAAATAGAAGAATAAAGAAAGTAAAGATTAAAAAGAGCATTATACCAGTTCCCCACACATCCACACTGAATGCTGCAGACACAGTAGAGCCCAGAGTTTGTGTCAGTGTGAAGAATCAAGAATCAATGAGGAAGAACTGCTAATTTAATAAACAAAAAACCCACAAGCAGAAAAGAAATTTTCAAAGCAGTCTCCAGAAACTGAATGCCCTACTGCATGATGAGATGAGAAGAAAAGGCTCATTGCAACCCAGGTTAATGGTTAATTAAAGAAGCCACCTGCACAGTGATGCTCTGAAACAGTCTCGCATGCTTGAAATTCCTAGCAGAAATAAGTAGACATTACTGCTCTCTTCAAGGGAGTCAAGTAGCAAAAAACATCTTCAGCCAAACAATACCCAAGCATTCTCCTGTTAAAGACAAGGCCAATTTGCTGGCTGTTACTTGGTAACAATTTGGGAAAAATATGAAGCAACAGCTCAGAGAGAACCAAAAGAAAAGGGAAAAAAAAGTGAGCCTTGGTCTTCAAAAAAGGGTAGGGTTGGGTATTTCTCAGTTAACTGAATTACCAAGTCAGGCTCCTCACTTGTAGTAAAGCTCACAAACCCATTCAGTCGTTTTACTCCTGCTTGCATTCTTCCCAAGTTCATTAAATTCATATATTCTTGTTAAAGAAAAATAAATTCAAAGCACACGGCTGCTGTTAACTTGCTTAGAAAAAATTAACAACTAGTAACAGTGAGACTCGCTAAAACCAGAAGTAGCAAATAAAAAAAATGAGGTTTAGTTTTGAATTTAATGTAAATGGAATTGTCCAGGATTGTATAGAAATGAGTCAATATATTGTTAGTGGAGAGCAAGCAGAAGACAGTACAGCAAAAAGAAGTGCAAAAATAGCATCCCTTGCCACTAAGTACACCATATATGAAATCCATTTCAATGGGCGTGTGAAAGATGCCAAAACGTTATATATAGTGTTTATTTGGGTTTTGCCTGATTTTTTTTCCAGCTTAGTTTTGAGACACTGACACTTGTTGTACTTCCCAGAGCTTATTGAAAGACTCTTCTGTTACTGAGTTTTTCTTCCCTGTGAAAATACTTTTAGAATGATCTTAACCTTTTCACAAGAGTAGCAGATGATGATAGTAAAGCGCTGCAGGCAACATAACTACACACATACAAACTCAAAACATTAAGTATTTTCAATGTAAGCAGATCTCAAGAGTGTTTAGCTGTTAAAATCCTAAGGTTATGAAATATTTCTTAAACTTCAGTTTCAGATGAAAATAAAGTTTGACAGAACTTCTAAAAGCCTAACCTATAGAATCTAAACATATTCCTGTTGTGGGAATTTAGTTCACTTTCCAGTATTAAAGAATGCAATGTCATTGATATGACTTAGAACATTTTCATTTTTACCTGTTTTAAATAAATTTTGTTGCCTCCAGATTAGCAGGATCATAGTCTTCCATTTCCTATGCAGTGCTATATAACAAAGTCATCTATCTCACTGTGTTTTTACCTGATTTGAATTTTGTGGCTTCTAGATCTTAAGTATCTTTATCTTGTTATCCTTCATGTCCCCTCAGAGATCCCTCTGCCACCTTTATTACTTCTCTGTAGAGCTTCACAATCATCCTGTATTACTCGAGATGCAGTTCAACACGTATTAAAAGTGTCACATTCACACCTTCCACCTATGCTAATACTTTGGTGTTCCTAAAATAAGTCTAAGTGTTCTAGATAAGCCTATTACATCTGCTTTGGAATTAAGAGAAGTTCTGGAGTTGGAAAAGGCAATTTGGTTAGGAATGTTCTTCTGGCAAAGAGATGCTAGGGAACATCTTGCCCTTATCGCTGTTACACTACCACATACAGACATATCAGCTTCACACCCTGAACATCAGGTTACTCCCTAGTCTCCTTACTCCCCTGTGTCTCCTTTCTCATAAAATTATGGTCTTTCATAAGAATTTTCTCCAATATCCAGAAAAGTCCCGAGGAAACAGAGCAGCCTTCCACCCCAGAAAAACCCATGGAAATGCAGAGCTCCAAGTTTCCAGCACCAGCCTTAATTAGGTTCGTAATGCCTTTGATCACCACAGAGGAACTCCACTGAACAGTTAGAGTAGTTTTTCATTCAGAGCCCTTGTTCTCCACATCCACTGAATTCTGAAATACTTCTAATAAATTTCCACTTACCTTGCATGTTAATTATTCACAACTACAGCATTTTGAAGGGATACAGCTCTAATCATGAGAGTCTAATGACTCTAAGTCATTTTTTCTACCAGCTACTGCCCCAGAGCAAAGCCAGGAATATCAGTTAGAGGATTTTAGTGCCTCCTGGAACCCTGGGGTCTTGTGCTTGTGCAGGTCTGTGAATTATCTTGGAAACAAAGTGAGAGGCTCTCATATTAGAGAAATAGTAGCAACACACTTGACAGAAAACAAGACGTTTTCTAGTTCAACACTCCCAACACAATAAATGCTTTTGACAGTTTAAGAATACAACAGACTCTGAGCACTCACAAGAGCATCTTCAACTGCCCATTCTTTCAGCAACAGCAAACTCCAAGACCCATAGTGCAGCTTGTACTTTTTATCTCAACATGAAGCAGTGCTGTTCACTTTTTATAATCCAGAGCAATCTAGTTAATAATTTCACTGAACAGTGTCAGACGACTGTGATTTTACATTGATAGCCATTTTCTACACTGGGAATTTGGATCTAGGATGACCTGAGCTAAAATTAGAAAAGTAAATATTTTCTGGAATATTATCTAGAATATGCACTGTGTGATCTGACAGCTGCATTGGGGGAGGGGATCCCTCTCTCTAGAATCATAACACAGGGCTAGGAAGTGCAGCTCTTCAAGTGACTGCAGATTCCAATCCCACCAGTCATCTGCTTCTTCATGACCCTTTACAGCAGTAAGAACAAATCTCTGGAAGTGAAGAGAATTCTAAAAGCCCCATATAAGCCAATTCCACCTAAGGAAAAGCGATTTGAAGAAAACACTTTGTTCCACTTTTTACTGTACCAAAAATACCAAGCATTGACCTGGGGTCACTAGAAAAACATAATTTTTTGTCCTGGAGAAAGGGCAAAAAAATCTTTCCACAAATAATTTTAGTGTAAGACAGAAAGAAAAGTTTAGAAAAACAAAACAAAAGCAACAACAAAAAAGAAAAAATATGTAACCATGCAGAAAACACACATAGCTGAAGCACATTGTTATTCTGCTCTGAAACAGTCTCAAGTATGAAAGATTCTCCACAATGAAAGATTTTCTATCAGCTGTGCATAGAGAAGACACATACCTCAATTTAATAATCTCAATAGCATATATAAAAGCATGAACTAGGATATACATGCTGATTATTCACTTTAAAATATATGGTTCAAATTGCATTCCAAGTGATTTCTCAGTAAAACACCTTTTGAGACAGCAACTAAAAACTATTAGCAAGAGAGAAGAGGGTTTGTGTAAAGGAATATAGTGGGACTAGGATTTTCCTCATTTCACACACATCCCAGGAAAGAAAAAGAACAAAAGTTTTGTTGTGTCTGTAAAGGAATAGGCTTTGATCATTTGTTCCCAAATAAAAATATCTCATAGAAACATACAACAGTTTGGGCTGGGAGGGACCTTAAACGTCATCTAGACCAGTGGATCACAGGTCTTTTTACTGTGCTTTGAGATACCTAAAGAGAAACATGCTGAAATACCATTGGAGATCATATTAATTTTTTTTATTTGCTGCCTTAGTATGGGTACAAAAACAACTTGGAAATTTCCGAGGGTTCATATTATCCTGCACTACACTCTTAGGCTCAGCTGAAGACACTCACATTAATATGACAGCACTTCCTTAACTCTTTATGAAGAGACATCATTAAAAAATCAGAATTTTTAATATATTAAACAAGACACTACACACATGCATTCACAACAGATTCACTAAAAGAGACCACTGTAAAGTTACTTCAAGTCTGCAGAAAAAACGAGTTGCAGAGTTGAACGTGAATTCCTACAGCAATACTAAATATTCAGTTCCAATGCATATTTCAGCATGTTTTCAAGTAATTTTTCCTAAAATAACACTCCCACAGAAGTGCTCTTATTGAATGACACAGAACTGTTTAAAGGGGCTTTTTAAATGTTTTTAGACATGTAGTACTTAGCAGTCCATCCCCATTTTGAATTAACAGTCTGCTGTTGTCACAGAGGAAATCTTCAGACATTTACATCAGTGTGTATTTTCAGGTATAATCATGGTTCATTACTTGCAAGGGAAAAAAAAACAATTCCAGGACATTTCAGCTTTAAATATGATTTTATAACCACAATAAAATACCACCTGTTTCACCAAACTAGAGAGACTACTAAAAAAATCAAGGTGAATGCTCTCACCGTAACAGGACAACAGAAGAGGCATGCTTTCCTAGTTCGTTTAGACTTGTGTCAAACCCAGCTGCCTGCACTATCCATAATCAGAGCTTCAGCTATGATTTCAGTGGTGTGATCTGCTGCTGTTGCTGCACAGAGCAAAGAAAGCCAAAGCAGAGGAATCCCCATCATTATTAACATGACAGCAGAGATATTTTTCCTCATTTGAAAATATGGGGTGAGGGTGATAAAAACCTAGGAGACTTACTTGAATTTACTTCTACACAAATAAAAAAGATGGATCCTTGTTTGCGCTTCACACTCCTGCAGATCTCTGAGCATGGAGGTTATGTAATGTCACAAGAAGATATTTTTAAAAAACACGTTCAGACCCACCCTTCATTCTCAAAATTCACTCCAGATCTGCCTCAAGTTGGTGACATGAATCACCTCCATTAGGGAAAACAGTAAACAACAAAATAGGTTATTTCTACAAAGCAGGAAGCAATGTCACAACCCATCAAGGGGACAAGTGATGTCCCGGTTGTACAAAGACATCAGACCACATATCAGGGAGCTTGTATGTTTTATTGTACAGTTGTTAAGGTCACTTCCCTTTCCAGCCATCCAGGAGCCACTCTGGCAGCCACATCCACACCACCTGAGCTGGGATCAAGGCCCCTTTGCAATTACACACCCCACACTCACATAATCTGACCAGGCTTCCGCACTGGCTCAGTCCCAGATTTCCCATAGCGGAGTCTTCATCATTTAGATCCTTAAAATAATTCAGTCATGGTGCAATAACAAAATAAATGTTCCCAAAGCCAACATCTCGTTCCTATCCCAGCATCCAACACTGCCCTCAGTAATTTTTCTCACTCTGCAGCCATACAGGGCATGAAGTGCAGCTGTCAGACAAAGCCTCTTTCTATGTGCAGCAGAGTTTTCAATTTTGCCCTTTCATTTTGCTCCTGATCTGAACACTTCTGTAAGGAGACAACCAAATTTTGTGAATGTTTTTGTAAAAAATCAACCAGAACTTGTGAATGTTTTTGTAAAGTAGCAGACAGATTTTGTAGAAATTCGTCTCTCTCATTTTGCACTTTGTCTAAACATTTTCATAAAGAGTCATAAATCTTTTTCTTCTTTCAGGCTGCATCAGCACAACACATAAGACACACTTCACTTAGGAAGACAAGGATGAGGCAAGTATTGTCCACAACGTGAAAAAGTTCAAGGCTTAGGATGGATCTGGAACATGCAGGCATAGGACATGCTATCTCCCATTCAGGGATGGAGAAAGCTGAGCCCATCCCAGATAAAAAAACCTAAGGGGCTGTTCAGCCCCTTTCAGCCTCCTGTCCATGGCACTAACTTACTGCCACAGCTCCCACAACAAACTCCTCAAAGCTGATGGCTCACAAGTCACAACACACCAGTTCAAAGGTGGATTCCAGCCATCACACTGATTTGAACAGGCTGACATACCCCAAATTTCAGCAGGATTAATCAGTATATCCCACAAACTTATTTTTATATTTCTACTCTCTCACTCCTTTTCCACTCTATTTAAGTCAGAGCTTTAAATCAATATGCTTAAATGTGTCCCATAGGTACAATATTGGACATAAAATGTATGTCAACACCATGCAGAAGACAAACTAAATGTTTTTCCATTGAACTTGTGTGGTTTTCAAGCTTTCAGTAAAATGGACACCTCTAGTAAGCATCCGTCTTCACAGCACCAGACAGCTCCTTCTTAAATTGGAGACAGGTTATAGAATTCCTTGGCAAGGATATAATTATATTAAAAATTTATACAAGTACAAGAAAAGAGTGAACATAATCATAAAAAACCAATCCATTAAGGGTGACCTAACTGGAGAAATCACAGGTGGCTCTGAAATTCCTTGGAAATGACCAGTAAAAATGGTCATTTTGGGGCAAGAATCAGGAATATGTATTGTAGACACTTGCCCTGTTCTTTTGTTCTTAGCTTGTTTATACCTCACAGCCATTTATCAGAGATGAGGTAGGAATGCACAAATACTTGGTTTGACTAAGTACATATGCTCCTGTGGTGTAGGTTTTTTCAGGGCTCTTGGCATGGAAAAATCTTATTTCCTCGTAATTGGCTGGTTCAAATAACTCATACCTTTGTAATGGCTAATAATTAGACTTCTACACATCAGCATCAGCTCTTGGATAGTAAAGATACTAGCCAGTAAAATCTGATATTCTAAAATAAATAGTGGCACTGCAATTCAGAGTTTAAAAAGCACTGTTTTCTATTGCTTTAAGAGTACTGCTTATATTCTCAAGTAATCCAATAAACAAGTGCCTGAAAAAGGTTTTTCTCTAAGACATTACCCCAAAAGTTCCTGCTCACTTCATCTCAAATTAATGGAATTCAACTTGCACATCCCTTCTCCAAACATACACCTGGCAGTTTCTGTTTTTCCTTCAGCTCAAATGATCACTGAAACTGATAACACCATCAGCTGTTAACATGTTTTTTGCAGTAGTGTTTTGCTCAGTCTAAGCTCATTGGTAAGACACATCCCTAGCTTGTTTGCAAATGACAGTCACTCTGGACATGTGACATTATGACTCTCTAATCCCTTCTGGGAACATAGCCTTTCTTTGACTTTATGCCTCTGAAATACAGCACCTACAACCAATATATTTGCACTGCTGTTGGAATCATAGAGACCTTTATGAACTCACGTGTGATAAATCTGTCCATCATTCCTAGCTACCCAGCCAAGCAGGGCTGCTGGCAATACCTACTGTTCTGAGCTCACCCCAGTTTCTGCTAAGCCTGAAAACTGTCCTGTGGTTTATCATTCCTCTCATTGCTATGAGGCCCCAAACTATCCTTGGACTACTTGGTCTTGAGGCAATATATATAAACGGATAGAGATATAAACTGTACAGATATAGACATACTCCATCTAACTCAGACTGCAAAAATATACCATTGTAAAGAAAATTACTGTTTAGGAAACTATGGTTTTCACATATATCAGAAGTTAAAATGTACAAGGACAACCAGGTTTATGTTCTACTTTTTTTTCTATTCTATCTTCACTGTTACTTCAAACAGCTTATGAGCACTGGTTTGGTTTGTTTGCATATCCCTCCCAAAACGCAGACAAAACCAGTCAGCCCAGTTCAAAGCTCATTTCTGTGCATCTGTTCAGATACCTGTAACCAAATGTGAGCACTCACCACAAAGAAATTTAACTACTTCAAAAATATCCTTATCATTATTCAGTTTACTTCCAAAACATCCTTTAAAACTCATTCCCACCAAGTCTATTCCAACACTTTTGTGTTTAGAACTTCAATAACCTGCAAGTTTCTCATACTTGGGGAAGTGGGAAGACTAAAGCAAAAGCCAAGTGTTCCGAGGTGTGTTGGAGGACCACGGGGGCAAAGAGCAGTTTTAACAGGAAGATGTAGAGGGCATGGGGGCAGCAGGAGAGGAACTCAGCTTCACAAGGAGCTGTCTGTCCCATGGGATGTGGGAAGAGGACCTGGAGACGACCCCCTGAGCCTGAGCAGAGCCCTCTGAGAGAGCAGCATGGGAGCGATGGATGCAGGGACAGCGCCTCAGGCACCCAGCTGTCCCAAGAACATCCTGCTGCCAGATACTCTTGGCTGTGGCCAAGGTTAGTAAATCTACAGTATCCCATAATTTAAATTAGGATAAGATCCTTTGGAAGGCATGAAGAACAAGGATACTTTCCAGTCACAGCACTTAAAAGCTAGCTTGCACTACAGGAGAGATGCTTCTTATTTATACCTGAAAACCTGACTTTCAAGTTTGCTCAATTGCATTGAAATTAAATAGCAATTTTTTTTCTGTGGTAGAACAAATATCATTTCCCAGATGGTTGAATAACATAGATTTAGGAAAAAGTCTGGGTTTCCTGTCATACAGCAAGAAGTATTTTTGGTCCTTTGCCTACAAAATTCAGAAGTGAGAAAAGCCAATAAATTATTAGTCCCTCTCTACCACAGAGAGCTCAGGAAGTTTCTCTATCCACAGCAGGAAATACAAAGTATGAGGTGGTTATCTACTGTGTAATTCATCAGCCACATAAAATTTATGAACAATGACAGTCCAGAAATACACCACTCTCACCACTCTGCAAGGCCATTTTCAAAGGACTTGGTCTAGATTACTCACAGTCTACACTTAGATACGTTAAAACATTAAAAAACCCAACCTAAAAATGCAAAAATGGAGACTTTTTTTCCCCATACGCCAAGGAAAAAGTAAAGAACTATGGCAAAGACATTGCTTACAGCCACTCGGTTATAACAATGCTCAAACTCTGTCATCAGAGCAGGAGGAATGTCCTAGAGGCAGAAATTTGGTATGTAGTTTGCAGGAGATTTTTTTCTTCATATCTAATCAAGGTCAGTTGAAAATCTTGATACATGGAGCTGTCCACAGCTACTCAGAAAATCAGACTTTTTTGTCCGATTCAGGCATTTTTTATTTATATGTAATATTTAAATAGCTCTTCAGAAAAATCTTAATCAAGAACCTTATTGAGAAACACCATGGAATCTTGACTGCTGAGGAGAGTTTCAGGGAGCAGCAATCAATGCAAATTTTGGAATATTAATATTGAGACAGAACCCCCTCCTGTTTGACTAGGCAAGATGGAAATGCAGTGGAAGATGGGACTTACTAAAACCACAACCCCAAAAATCTGTGTCAAGATGGTTTCCTGCCCATTTTTATGCTGTTTTGCCATTACTGTCAAAGCCATGTTTCATAAGCCCAAAATCTGCAGAAAACCAGACTCTATTCTTTTCACAAGGTAGCAGTTCTGGTCTCATTTAAGTGTTCATATTATTTCAGTTCAAGAATCACAATGGCAAAGTAGAGCCTAAGGAAAGAATGATAATCTGCACTTATTCTACTGCTTCATCGTGAAAAACTTAAAAAAACCACCCACACAGTTACTAAGGACATGAGAGAGAATGGGAGAAATTAAGGATGAGAGAAATGCAAGAGTGAAGGACTTGGTATTATCGTTCACTGGTCCTTTATTGTGAACAACAGTAAGGGCTCACAAGATTAAGAAGAAATACAGGACAGACCCTACATTTGTTTTACTTTGAACCCCAAAGTTAAGTCTCCATGCATTTAAAAACTGAATATTAAACTGAAAAGCAGAACCAGATGTGCTCCCTTAAAAGCTGAGCACTACGTGTTACTTAAATAATAAACACATTTTACTCATAATTTATGTACATGCTGCTGCACTCCTGACATATGTGTGGGAATTCACATAAGCAGATGGAAAAAGGAGCTCAATTTCTTTCCTCAATATTCTGTATTGTAACATTTATCTGTAAATTAAAATCTGTTGATAACATTGTCACCAGTGACATTTTGTGCTAACTACTGATAAATTACATGATTACACAGAGATATGAAGGTTGCAGAAATTAAACTGATCACTCTTTCATATTAAACACTTGACTTATTCATTGTATCTCCAGGGTACTATTGGATAACAATAACTTCATCCCAACTTTGTCTATTTCTTCCACTATTTCTCTTTATTTGATATAAATATTTAATACAACTCAAGTAGGAAGAACCTGTCTCAGAACTGAAATAAAATTTAAAGTAGAGGGAGTTCTGGAACTGAAGCAAAATAGAAGAATACATGCAAGTGAAAAAAACTTGTTGCAAAGTTACCTCACATGTAAACAGAGCTTATCCTCCTTAATAAAACTAATCATTATAAGTCCAAATGAGTCTCGAAATAAAGAATGGATCCAATGTCTCCCATAAAAAACAGGGGAAAAAAATTAAACTACACTAGAGCTTTGAAAAGTACACAACTATTTTTAAAAACCTGGAAGCTGTGGGTTTAAAATAGGAAGGTAGAAAAACTTCCTAATATCGAGTGACAAGCAAATAACTTTCCAGGTTTCTGTTGAATTACATACTCTAAGATTCATTCCTGCTCTCCTTCCACTCCCCAGCAGACCTTTGTGAATATTTTGGCAGTACATTTTCCAGAAAACAGAACCAGTGGTGGCCCACCAGTTACCAACACAATATGAGAGCAAACTGCAGTAACAATTAGTCCTCTGATCTCCTCTTGCTTTCTGAAAAGAATACATGAATTCTTTTTAGGACAAGCTGAGCAAGTCCAGAAACATTTTCTAGACACACACCCCACCCACCTTCTATCATTGGAGAGCAGCTCTAGACAGGTCACCTGCATGGTAGAAATAGCCTGTTCCAAAAGTCCTGTTTGGTGCTTAGCACCACCAGCACGTTTTTCATCGCTGCAGTGGGTGGTGGATGCAGAGGAGAGGCTTGGTCTGTTTGACCCTTATGGTTTCCTTTGCAGGGCAAAGTAATCACCTGAGCATAGAAAAAGGGTGCACAGGTGCAGATAAAGGATATATAGGGAAAGATATCCCAGGTTTATAACTAACCCAGTGGAAAGGAACTGCCTTTACAATGAATCAGATGGAAAATGCACAGGAAGATCACAGAAAGATGAGACTTCAAGTAATTAATTGGTTGTATGTGGGTTTGAGTTATGGCCAGGTTACCTCTTCCTCTGAATAGAATATACTAAGTATGACCAAAAACTACTAGAAAAAGCATTTAAGCAAGAAAAAAAAAAAAAAATTCACTTAATACAGTATCTTCCCCTCTTGTCATATTCATGGCAAAGGCATTTCATTGTCCAAAAACTATAATTGCATAAAGAAAGTCTTACCTCAGGCCCTAACTTGAACACCCATAGTTTAAATTCTAGAATTAGTATGGATGTATGAAAAGTTGTGCCCTTAATAAATGTGGATTTAGAGTTGCTTCACACACAAAAAATAATAGCACTAGACTTTTAAAGTGAAAGAAAAGACTGAAATGAGACTATAAGAATAATGGCATTAGCTGAAACGAACATGAAATGTCATTGATTGCATTTCCCTGTGCAATTCTTGTGCAAAATAATGTGCTAATTCATTACCACAGAGTAATGTCCGATATTCACATTAAATACATGATTATGCATTCATTCATGTAGAACCAACATAAAAAGCACCATGTTATACGGTCAGAGCTGGCAAACTTTTGCATCTCCACAGATCTTTCCTCAGGTCATTAGTCTTTTACCATTAATTCAAAAATTGCTATATAATCAGAAATACAAGAACATGTATATAGTTCTGTAGAAGAAATAAATCTTCATTATGTAGCTTGTATTAATAAATATCTGTCATTGGGGGAAAAAGAAAATGTTAATCAAAAGATGTTACAGACTAATCAAGGTGTCCTTGGCTGACTGATACAGCAGTATTTCACATAATGACGACCATGACAAAATTTGTGTTCCAAAAAATTTTATGTCATGTTAACCTTCCCACCAGCACCAAGGTTAGTGCTAATCACTCCGGTCAAAGCCACTCACCTTAAAAAGCTAAAACCTAAAAAAGGATGCTAATGAACTCAACAAAATGCCAGCATTTAATACCTAGGCTCTTTAGCTGAATTTGTTACTCAGGCACTGCACAACACGTGTCTCAGAGTAACAGCAGCATCACAGGACGCTGCATTCTGTACAACTGATTCACCTCTGAGACATCCCATGTGAAGCAAACATGTGGTAAACCACAGGAAAATTTCCATTCCCCCACAACACCAACAGTCTAGACTGTTGTAGGACACTAAACAAATGAAGGTAAATTATCTAATCTATTTACTCTTTAAGTGTCTATTCCCTAGTTCAACAGTTTCCAATTCTTTTTTTCATATATGCCTATTGAGCATAAATTAATATAAATTTGAACATGCACTCCCAAAACATGCATAGTTTTTCCTTTAAAAATTATGTACACATACTACTCTTTTAATACATTATGCACATTTTAAAACAAAGAAAAAAGTAAATTAAAATAAGGATTAAATAACCAATAATTTAATTATAATTTTACTTATTAACAGCATAAAAAAACCCTTTTTTCTTTCCCCTAAAAATAAAACTATTTTTTTCAATTTTTTTAGGGAGAGGTATGCGATTGAATATGGTCCATTATTTTTGCCAATTTGGTTCAACACTTTGTGATGCAGCAATTCAAAAGTCTGGTTCAAAGTTCAGTTTATTTCTATAATGATTTTTTTTTTCCAAGTTCTTGTCAGATCTGGTAAGGACATCATTGTTTTCACCTCATAATGCAGCTGACAGCTTCTTCTATAACTAGAAGTGTCAGCTCTGCCATTTCCTTCTTGTTCACTTGTACTCACATTATTAGCCTTACATTTCAGCAACAAATTCCTTTGCAGGTATCTTTTTTAGATACTTGTCTCTTTTGTGAGGGTCAGTTTAGCTAAAAGTAGATCATATAATGTTTAAGTCCACTTAACCAGACACATGTAAATTGTAATACATCACAAAATATTTCAAGGGAATGAACAAGCGAAGGCGCCACTGTCAACCTCGCTACATTTTGGAGCATTTGCTCTTCCCTGAGTAGACCTTGTGACCTTAATGTGGTCATCTGACATGTGGACCAAGTCAGAGCACCAGTGTCAAGCTGTATATTAAATATTAGTAAACTTATTTTTGAGGGTTTTTTAATCTAAAAAGTATACATAAGTGGAGGCTCCAGTATTTCCTCCCACACCCCATCTTGCACACACCTCACTTTGCAGATCACTGATATGTCTCTCTCAAAACAAGATGCTATATTGTATTTTTTTAGTAGTTGAATAATAACATACCACCCAATATACCTACTTCATGCTTGATGGGGATTGAAACTGCAAATTTATCTTTTTTTCATTACTATTTTTTTTTCATCATCATTATTTGGGAAAAGAAGTCCAAGTTATTAAATAGGTAGGACTGTCCAACTCATCTTTGGAAATATATGTTTAATTCAAGTCCAAAGGGCAACACTGCAATCCCAATTAAATAATGCATATTTTCAGTCTCCAAAATGATTAGGTTTTCTTTCAGTACCTCTTATGATCTAAGTAGTGAGAGATGTCTCTGCCCAAATTAAGGTACAAACAACACCATATACCGAAGTCAGTAATACAGATTTATTTAACATTAAATGTGAGAGAGATGGATTGGATAGATAGATTGGATAGATAGATGAAGGGGGAAGGGCAGAGAGAGACATCAAGAAGAGGATGGTCACCACCGGTGGATCCAGCAGCATTCCACTTGCCCTTCTTCACCATGGGATTCTCGGTGGTGATGGGGTCCCAAGACTATTCCAAACTTATCTATTTATACATTTTTACAAAAAAAGGAATTATTGCTCATTGGCTACACAGTTATCTTATTCTATTGGTTAAATTATTTCCTTGCTTCTCATGCTAATTAGTCCACATGCTCAGTGTTTCTCTTCTTTTGAGTCAGTGATAGCTTGGGTCTGTGGGCTGTGAGTTGGTAGTCACAACCTCCCACTGCTGAAATTACCTTTTACCAAGTAGGAGCTGATTTTCATGCAGTTGCTGAGCTGACTTTCTTTGTGCCCTGTAAATTCCACATTCTTTGTGTCCATTATAAGTGATACATTCTTGTCCCCCAGGTTTGTTCACCTCTCCTAGGTCTGAGATAAGATAAAGATTGTATTATTGTCCACATCTTATCTCAGGTTTCTGTCAGAGTGACTTAACTTACAGTCCAAGTTCCAGGTACCCACAGAGACGTTTGCAGGAAAGGGTCAGGGCAGAGACAGAGTATTCTGTGGTTGCAGATGTCATCTGTCCCATAACTGGGTGTGATCTTGCTTTGGACCAATGACATAACTACAGGCAGTTGCTTCCTTACAGTGTGTCGCAGTGGGAATTTTTGTTTGGATGCATTACCCAGAATGTGCTAACTAGATCTCGCCTCTGCCAGGCCTGGAGTTGATGCCATCCTATTACTCCCTGCTGTGCTTATCTCATGGAGAAGTCCTTTTGTGGCCTCTAAAAGTGTTCGGAACAGGCAATTGTGCTTTTTAAGTCCTCACAGTACCTCAAGTCACAGAGGTCACCTGTTCTATAGAATAATGAGAGTAAGGTCTCAGAGTTACAACTGCCTATATCTTCCAAAGATCATTAAACAGAATACATACTAACAGCAGAAACATATAGCCATCAGGCCCAAGAAGTGAGAAACTTGCTTGCTCAGTTAGTAAATAGAATTACTTTTGAACGGGACCCAAAACCCTCTCATTACAAGCAATAACTGGAAATTTGACAGTTATACCCTTGAAAAACATTCACAGAACTGAATAAAAAGGAAAAATGTCTAGACAGAAGCTTTTGATATTATCATTCATGGTCCACAGAGGCTGTCACCAAGATCCCTTTTTAGTAGTCTCTGGAATTCACTGCTTTGTTCATTAGTATCTCTTGAGCTTTTTTATAAGTTTTGTTCAGCAACATCACAGATTTCCTGTCCCTTGTACTGCTGAACTCAAACTTTGCTCTACATAGACAATCTCCAAGCAAAGTATGCTGTTATAATGTACAAATGAGTGAGACAATTTTCTTTTAATATTTTATATTATCATGTGATCACTCCATCTTGACTTTTCATAATAGTAGAATAAAACTAGTGATGATCTGAGATTTATATATGTCACCACTTAAAATTTTTTATTTTCAACTTCCACAGAGGTGTTGTGAATTTACATAAAGAAGTCCTATGTATCTATTGAATATGCAAACTTTCTCTCTTACAAGAGGACCATCTTGGGTACAAATGTGTTCCATTTATATTACTGATTAAACTATTATATACAGTCCCATAGATTCTGAATATCAGAAAAGAGTAAGCATCTATTGTCTTTGGTGCAATCCACACATTTTTTTACATCATTCTTTCAACAATAATTGATACCAGATGCAAGTCATAAGATACATTTGATTGTTTCAAGTGCGGCTGGTTAGCATAAATAAAGATGTATGGAGCATAGAAAGAATCTAAACTGGTTTCCCCAGTTTGTCTTAAAAGCAGGAGGTCTAAATTACAGCAAAGAGGCAACTTCTTAAAGAGCAGTGAACAATCAGTTTGCAAATCCCATCCACATGCCAAGTCTGGTTTGAGGGTAACAGGATGTTTCTGCTGCAGTCAAAAGGCTCTAGGGCTGCTCACAGAGTTACAAGAACAGGATAAAAAGTAGCTCCCAGCCTGGAAGACAATCCCTCTCCTGCCTTTAACTTCTCCTTTGTCTTTGTATTCTACATTCCATGAAACGTCAATGAACCAACCACTTTCCAGAGCCAAACAGTGCCTTGGAGAGGTACTCATGCACAGCTGCCACAGACCCAACCACAAAGTGCTCTTTGCTCATAGAGGTCTGTTCAAAAAGGCTTTTCCATAGTGTTTCCTGTACTCTGTATATATAGCTTGTACTTAATCACTTTTAGAAAGTGGCCATTATACAAATGGCCAAGAATGATTCACGATGAAGGACTAACCAAGGATGCAACTACAAAAGAAAATCTCCCTTCTTTTTGTCTTCCTTGCTTTAAGAAACAACTGACAAAGTTCTAGGAATATCAACCGGATGCTGAGGCTGGGGGAATGGAGAGGCTACAGGCATGAAGAGATCTCTTCTTACAAAATTTACACTACATAATGCTATTATCCTTAAGTCTTAGACATTTAACCAGATTCTTGAATGTTCAATTTGATAACTCAGGTTAGGCAGAGAGCACAGGAAAAACAATCCTACAAAATTTCACAAAAGCAATCCACAAATTCATTTATTCAGACATGTAAAGTATAATCTCACAGCTAACTTGTCAGCCATATGCAGACTAATTAATTTAAAGTTATCACACATGTACATCGCATATCTCTTAGAGCATTAGAGTTAGAAAAACCCCATGTCAAACTCCTTTTCACTCAGCCCAGAACATAAAAATTAGGCAGTATAGCATGCAAGAGCACCATCTAAGTTAAACATTAACAAGTGCTGAGGATTCACATAAAATAACTGTCACAGCTTTGCAGAATATAAACTCACATGCATTTTTTTTCTGCTGTCACTAATGCATGGGATGCTGTTAAAATTAACTTCTGAATTTAACATTCTTACATTCATTTATTATTCATCTACACTGAACTCCACATTCCAGACATGCAGCAGGACTCTGAATTAACTAACATGAGGCATATTCACTCTGCAAGACAAATTACCATTTAGGTTAGAATCTGAGCCTTAGTTTTCAGACCATTTCTCCCAGCCTTCACAGAGCTTCTGTTCTCTTCCTACGATACCTGAAAACCTTCTTTGACCAGAATACAAAGGTTGTATCAGGTTGGCATTGAAGATGGAACTTTTCCTTTGTGGAGCAAAAGCTGTAAACTGTACAGGTACTTTGGCAACACACTGAGTGAATTGCTTTGTGCTTGCCTGAGCACTCTGCTGTTTCAGTGCAAAGGAAAGCAAGTGATCTTCAGCATGGACTGAGAGGAGACAGCTACAGACCAATTATTTGAAAATACACAGAAATCATCAGCAGTAGTTTAACAAAAACGTGATCTAGTTTACAGACCTATGACTCAATAAGAGCAAATCTGAAACTTAACCACAGCAAATCTGTTTTCCTCGGTGCATTCTGTAGAATTAGCCATATCTATGTTCCTTTAATACAAGAAACAGTCAGTACAGTTCATTATCAGACCAGGAGGAGTCAATAAGTTCTACAGACTCTGATCTGTGACATTTGAACAAGGCGATCGTTCAAGCTTTTAAACATCAGGCACTCATTTTTGTTCTTCCAAGTGAATGCCCCAACTATTAGGCTACCAAATCAGCCTCATCAGCATCTTGAAGAGCTATGCATTCCAAACCATTATGATCCTTCTTTTCCAGTTCCAACTAGCCAGGCTACTCTACAGAGCAGGAGGAATACCTTCCTATCCAGACATACTTTGGTTTTGATAGGAGAGGGCTTCTATAGTTTCTTCTTTCATCCACTGGGTCCATTTACAAAGTGATTATTATTCCTGGTGTCAGATCTATCTGGTAAGCACCACTACCCTGCTCCCATAGGGGTTTCTCAATCTAAGGTTTATTATTTAACTGAGGAAAGGAAAAAAGGAATCACTATTTCAGTTATAACATTTCCAAAGTGTTTCTGAATGAACAGTACATTCACAAACAGAGTATTTGTGAAATAACTTTATTTTAAAAGAGAAAGGCAAGGAACTCTCTGTCCCTATTCTATTTTCCCTCAAAATACCACTGAGTATACCATAGAAATCACTGTTAGCAGACCACATCCTCTCACCTCTACAGCCATCACGTGTTATATCACCTCTAGCAGAGAACAGTCTTTCCTTCTACAAAGATAGCTTGCAAGAAATGGCAACACAGAGAGAGTTACAGTAAAATGGATTCTGCATCAAGCCAGTTGATAGGACTTTCAAAAGAGAAGTCAAAAAAAGGACATTCTCAAATGAAATTCCTTTATTAGCAAACATAAAAGACCCCAACAATTACTTGATTAAACATACATTTCCAGATATGGTAGTTTGGAGACTTTGTAACAGCACGAAGTTATTTGCTTTCTACATCAAACCATCATTTATCAATGTCTTCTTCATGAAAACAAATTAAAAAGATTACCCTCCTGCCTTCTCCCAAGTGAGCTCATAGACAGCCCCTTCAGCCAGACTTCATTCTAAACTCAGCCCAGAGCTCCATCCAAAAGAACCTCTATTTTCAATAAATTCAGCAAAAATACATTTCCTGCCCTTTTACAGTCACAACAGCTGACACCACCCATACACTTTTACTCTGAACTAATCTAATCCCACATGTGCAAGCACCAAGAATGAGAGAACTTAGTGTTAGGCAGATAGGAGCGCTCACCCACTCAAAGAGCCAGCAGGCTGCATATTCCCATGCCTGCAGCTGCAAAACACAGCACAGGCACAAACACTGAAGCAGTCTGATGATTTAGCTGTACCTTCTCCTTCAGCAAACCCACCCCTCAGACTCCATGCAAGACAATTATACTGTGTAAAGGTGGCACCTGCTCACTGTGCAGACTCACTTTCCATGAACATTCAGAGTCATCTTTGCTGAACTGACTCATTGAAGAGTTTCCTACTCCTAAACACTGCAAAGCCAACACAGCCACAGGTAAGGAAAGCGTGGCTTGTCTGTTTGAATATATAAAGTCTGACACATTAGCACATTGCCTTGGTTTCACCTGCCGAGCCAAACTACTCTCCGTAAGCCCCAGTCCCACTGAAGACAATTAAGTCCATCAGTGCAGACTCGCAGTCATGATCACAGGTGTAACAGGGCACAATTTGAAAACAGGTTATTCCAGCCTGCCAGGCCTTCCCATGTGTGAACAGTTAACAGCTGCCCTTCACAGGGTGTCTTTTACAGAAAGAGACCACTGAGGTATTTTTAAAGCCTTAGCTTAAGCTCTAGCTCAAATAAATTATATTAAAATAAAAATTTCTTCTGTCTCCTCTGCACCTGCACAGGACATAATGTAGGTCATGGGAACTGAAGTCATCCACCTTGGTGCCCCACAAAGAAAACCATAAGCTATTAGCACATTTTAACAACCCCCTAGCTGCATTCAGGATAGCCTTTCAGCAGTAATTTAAACTTGATAAGTACCTGCAGCAGCCACTTAAGTAATCAGAAGTCCCAGTTCAGGAATACAATGTGCATCCTTTTTGATCTCTTTCTTTGCCCAGGGCTCTAGGCAGCTAATTCTTTAAAATGTGATGGTACACATAATAAATAGATATCATGGATAAAGCCACCTATACCACACAGGTTTGGCTTTCATTTGTATAATCAGGGCTATATAGGTGGGAGACACAGGATAGCTATATAACTTTGCCAGTGGAAATTTCTGGTGTTGGTAATGGTTCATAAATTAATGCACCAGTTTGACCTCTGGGGCCCCAAGGGAATACTTGGGATGACTGATTCACACATTTCCTTTCTCTATTATGAAACTGAGCACACTTTGACTAAAATCAAACACAATAAATAAGAAAAGCATAATCTTTTTTTACCACTTCCATTGTAAAGTTTCTCTTTAAACCACTTTCTGTTTCTTGAATTTCAGTCTAGTGCTCCATCTATCAGCTAATGATTCTTGTCTAGAAATATTGCTACTCCAGCTCGTATTTATTGAAAAAGTACTTCCCTAGAGCAGAAGATGCATATAAAGATGTACACAAACTCTGTATAGTAAAGGCTGCTGTGGAGGAAGGGATGGAGTAACGGAGGATCACAAGGAAAAAGCTACTCTTTATCAGCTACCTACCAAGCCTCTTTTCTACCATCATCTGTGAATTCTGAAGCACTTAAAAGCAGTATAAATACTCTAAAACTTAAGCTGGGGAAAATAAACAACATGCTGGCCTCAAAAGAAAATCCACATTTTCCAGAGTTTATTTTAACAAAACAGTGTAGGAACCACACATTAATTATGTCACCCTATTAACAGGTCAAGTTATGCAATAATGACTAAACTCCATGATGAGATGGTTGTGTTGTGAAGGGTGTAATAAATTGTTTCAAAAGGAGAACAAGAGAAAGGATTGCAAAATACACTAAAGGTGTCCGAGGGGAATGCTTCGTGACAGATACATGGCTGCCACTAAGGTGAAATTGACAATCATCTTAATTATCCCCATGTGATAGCGGAGTAATGCAATGGCTGACTCTCACAATTAAAAGGCAAATATCGTGTATATGTATTAAGAGAAGTTTCATAGACTTACAGTTATGTTTTACCCCCCTTGCGTTGTTATCACGGGGTGGCCTGGGTTTGGGACATTTGGGAAGGTCGGCTTGTTACTATGGCAACATCTGACCTCCAATCAAGATTTAAGGCAGTAAACTCCACCACTGGACAGTGAAGAAGGAGTCGATGGACAGAACTTTGGGAGGAGCTAAAGGGTTTAAAGGCAAAACCTCCATTGTGTGGATGAGCACATGGTGGGAAAAAGCCTTTGCTTCTGGCACCATAATATTTTCTCTATTCAATCTTCTGTTGTATTTTTATAAGGTTTTAATAAACCTTTTAAATTTTGGAAGTGAGTATCATTTCTCACACTCAGTAGTAGTCAGGTGAAAGCATAAGCTTCCTTAGGAAAAAATAGTTTCCCCTTCCCCAAGATGTTCCCCAAGAGCAAAACTCAGATCTCCACTAGATTATGGTTTTGTCCACACATAGGATGCTATTTCGATGAGCTACTTTGGCTATATTTTTTTTAACAGGCTGTGTTCTCACAAAGAGAGAGCCCTAAGGAAATGCTTAATTGACAAGGATATCCACTAGCTTGTTATGCCATCAAGGACAGCCCTTACTAGGACAACTGTGTCTTCTAGTAAAATTGACAGATGCTAAATCCTCCCTAGAAAAGCTAAAGGACCTCAAATCCCCTCAAAGACCCATAGAACTGCTTGCTATTTAAAACTGTTTTGGTCAGACTCAAATCTCTGGGCTGCTTCAGTCAGTAAGAGAATCCCTATCCAGACTGCATAACCAAAACAGTCTGAAAATGATGGAAGAATTGAGAGAATAGAAACCCTGGAAGAAAAAATGTCAGGCACCTATATTCACAAGGCTGCTTCCAAAATAGAGAACATTAGCTGGTATTCCAGTATCTTCCAAATAAAAACCAGAACCAAATGGGATAGACTTGAAAGTTTGTCAGGAGGCACATCACGTCCTTCCACGACCAAGGTCTGCAGGTCACTAAGGCAGTCTGAGCTTGTGACAGTCTGCATCATTCTCCATGATTTAATTCCTCAGGGCTCTCCTTCTTTGGTTTTGCCAGGAAAATTAAAAGAAAAAAGCTACCTTAAGTGCAGTGCCACAGGTCTTTTTGTCTAGGCAAAGAGCTCCTCTCTGCTGCCTCAGTCTATTTCACAATACAGGAAAAGATGGACTTCACTCTCCCTGTGCTTCATCTGGCAAGATTTCCCAAATGAAGCCTAATTTTTCATAAAATGGATGATTTTGCACATCTAGTTTAAGAATCCCTGGAATATACTTTCTTGAGAAAGGTAATTAGTTCTGAGCCCTTTCTCCCCTCCTGCAGTCTGATGTTTCTGGTGTCATGTATCTGGGTCCAAAAACTCATGGCAATCCTGGATCTTCCATTTAAGCTTTTTGGAATGAAGTAGTTACTGCCATTCCTGTGAGGGAAACAATTCTCTAGGTCACTGTAGAAGAGCAAAACACACATAAATTCACACTCTGGAAAGGAAGGTTAAAGTCTGTCTAAAGGAGCTTGCATTAAGAGACCAGAAGCCAAATGCAGCATTTATGTCATCACTTCCTTAAATAACTCCAGCAACTGATGGATTGTCTGTGATATTACTTTGAAACAGCTTTCTAAAGTTTCTCCTCACACCATTTTGCCCATATGTCCTTTTGTGAATTATATGTATGTGTGACAGAAGACATGACTACATTACGCTTTCAGGTACTCACTGTACTGTACTCAAGTTCGGAGCAGGCCACCATCTGACAAGACAGACACTAAACTACTAACGTTCTGCCTTCGACAAATGTATCCATATCTCTCCTGCTAAAAGCGCAAAATCCTTTTTGAGTTAATACTGAAGTAGGCTTACTGTGAAAGAGGTACAAGTTCCAGCCACCACTAATGGAAGTGACAGTTTCAGATCGATTCAGAGGTTCCAAATACATAATTAAGAGTAGGTGCAAAGGCAATAATGGCTTAAAACAGGGCAAACATTACAATCATCTACTTCACTACAAAAGAAATAAAAATAACATTGGGTTGTTTCCCTTGTAAAATGACAGCTTTTGTTCTGTCTATAATGTGCTTTTCTGCGCCAGAAAAAGTCTTTTCTCAGGTTTATACCTCCATTATTTCTCATTATTTCATCTTAATATCAAAACAGTGCTTCAGTATCTCATACAATAGTGCATGTAAGCTGCTACCTATTAGGGTTAGAAAGTATCCTGAGGTTTTCATTTGTGATGATACAATAGAAGATTGTGACTGGCACCACTACAGTCTGCAACAGTCCACAGAAAAGTCTGCATAACATCTGTTAACATAAGATAAGCATAAACGTTTCCATGCCTGGGCCCGTATTCTGATCAAGACCAATAATACACCTCTGAAAGGTGAAATTAAAATGTATTTCTCATAACCCTGAAGTAAAAGTAAGTAAAGTAAAAGAAATAAAATATATTAATTTTTCATGTTTTTCTCTTCCATTTTGAACTGATGGGCACTGCCTGCTTCTTTAATGTTCTTTCAGAGCACCAACATACACCATAACCTTTAGCTCTCTCATCTTCACTGACTAATATTTCCTCCAGCCTCTGTGCTCAATTCCCGTCTGTTAGCCAAAATGTTTTGTATAGTTATACAGGAATTTTGCAAAATTTTATTTTAATTGACAGACTTTGGCACATTTACCAGCCTGAAGCTGCAAGTTTGGTTTCCCAGAAAGAAGTGTGTCCATTTCTTATTTTTGTTTCCATTTTCCCTCCTTTTCTTTTTTCCGCTTTTAATCTGTGAAATAGAGACTTGACAAACAGTCTCAAAATTCTCTGTCTTTTAGGATTTCAGCCCTCTTATGGGGCAGGAGAATGACAGATTTCATGAGCTTGCTCAGAAACTACCATCAAAGCAGTCCCAAGAATCTTACCCCTCCCAGCTGGTCTTCACCTTGTTATTTCCTTCCTTTCTGCAAAGACACATTCTGAGTAGTCAGAACATCGCTGGTTTAATTTTCTAATCAGAAGTCTTTAATAATAATAACCCACAAGAAAGCCTCCATGGAATCACTGCCATGGCTCAGCAGAGAACAGAGCTCAAAGCAACATTTGTTGTGTCAGATATCCACTTATGCAGTCAGCTGTGAAACCACTGCAGTAGCAGGCTGGCTTCTGTGGGCTGCATTCCTTGCTATCCCTTCTTTTTAATTGCTCAGTTTTAATCATTTCAGCTCAGCCCCAGTAGTTATCCAGAAGATTCTGACAGCAAACAAAAATCTCCAAAGTAAGATTCAAAAAACAATGCCTCAGCACCATCTGTGGCAGAAACTTGTCTGGAAGAGACACCCCAGCAAAAATTACTGACGGGAGTGTTTAGGTAGCCACAAGGGTGTGTCTAACACAGAAGGCCACTACAGTTCAGATACTGGGAACTGCTGTTGCTATCTTTGCAGTACATATGTGGAGTGGTATCTTCAGTACCAGAAAGAATATTTGTAATACAGGATGTTTGACATCCATTTCAAGCTTCAGTCTGCAGCTTACACGTATTAGAAGTTACATTATTTTCTAAAGCTGCATACAAATCAAGCAAGCTGTTGAGAAGGGCGTACTAATCCAAGTGCTGCATATATGGGTAACCCTTCCGTTTAGTGCTGATGATTCAAACCCTAAAAGGCACAAGGATGAGAAGTGTGCAGGAATTGTTTTGAGTTGCATTCACAATCCTTACCCTCAGTCAGCTACGTGTAGCATTTCCTCATCTGTTTAAGGATATAGTCTCTGCTTCTTGCCAAGAGACTTGAAACACCTGAACTCCTCAGGAAAAAAGATAACAGGATTAAAGATCTACACCAACAGTAGCAAAAACCTGCAGCAGGCCTAAAATCCATTGCATTTCCAATCCTTGGAGAGTCCCTATAGAACAGCATAATTTCTTTTCACTAAGCAAATCAGAATTTGACTAAGGTTGAGATCACAGCAAGTCCCCTTCTAGACAACCTACTCAACTGAAAAAAGAAAGGGGGAGACGCTAAAGCCTATAACTTGGAGACTAATTCAGCATAAATACATGAGTTTTAAAACACAGAATCATAATCATAGGATGGTTTTGGTTGGAAGGGACCTTAGAGCAACACCTTTTGCACTAGACCAGGTTGTATAGCACCCCTGGCCTTGAACATTTTGAGAGATGGGGCAGCAACAACTTCTCCATAACCCCATCATAGAAAGCCACCAAATTTGTCAGACACTATTTGCTTAGTGAAGCCATGCTAGCTGTCACCAATCACCTCCTGATTTTCCATGTGCCTCAGCACAGTTTCCAGGAGGCTCTGCTTCATGATCTTGCCAGGCCTGAAGGTGAAACAACTGGCCTGTAGCTCCCTTTTTAAAAATTAGGGTTGTTTTTCCTTTCCTAGTCAGTGGGAACTTCACTGAACTGCCGTGACTTCTCAAATACGGTGCATAGTGGCTTAGCCACTTTTTTCACCACTTTCCTCAGGATCCATGAATTTATTTTATCAGGTGCCTTGTGCACCTTGAGGTTCCTTAGGCAGTCTCAAACCAAGATTTTTCCTATGTCAGCTAGTTCATACTCCCTGTCCCTGCCTTTGCCTTTGGAAAGTAGCAGGAGAGTGTGGCTGGAGCACTTGCCAGTGAAGACTGGTAAAAAAGTCATGGAGTACTTCAGCCTTCTCCATGTCTTGGGCAACCAAGTCTCCCATTTCCTTCCAGAGACAGGCAACATTTTCCCTAGTCTTCATTTTATCACTATAAAAGCTTTTCTTGCTGCCCTTGATGTCCCTGACCAGATATAATTCTATTAGTGCTTTAGCTTAACTAACCTGATCCCTGGCTGCTTGGCCAGTTTCTGTGTAGGCAGCCCTTGTAGGCTTCTTTTTGAGATGGAGCTGCTTCAAGAGCTCCTTGTTCCTCCTGGCATTTTTGCCTGACTTCCTCTTTGTTGGGATGCATCACTCAGGAATTTTGAGAATATTTGATGCCTTTAAGTCACTGAACTATGTCCAATTTAATACAACTTGCTCTCTAAGGGAACCAGTAAACTGTGCAGCTGGTATGTTGATATAAATATTCATGAATTGCTACGAAAGCTAATAGGATCAATAAGAGTGCAGCCTAAAAGACTACATCACTCTTGGTAAGTAAGAATCCAATTTTGTTGACAGCCAAGTCAAAACAGCAATTTGTCATTGCCTCCCAAAGAGTCAGGGCGGGGAATGAAATTGAGCAGGACTACTGTGTTGTGGTCTGCAAGGAGCACTCAGCTTGGGAATCACTTAGGAGCCACCAACAACAAATAGGCCTAGTGAGGAAAAGTATCTTGCCATCTAAAAACTATTACAAAAATAATTTTATGAAACTGCAGAAGGAAAACACAAGTATAGATTTGAGGAAAAGATTCATGTTCCCCCAATCCGTTTATTGCTGGGTGTTTCCTTTTCATTCCACCAGACCTTTGAACTGAAATGGCTGCATGCACAGTTCTCTGCGTAGTGCTTTACCTTCTGTGCCTCAGACTGCACCACTGCAGACCAAGGGCTCCCAAAGCTTCCCTTGTCATTCCTTCAGTTTCTGTCTGGAATGTCCTCTGGACCATGGAAGAGACTCCTCCAGCTGTAGTGACCAAGGACACCCCACCGGGCTTGCCATCCCTCCAGTGATGAGCTGGCCAATATTTGCTGCCAGTAAAACATTGCCCCTATCCAGAGCCCTGCTATAGAACAGCCCATTCCATGGCCCACAGAATACTCTCCAGGCATTTGAGTTTTGCTCTCCCCAGTCCCAGTGGGGTACACCAGGGCAGGGGGTGGCTGTGTGCTGCCTTGTGCCTCTTGCAGTCAGCTGCAGATGGTTCTTTGGCTGATCAAACCCACTTCAGGACCTCCACCCGTCAGAGGGGCCAGCTAAGGCACATGGTGAGGAGCACGAGGAGAGAAGGACAGTGCGCTGGGGCCAGGGCAGCCCTGAGGGGCTGCAGCCCACACACAATGGGCCTAGGGCAGACCCTTTCCCTAATATTCAATCTAAACTTTCCCTGGCACAACTTGAAGCCATTTCTTCTTGTCCTATTTCTTGTTAGTTGGGATAAGAGATTTACATTCCCCCTGGACACAACTAAAGTGATGCTGCTGGGATAGAGATGATTTTTTAAGAAAGCATTGATCTGCATAACCTGGGGGCTGTTCCCCTCATGAAAGGTGCCCTGCCGAAGCAAGATGACTTTGTCATCAGTGATGGCCAAATCCTCTTGTTCCTGTGAAGGAGATATCCCCTTGCAGTGATAAAGTGTGGAATTTTTAATGCGTATGTAATGAAACTGCTGTAGTGTTCTAGGCTGAGAGACTTGCACAGAGAAAGCCATAAGCTGGTAATGCAAATCTGTATTATTATGTAGTCTAGTGCGTAGAAATAAAAGGTGGAGTTTGTAATGGATATTTATTCAAACTGTTGTGACCTCATAGGTTCTGTGTTTTTTAAGTAAGGTGCACGGAGTAGTGCAAGTGAAATAGAGTAAGGAGCAAGAAGCAGTTGATAGAAACCATTATGCATTGATTCCAGCCTCCAGCACCACTTGTTGCCTCACAGAGGGAATTGAGAGGGAACTGAACATAACTCACTGTAAGAACAAGAGGAATTGAGACTAGAAAGGGAGGAGGAGAGGTACTGGACTGAAACAGACCCTGGGGAAGTGAGAAGAAAGATGTTTCAGTAAATGTTTAATTGTTTATCTTCTTGGTTTTTTCAGTACCCAAATCAGTAAATTGAAGTTTGTTAATTGACATTAAATTAAGTGAAACTCCTGAAATAAAAACTATCTCACCCACAGCAATGGTGCTCATCCCTCTGCACAATTCCTGCAATTCTGGGCTACAGGAAAAAGTGGAGAGAGAACTTCCTCCCCACTGCAGATTTCAAGGAGCTAGCTCTTTTTCTCTTGTTTTCCTTTCAGCTCTCACCAAGTGCCATATNACGTGCTCAAGTGTCTCAATGTCCTTCCCAAAGTGAGGGGCCCAGAACTGGACACAGCACTCAAGGTGCGGCCTCACCAGTGCCGAGTACAGGGGGAGAATGACCTCCCTACTCCTGCTGGCCACACTGTTCCTGATACAGGCCAGGATGCCAGTGGCCTTCTTGGCCACCAGGGCACACTGCTGGCTCATGCTCAGCCAGCTGTCAACCAGTACCCCCAGGTCCCAGGAATGGTACATTTCTAAACACAGTTTCAGTTTTGTTTTGTAGGATTCCTTTTTTGGGTTTGAATTGAATGGTCAAAGAGAAAAACAACCATATAAACCATTTTCCATGCAGCTCATGTGTAGAGGGCATGTTTTTCATTCCTGTAGAAACCCAGCTATATTTTTCAGTCTAAAGTTATAACACTAAATTTTCTCTTTGCACTTTCATTCAGATTGTTTCTGAAGTTGGTTTTAGTACAGTTAAAGGAAGATTGGTTTACTTCATATGTCAAAAACTCACAAGAGCAAGAACAACTGGAAGAGAGGCATCCAAACAGATAAAACAAGTCTCTCTCAGATAAGTGTTAAAAAAGTGGTAGGGCAAGAATGCTGCTTATATAAAGCAAATGAGACCATAACATTGAGAGAGCACCACAATTAAAAGTACTGAAGGAACATAAGAACGTAATAGGGAAATCAGTTACAAAAACCCGTTCTGTTACATAGAATTTGACTGCTGTAGTTAGAAAGAGGATAACAACTGATATACTGAAAAACATATAATCTTTGGGTTTAAGGAGATAAGTAAACCTTCTTGTGATAGGAAAATCTGGTTAAAGTGTAGGAGACTCTCTTTCTTCTATTGATTTGATGCATCAAAGATAAACCAGTAAGAGAAAGTCAAACCTCCCTTGCTTAGACTAATGAAAAGATTCTGGTCACCAGCAATGGATCAGGCCTGAAACATTTCAGCAGGATGTATTAGGAAGCATTCCAGCACAACCAAATGAAGAAGTGTGACCTCATACTCTGAACTGTTCTGAAGACAGACCTTGAATAGTCTGTTCCAGCACTGGAAAGCTGAGTAAATGGGCTTCCACTGAAAACAACCTGTTTAACTGGGTAGGGGCAGCAGCTTGAGAGGAATTCCTTGAGAGGAAGGAATCCAAGGCTTGCCTCTTTGCCAAGACCTGGTTGCCAAAACAGATTGGCCCCTTGGCTCAATTTGCCAGCACTGACAGACATAGTGAAATGATTTTTCTGTCCTTCCTTAGGCAAGCTCCCAGTAAAACTGGTAAAGATTAATCTCTTTAAAAATCTACTTTTTTCATGTCCTTTCTATGAGGCATATGAATGTTATCTTGCTAATGAGTTTTAAATGCATCTCCGTAGGATATTAAATGTGGATTTGCATGGACAACTTTATTGGTTTTGAAATGACAGTTAATCTCAAGTAACCTCTCAGAATTCAGTGTAAGGGTCTGTGTGCATGTACATGGATCCCAGCAGCATCTTGGATTAGTCTCATCTGATAGAACTTTTAATTATTTTAGGCCTTTTTTAGCTTTCCTTTTCAATTGTCTTGTTTTGCTTATTGAAACAGATGCATACCATTTCCCTTCTAAATATTTTTGTTTCTTGTATGTGCAGTAAAAAGGTCACTTTTCCCATTTCTTCTCCCCTGTCCCAGCACCAAAGTGATGTACCTAGATAGGAGATGTACCTAATCTTCTAGCTCTAATACCAGTGGGAAGAGGGCGTCTCATGACCCTCCAACATCCACTGATTTTAAGTGACTCCAGAGTGAACAGTCTTCTGACTGACAAGCTGTTTTACTTGCCATGATACAGTACCTTCATAAGGTTTTTAGTGGGCAGAGAGGAAGATAATTTTTGAATAAGAGGCCAAGAGCTAAAATTTAATTATTATTTCTAGGTGGTCTTGTTGGTAAGAAAACAGCAGGTCTTTGAAGGGCTCATAAAATCCCAGCAAACTCCTCAGAAGCCAATAGCTGCTTCCAGAACTCCAGGCTATGTGCCCATTCCCAAGCAGAATAGGCATATCTCTTCTCTTAGGTGGTCCTCTAATTGTGGTAGAACTGATGTCACTCATAACTGAAGTCAATCTGGAAAAAATGTAGAAATTTCCAGCAATGGGATGCTTTGGAGTGACAACAATTCTATGTTCTGCAGTCTTAATTCTATGACCTGCATACAGGTAGTTTGAGAGCAGAGAAAATAATTCTTCATCCATTGAACTTTTATATAAGCTGGCCATGGCTCTTAAATCTTTGTGCCCCACTAGCAGTCCATAAAACAGACTTACTGAAATTTGTAATGAAAAACCCCTTAATTTAGAGAGCTTTTACTGCATTTCAAGAATCTGTATTGGATTTCATTTGCCAAGGTCAAGTCCAGAAAATGGGTGGACTTGTGGAGATTTTGTCCTCAGTAGCATCACAAATTTATACATTTTAAAATTTGGTATACTAAGACAAGATTAATTTCATTTTTTTGAACAAACACTAAGTATAGTTGAAGTATGGATCTGAATCACAGAAACTTACCCACAGCAACACAAATATAAGATTTAATGTGGCAGGAACCTAGTTTTGCAGTGTTGGATAAGAAAAACAGGTGCAGGGTGGAGAGGAGATACATTCCAAGAAAACTTTGCAATGTTTGTTGAAGAGAAGAGGTGTAACTGCAAATGGAGCCTACAAAAATGTTAAAAAAAAAAAAAAGAAAAGGGAAAAAAAAAGGAGAAAAGGAAGGAAAACATGCGGAGAGAAAGGTTGAAAACTATGGTAGAGAACTTCACAACAGACAACATGTATAACTTGATGTTCTGAAGGCAAGTCCATCAAAAAGAATTTCTCAGTCTTCCTCCATATTACAGTAGAGCAGGAGTGACACCTCCCCCAAATTCTGATGGGGAACCACTGTGGGTCATTGTAATAAATTATATTATTTAATCCCATTCATAAACTGATTGAAGTCTCCCTGAAAGTTGTTGTTCCTTGTTTATATCACTCTCACTAAAAAATTATTCCAGAATGAAATATCCTTTAAAAATTGCTTTCATAGCTGGTTTACACCTATTGTGCTTGTGCCAGCTTCACCTTCCAGACTACTTCATAGTTTACTCTTCCTACTGCTCGTTCCCCACTGAATGTATTGAGAGTATGCTCGTGTCTTCTTAACCTCCTGTTAGCCAGCGATTACATAATTTTAAGTCTTGCCTGTAAGTAAGAGTGTCCACTCTTCTGACTAGCCTTTTATCTCTTCTCCAGTTTGTTTGGAATATATCTTTCCCAAGTGCATTACGTAACAAAATCAACATACACTACATCACAAGGGTCGCAGATATCCTGTATTGCTACGTGTATCTCTTTGTGCTCAGAGATTTGAACACACCCAAAATAGCTCAGCTACCTCAGATGGCTTAAAAAACAGCAGGATGACTTCTGTGAGAGTGTTAGAAACATAAATGTTTTAATAAAGAGCAAAATAACAAATCTCTTAACAGAGAAAAAGGCGAGCCAGGGTANTATGTGACCAGTGGAACAACATGTCTGGGTACAACTTAAAATTGCATTCCAGAATTAGAATGATTTAATGCATACAGACATAGCTTCTGTTTAATGAATGCCTGCTGTATGGCACAAATTCTTGTTTGTGACCTTGTATTATATCCCCTTTTTATCACTGTAAGTTCTTCTGGGTCATTTTAGCTCTTCTCTGTTTTAATCTCCTCTGTATTGACAGTAACTTACAGCTTCATTTCAATTCATTAAGTATATATAATGCACATGGTACTTACTTTGAATAGAGATCTGTCCCAGAATTAATCCTTGAAGATCTTCTTTATGGCTCAGGGATAGATTATATCTTGGAAATGTAATATGATTATTCACATAATACAAAGCACTGTCAATAATATTTGGAATGCCCTTACAGGGGGAGGGGGAAGGCGGGAAGGCTGACCTTTTGAATATTATATTTAATATGTACCACTTACAGGTAGTTAATGCATAACATACTGCCCATAAACCTACAATAAAGGTTGTCTAGTCTGATTATTGCAGAGACAAGCTCACATGTCAGAAACTGCCTAGCCCTACAAGCCTCATACTGCATGCTACCAGTTAGGCTTCAGGGAAACAGGACACAGACAGCTACACAGTTCCCAGGTGCCTTCTACTTCCTAGGCATGTGTGGTCTGGTTTGCTTTCTAGTCTACAAGCCATGTAGCCATTTTCCCCGTCTTGTTGAAACAAATAAGCTTGTAGTACAACCCCACTGAATTTCTCCATCTTTGCTGAGCTGCAGAATTCAGCAACACGTTCATGCAGAGGCACACAATAGCTGCACACCTGCAGCTTTATTTAAAGTTTCGACTCCCTGCGTGAAAGTTGAATGCTTTATTCAGTTTGTTTTGGTAAATTGGTGTAATCTAAATAGACTGAAAAATATATTGACTAAGGTTAAAAGGAAAAAGTAGCATATGTTCCTAACTGTGCCTTTATATTAGTCAAAGATTCTTCTTTGTTAGTTGAGAAAATGCCCTTTGTTGTTGAGCTGCTACAGTAGGAAGCAGATGGCTGTTTAAATCCCAGAATTCCCACCAGAAAATGTGAACAGATGTCGGTAAGCAGAAATAGAAAAAAAAAATGCTTTCTGTAAGTCCATACACTGGGAACAGAGCTATTTATGAGATTTTACAAAAATCTGTCTGCTTCCAGAAGCCAATAAAACATTTTGTCTCCTTTTATCTTTTTCACTTCTTCCCCCTCACTTTAAAAGTGCACACCTGTGACATGGATGGTGCTTTGATAAAGCAGACAAACTTTTATGAGTGTAGGAATAGTTCTAGTAACACACCTGGTGACTTGATGTATCTGCCTTTCTCAAAATAATAGCTTATTTTCCAGATTTGTTGACATTAGAGGTAGAAAATCTGTCATGTACACAAGAGCTGTATTACAGAGCAAAATAAACCCAATTTCAGAAGGTCTAGCCATTAAAAAAGAGCAGAGTTGTAGGTGGACGTGGTTGAATGTTCAGCAGAGGTTTTGCTAACACAGCCTAAATCCTGTGCCTCTTTAAAATATTCATTTGACTTCCTTGTTTTTCAGAGTTTTGTATCCATTACAATAAAAAGGAAGACTGCTTACTCTTAATGGCAGCATTTCACCTCTAACAGTACATAAAATTTAATGCACGAACATGCAGTAAAAGATTGACAGCTGCCCATTGGCACCACTTAGTGTCATGGATGCATAACAGAAGTTCAGAGTTTTGAGAGGGGAAAAAAACAAATGTAAAGGACAGACTTTATAGTATGATGCCCCTTGGAGGTTACAGAATATAAAACCAGCTTAAACTCAGTTCTTGTGCTGTTAAGGATTCCTCTCTGATTTTCTCCTACAGTTGACTTTCAGCCCTTAGAACAAAAGGCACCACATCTGAGATTTCTCAGGAAGTTGCTGAGAAATAAAGTATCTTTATGACAGCTTAAGCAACATGGGGAAAACAGTCCTATATTCACATATGGAACAATGGGTTTCCAGCCATCAGAATCTGCTCTTGGGGTTACTATCAACTCACTGCTCAATAGTGGTCAGAAAAGTAAATCAATGATAAGAATTATTAAGAAAGGACTAAATAACAAAATGGATGCTATCGTTGTCAAATTGTGCATGATTGTGGCTGAACCCCATATGCAACACTGGCCTTCCTTTTCCCTCCAGAGGGGGTTCGGATAAGGTTTTAAAGTATGCAATGGCTTCTAAAAGAAAAAACAAACAAACATACAAATCAAAACAAATTAGGATATGGCAGATATCTGTAAAATCTGTGTATAATGATAGGAATAGATAGATAGGAATTGATTGCTCCCTTCTCCTGCCAATGTGAGGACTGTAGGCCTTCAATAAAGTTACCAGTTGCATAATTTTGACTATTCAGAAGGGCCTGATTCTTCACATAGCAGGTAGTGAAGATACAGAAAGTACTATGGTATGTGATAAATTGAAATGTTACACCAAACGTGACAAAATGACTGGGTAAGTTCATGGGTAAATCCACTGAGATTGTATAAATGCATAGAGCCCCTATGCTAAAAATGCTGGACTAGACTAGACTAGAATAGACTGATTCACTTGGAAGGGACCTACAGTGATCATCTAATCCAACTGCCTAACCAGCTGAGGGCTGACCAGAAGTCAAAGCATATAATTAAGGGCATTGTCTGAATGTCTCTTAAACACAGACTTGGAATATCAAACCTCTCTAGGAAGCCTTTTCCACTGTTAGATCTCCTGGTTGGTAATGTTTCATAACATCCAATCTAAGCCTTTCTTGGCACAGCTTTGAATCATTCCCATGCATCCTCCACTGGAATCCTAGGAGAGGAGTTCAGCATCTCCATCTCCACTTCCCCTCCTCAGATTGCTGCAGAGAGCAATGAGGTTGCCCATCAGACTCCTTTCTCCAAACCAAACAAGACCAAATGTTGCAGGTGCGACATAGGACATTCCTTCTAGCCCTTTCACCACCTTTTTTTTCCCTCCTCTGGATGCATTCATGGGCTTTCACATCCTTCCTAAATCATGGGGCCCAGAAAGGGACCAGCAGCAGGCTCAGTTTGAGTGAGCAGTGTGTGTGCCTGGCAGCTCAGAGACCGAACCCCATCCTGGGCTGCACCAAACACAGCATGACCATCAAAAGATGTGATCACCCTGCAGTATTCAGTGTTGCTGCTTGTAAAACCCTTGAAGGCTGAGTTTGTTCTGCTCTTGTTCTCTGGCATTTTAGCACTGCCAGAGGCAGGATGCTGGACCAAACAAATCTTTGGTCTAGCTCAGGCTGGCTCTCTGCTATGCTGTGCAGAGGTCCCCAGAGCCTAGGCAGACATCTAATGCTACACAGATGGACTGTAGAAAAGATTAAGAGTTTCTGTTCTTCCACGCAGTGATGAACTACAGACATCTCCCTAACGCTGTAGAAAAGAAAAGAGAATAGAGCAATGGAAAACATAAAAGGTGTTTGTAAATCATTAATTTTTGCTAGGGAAATTCAGAAGATTATTGAAGGTTCCAAATGTATCCTCTTGGGACCAATAAATATAGCTTTTAGATACACACATTGCATGTAACATGCAGGAGAACTTTAGACAGCAACTGCATGCTTTCAGAGATAAAAAAAGAAATAGATGTGAAAACACAGTTTTTTCCAAAAGCACAGCTAGAAACAGCCACCGATTAGATGAGTATCTTGACATTTTTAATAAAACTGGGGAAAATGTTGCAAAAAGAACAGGTATCAAGTAAAATCATGTTTCAAAGCAACTAAATTTCCAATAAAAGAACATGCACGGAAGCATTCTCTTCTTATTAAATACTAAGCTAACATATTAGCATGTTTGGCAAAGCTGATAATCTGAGTGGAAACCATTGTCATTGGCAAACCCTCAAAATATTATTATTTCAAGAATTCTAGCTTTGTGCTCTTGGTATCAGTCTTAGTTTGTGATGAAAAGCTGGAGTTGTGAACCACACTTCAGATTAAGAGGTTTTTTCCTGTATGATTAAATAACTATAATGAATTTATAAATCCATGCCGCTGGTAATCAGAAATCCATGATTCAGCTTAGAGCTATGAATTTCAGTGGGGTATGCTTTTTAAACAAAATTTTATCATATACACCCACAGTTCCAGAATAGGTCTATTCCTGAAAAAAAAACCAAAAACTAGGAGGTACAGTCAAAATGTCCCGTTAATTCCAATTAGTCCATAATTGATTTTTCTATGCAACTCAGCTGATCTACTGGGATTTTTTCAACTATAAGCCCTTCTAGGTTTTCATTAAGAAGTACTTTTTTAATACTTATTTCTGCAGAAACTATGTTCCACATTTCTTGCTAAGGAAGAGAATGAAATCCCCAAAATGAAGGGGGTTTTTTGCACCTTTCCATGGCATTTCCCCCTGAGAATCTTTCAGTACTTATAGAGAGTTAGCAGCAGCACAGCTAACTTGGCATAAATCCATCATTTCTTTTACTCCACAATCAAGAGACACCAGGATAATATTTGTCAGGATGCACTAATTTCAAGCAGACCTAGCATTTAATGCTTCTTCATGCAATCTCTTTGTAAAGCAATCTAACGACGTGGAAAAATATATACTGGATCTGTGAGTGGGAGGGAATTTCTCAGGCTTTCTAATACTGAAACTGTTTGAAATAACCAACAGCATTGTTTACTAAATTGATACTACTTTCTAAGGAGTTTCTGACAGCTATTATATGTCTTTGTCAAAGGATCTAAGAGACACTTACAGGAGTATAAGCAGTTCTTTATTACTAATTAGCCATGTGGTTGGCTTTGAGATCTTTCAGGAAGAGCTATTGCTCTCAGAATGTGGGTTAGTGTACAGAGCCCAAATCTTCAGGGTTCATTGCAAGCCAGACACTCATATTAGGAAGAGATGTCATAGTAGGAACATATATCAAGCTGTGGAAGTCATAAAAGGGAACAGAAACAGGCAGTAATTTCAGCAAATCTAGCACTTGTGTTAAGTAGATGGTCTACAAAGCATTCAATTTTCATACTTCTGTAAAACTGAAACCAATAAAATCACAGCTATGCTGGTCCATAATCTGACCCTTGTTCCCAGGCCATGGCAGAACTGCTATTTAGGACCCAAGAATTAAGATTTCTGTCTCTTCCATAAATGGTGGAACAGGTCTTCTATAGCCACCCAATGAGCAGTGGGTGAGAAAATAGAAAAAAATAAGCTGTTCACATCAATTAAATTATTTTCTAAAAAAAAATACAAACGAACAAAAATTTTCCACCATCATTCTTGAAGGAACTCTCCTGTTTATTCAACAATGCAGCAGTGTTCAGCTTTATGCAAAGTCCAAAATGTCTGGGTATTTGCTTTCTGTTGAATCCAAAATAAAAAGTTTAATCAGTCTTAGACAGATTTTTACAGGATTAATACAAAGCAGAGAATTTCCATTGAATTTGTGGTCTGAATGTCATTAGACAAAGCATCCGAGCTGGTTGAAGGCTTATACTGCTTCCAGTGTTATAGATCAGAAAGACAGCTTGAAATCCTGAAGCACCACTCCTTCAAATTTCTATTCTGTCCCCCTGTCCTGACAATCAAGTAAATGCAATTTACTCCTCTACACCCTCCTCCCACTCATTTCTCCCAATCCCCAATCTTTTCTCCCCAGCCTTTATTTTCACTTGAATGAAAACAGGAGAATTTTCCTCCAGAGTATACCTGACAAGAATCAGCAAGGCAGCAGTTTGTTCCACAAACACAGATGCTGGGCATCACCACGTGCCAAATACTACTTTGCCCTACATGGAAAAAGGACATGTATACCATGTGCACTTGCAGGAATTGAGACAGTAGTGTGACCTTCTTTTCTTTCTGAATATGCAGAAATGAGGCAAAAAAGATGTTTTTGAGAAAGAAAATAATGGAAGATGGGGTCCTGACTACTTAGAGAGGCATGAGAAGAGTTTCCTTACCTTCTCCTCCTTCCTGGAAAGAGGTACACAGAAAGTAAAACAGAAGAAGTCAACTGTTTCTTTCAGGATCTCCTACTTTACTTTAGAATGCAGTGTTTGTTGTAACAGATGCCTTATCTGAGACGTAAAATCAGGTGAGCTGGAAAACCTGTATGAAACATTTTTTTACTCTTAGCTTATGACCCAGCTGCATGCATCTCCAGACATTTTATGCTGGTAGGGGCAGTAATTTCTTCATCCATCTAACCCACCACAAGGACTTCCTTATTCTAACTTCAGCCTCCCAGAAGTGAGTCCCTCTGGGTCACACATTCAGTGTTTCCCACAAGAGCAAAGTGGCAAGTCATATTTGTGGGAAAAGTTAAAGAATGTGGCAGGGAACAAAATTTTTCAAAGAAAAAAGATTTCAAAATTTAGACTTGGTTAGTTTTGTTTGGGTTTCTTGTAATTTTTTGTTGGGTTGTTTGTTTGGGGTTTTTTTTCATTTTAACCATTGTGAGAGACTTTATTGTAGGAAATTTAGTGCTTAGGGACCAGATTATTTTAAAAGAGCAACTATAACATGCAATATCTATCTAGAATAGTACCATTTCTCCTTTTTTTCATAATAGAGTGTCCATCACATACAGAAATTCTCATCACTTAAGAAACTGGGCCACTGGCACTAAGTGTTTAATTTCTGCCACTGCTGTAATTTCCTGATGCCTGTCTCCCTGAACTGCTAGTTGGTTTACCATCTGCTTCCATGTGTGCAAATCTGCATCTCACTCACAATCTTATACAGGTTTGTCAAACTGCCCGGAGTTCTGTGGGTATCACCTGAACACAATATTAAAGAGGCGTCAAAAGAGCATTAAATATACGACACAAAAATAGTGTACAAGATAATTTTTAAGCAGGCTTTTGTTTAGGTCCCTATTGCATAGACCAAGTCAGACTTCAAACAATGGAATTCAAGACTTCCTTTTTGTGTCTAAGACTGGAGTGAACAAGAAACAATGTAAGAAAAAAAATTAAAATCACATTTTAATTTTTCTTTAGATGAAATTACAGGTATGACCCCAGCCTTCAGAAGTATAATTTCTGTATAAACAAAGAGCTATTTCATAGAGGTAAAGGAAGATTTTGTTGTGATGATATAATGCCAGAACAAGATTTTACAATATAACTCTGAAGACCTGGGCAAAACAGAATTGAGACATAAAGCTGTCCCACAGCTGATCAGAGGAGCTCTATGAAGTTATTCTATATGGCTTTAGACCAGCCATTAGGGTGCTCTAGAATTTGCTCATGCCCATTTTGATTTGCATTTGAATTCAAAATTAGAGATAACTATTTGAAATAAAAGTAGTTCTCTGCATCCTACGTGAGTGGAAGTCAGTCACATTCACACCCCTGGGCCAAGGCTGGAGATGGGTCATGTGCATGGGAAGTAACAGTCTGTGTAGAGATGGAATATAGTTGTTCTTAGTTCAGATGGTGTCTTATTTAAAGTACATTTGGGGCACACTGGGTTTCAGGAAGTAATGTAAAATGTACCTACAGCTGCAGCAAGCAATAAAACAAGGTGAATCAGGGCTGTCCTGGATGGATAATAATAAATGTTGCATTTCATAGTGGTTTTCTTACTACTTCAGATCCATATGTAGAAAAATACTGAGTCATCTAAAAATTAAACTTTGTCTTTCAGTCATATTAAGTGCTCAGTTTATTCTCCTAGATGATGCTCTGCCAGGTATCTGCCACTTGCTACATCTTTGCTGCTTTAAAAGTATTTTCAATTTAGGCAATATGTTTTACATATTGGATGAAATGCATGAATGACAGGAAAAAAATAAGGGACACTAAAAAGCTCATGATAGGTTTTGCTCATGAAGGAAAAAAATGTAAAATTAACGAAGGTTAGGCAAAGAAGTGGAAAGAGAATATGGAGTGATCTGCCCATATATTCTGGCTCATGCATTATTTTCATTTTTTTTTTTTTTTTGCTTTGAAATCACTCCAGAATCCAGAAGTGCCTAGGCATTAGATACGCAATAAATATTACATTTAGTGCTTCTTTAGTTTTACCATTACTTTTTATCCCAATCCTGCACAGCACTACAGCACGTATATCACCACCTCAAACTCCTGTGCCTGAAATCAAAGTATAAACTGGCTATACTTTGCTGCTGTAGTGTGTTAATATTCTGGTTGCTAAGGCAATGCACTTACCGAGTTAACTCTTGATGAGTACTTTGCCTGAATAACGTGACAATATGAGTCAGTGCAGAGCACTGTACAGTGACAGCTAGATAACTCCTGATTTTTCAAGATGAATCCTTTAAAATTAGCATAGACATTCCCAACCTACACTGCATTTTACAGCACACCTTATAGATATGCTTAATTTTCTATAGTGCCACCAAAATAAAACAGCTAAAAATTTCCCCCACACTCCACAAACCAGAATTTATTGCTGATTTTTTTCCTCCCTCAAAATGACAGCAATATTATAGCATTGTGGACACTGCTTTAAAGGGAGAGAGAAACAAACATGGACACTTCTCTGTGGTCACTGGGTATCTATTCATAGCTGAATGATGTTAAGCCTCAGTAAATAACCCACAAATTTTGGATGCTTGAATCAGAATAAAGATGAAGGCACAGGAGACAGCCTTTTGGGGAAAACAGACTGTTTGTCTCCTCCTGCCCCCATCTATCTGCACTTGTATCTTTACTCAGCCACAAAACATTTCAGTGAACACCCATCCTTGAAATTTGGAAAAAGCATTTAGTGACACTATCATCTTCCTACTTTGTACTTCTAGCCACCTACAAGTGACATTGTGTTTCTGTAATAGGCCATTATGCTGTCTGCTTGAAAGCATTTGTTTGATACAACTCCTTGCAAAAGTACTAGAACTCACATTTACTTCTATCTTTCTAAAATGTATTTCAGATGTTTAATGCTTTTTCTCTTTTTTTTCCCTTCTTTTTTCTTTTAATGATGCTACTTTCAAATGAAAGCATCTCTCTACCTGTAACTTCAGATTTGCTCTCCCATATTATGGTTGACCCTTCATAACAGTCAGGAAGGCTGTGATTAAGTAATTTTTTTAACACTCTCCACTCTCCCTGCATTACCACAAAAAAAGTTCAGATTTAGGAAGGAAATCCATCCAGCTGTCACCATCCCCTGAGATAGCTGGTTAATTCCCACTGAATGAAGGGGGAAAAGTGCTAGGGGTCTGCTTTGAGAGCTGACAGCCTTTCAAGAGCAGCTGGTAACCAGGTTCAACCATCCAGTAAGGACCAGTACAACCAGAGACAAGCTGGAAGAGAGCAGTTCAGTCCTTTCCTTAAATTGTAAGCAATTGCAGTTTTTAAAAATAATTTTTCTTATTCAATTATTTGTTGTCATTAAAAATCAAAAGTGAAATCAAAACTCATCTGTCTTCTGGACATAACAGTTACATATCCATGTTGAAAGCAGAGAGATCTTTCATTTTATAACCTTGTTTCATAGGCATTCTCCTTGGAGATAGCCTGAACATCAGCCAGAGGAGCCAGGTGATGCAGACTGGGAACTGCAGACCACTCCAAGCATGTGACAGGGAGCAATTATCAAGGTGAACAGTTATAGATGCAAATGAGCTCTAATACTGAAAGATGTGAACAGCCAAAGTTCTGAGCTATCTGCATACACAGAAGTCACTCTGTGCCAGTGCTAGGTGACATTGAGTAAGATCACTGTGTATCAGAAACTAAAAAGTTGAGGGAAAATGGGATTGTTTTTTATTCTTCTGCCCCTTCTCATTCTAACATTCAACCTACAAGTGATTTTTCAAGGCAGAGATATCCAAAGCCTTCCTGTGTGTGTAGTGAGGAGTCTACTGAACAAGAAACTATGCCCAACTCTTCCCTGCTGGTCTAAGACCTTACAAATAGCGCACAGACAGTATCTGTATGACATACTTGCATAGCCTTTTAACTCATGTACTTAGATCGAGCAACTCCTGGAAGCTGAATATCCCTTCCCTCCAGGGAATATGAATATCCCTTCCCTCCAGCCAGCACACTCCTGGTCTCCTGAAGGAAAAGAGAGAAGCAGAAATGGCAGGCAGATGTTCCTGATCCCTGGAAGAACTCCATACTGTGAAAACAGCCATGAGAAGTAGAATACATTTGTTCCTCCATAAAATAGATTATGATGCTAGGGTCAAATCAGCATCAAGTCAGCCCAGGTTGCAGGTTAAGTGATCTTTCTTTGGAAGTTTTCTATTTCTTAGCAATCACCATTTCCAACAGTGAGTCAGTTTCATAATAATATCTCTTTGTGGTAGTCACCCCACATAGCTCCCCAAAATCCACACAGACCAAGCATGGAGCATGTCCATTTGCCTTGCCACTGCTGATAGTCTCTGCCTCAGGCAGACCTACCTTTCCAATGCTAATGCCAGCCCTATAATTGTATCCTTTTTTTTTTTTTAACTCCTTTAAATACTCTATCCCTTTAATATTTCTTAGGATGGGATTCCAGTGCTCTAAGGCCCCTTGAAAGAAAAGGAAGAAATCCAGGGTCACTTTCCTGAACTGCGGTGGTGGATTTTTGTCTCTGCCCAGCACTGTGCAGTATTTATTTCATCTTCCGGCTTTCTTATTCTTTGCTCTAAAGTAATGAGAGTTTCTTGATCAGCAAGAGCACTGATCTAACCAGTAATAAGCTGCTTACATGCTTCATCAATGAAACAGAGCTAGGCTACAGCAGGCTTGTACTGTACATCATCACCATACCCACTGGGGTTTAGGATGATTATAGCAGTGACGAAGGCCATGGGAAAGATTTTGTCCTGATCACACTTTTCCTGCTGACACACTATCTGCAGCAGCCATTTCCTTAGTCAGGTTAATGAAACTCTCTTTCGTTTGTCTTTTCTCATTTAAGATGGCAACTGCTATAACAAAAGATAACCTCTCTGACCTCAGCCATTATCTCTCACTGTGGTTTTTCATCGCTGAATCTGATAATTGAAACTACAGAGTCAGAAGAGCAGCACTCTACATAGTTTAGTTCCTAGTCATGTGAAACCTGAATCCCAGCGAGAAATTTATGTGTAACACTAATTATGACTGACATTCCCTGTTAGGGTGGGAGATAAAAATCACATCGCAGTGTAGCTGGAATGGTCTTGCAACCTCTCTACAGCTGGCTTAACGTTTCTATACAAATACCTTGACCTTTAGAAAAAAGAGAGTGGAGGAAAAGCAGGAGATGTTTTTAGCGTTAAATGATTCCCATTTGTAACTCTATGAATGGCACATTTGGTCCAATTTCCAGTCTCTGGCATTTCTAAACTGCCGTGTTACAAATAGGCAGCAGGCTATAAACTTTCTCCTTAGAGGGAAGGCAGGCAATCAAGTCAGTACTCCAGCCATCAGGTCTGTGATGCTGCTGTGTCAGAAATCCTGCACCCCCAGACAGGTGCAAAGGCAAAAAGGTGGTGGAGAATTGGGACTCATGGATTTGCTAAATTGGGGTTCTGATCAAGCTCAAATGAAATTTTTTGTTTGTATCGGTTTTGCTGTACTGTTTCTAATAATAGCAGGAAATTATATATTCAGACTTTTCAGCATCTGATAGTGATGTCTTATAGGGAGCCTTGATAAAATTTGCATTCTGGCTCCCATTTGGCACCTTACAGCCCACAAAAGCTACTGCAGTGCCTTTATCATAAAGTTTGAGAGTGGAAGAGATACAAGACTGTCACACCCAGCAACCAGGAGGGTGCAAAAGAACCAGCCTGTGGATGGACAGCTCTGTTACTTTAGCGATGCTCGGCAGGCATGCACTGTATAGCAAGGTTTGCTTTCTGAAATGTTCACATTCATCACTGCTCCTAGCAGCACCCACTGTTCTCAAGACAACTGTGGAATCTCCCCTTTTATCCCCCGTGCCTTCACACCAGTCATAAGCAGGATCTGAATTCAGTCTCACATTCACAATAAATTACTTACTGGCAGCTAGGGTGAAATCTGGGAAGTTCAGCAGATTTACAATTCTAATAGACAGCTACACAAACATTTTCAGATGTTTAACATTTACAGGAGTGGATGATATTGTGCATTAGGTTTGTCTGTGAAGAGAGTTTGTAATCTTGAAATTGCAAGATTTGTGGACATATGCTTTAATTGGATTGCTGAACATTTAATCTGAGGAATCATGACAGCAGCAGGAGCTTACCTTTCTACATATAACCTAAGGTACATGCCATGCATCATCACATGTGTCTGTCTCTAGTGCTAAGAATTCATGGCAAAGCAAATGAGTTCAGTCTGGTATACATTGAAACAGCCAGAGCTACAGAGAACTGGGGTGATGGGGGAACAGACACCATGTGGGGGGGCCCATACAAGACACCTCCTCTCAAAAACTATTGTTAGTGCGGGGGTGCCAACAATGCCGGTGAGCTGTGGGAAGATAGGTTGTGTGATGGAAGAGTGTCCTGGTTTCAGCCACAACAAGGGGGGATACCCACACATGACAAGATTTGCTATGCCTCTGGCATCAGCTTGAATTTTTAGCTCTAGTTCTGTAAGGCAAAACCACAATCTCTCTGCTGTCTGATTTGAAAAACAGGTAGCAAACAGTCATCTGCAAGGGAGCAGTATGAAACTTGTATCCAGAGATGGTGCTCAGAGGGGAAAGGAGTTATTAAATCAATGGTCAGAGAGACAAAGAGACCTTAGACTAATGATCTCAATTTAGTGACCTTCCTGGGAAACAGAACACTCATTTACAACCTGAAGAACAACCAGGAATTTTTTGCAGAAGTTATTATATAATGGCTTCAATATAGTTTTAATTGAGAAACCTGATTGCATCATCTCTGCATCACTTCTACTAATTGAAGAGCCCCAGAGACAGAAAAGTTACAGAGTCTCCCTCTCTGGACTGTGTGTGTGCCATTAGTCCCAGCTAATGCAAGCTCCTGGAGCACAGTGGGATGGCCACTGCTGAGCACATATATGTGGCTCCAGGCCTGGAGGAGCTCCTACAAGATGCCCAGACAGACAGCTTAGAGCACATAACACACGAGTTCTGATACAGCTGGTAACTCTCCCAGCCATGATCAAGAGCCTGGAGTAAAATCTCAGTGGGCAAGTGGTACAGAACGTGAAGGGAAACATGGCATAGCCAAGGCTGCGTGCGGTGTCAGTGCTTCCTGCCCTTCCTGCAGAAGGAAAGTACCTTCCATGGTGGCCAGCAAGCCATGTTCAGTGAGAATAACCTACAGCAGCGATTTGTCAGGTGGCAACAAGAGGCTGAAGTCATTATTCTCACAGGAGCTGAAGACCCCAATAACAGCATATGGCCCAGTGGGGCTGCAGACATCTGACTCCCACCTGCTGCCCAGTGAGCCTTCCCAGTGTCTGGGTTGTAGGAAGGGCTTTAGGCAGTCACTTATCATCCTTGCCAGATGGAGAATAAATGCCTACAACACACTGCCATCCAAATACGGGTACTGCTGGGTGCAATCTCAAGTGCAACACCCCAGCTGACATATTTAAGAGCAGCTCGTGTGTTTCTGCTGGGAAGGATAGCTCCATTTTTGTATTCCACTGGGCTGGGCACAGCAGGCAGGAACAATGAGCTGACAGATACCTGCAAGATGCTTCTTCTGTAAGTAGAGTACCTTTCTGCAGCACCACACTCTGTTCACATCAGCAGCAATTGGAAAATAAGCTAAAGTTTTTTTGGTTCCTTCCTGACCTGTTTTCCTGACCTTAAACATGTGAAATCTGCTCCCTGTTCCTTTGAGGCTGCTGGAAGCTTCCAGGAATGAGTGATTTCTCCTACACAGAGCTTGCTAGAAGGAGTCCTAGACAAACGTGCATAATGTCTAAAGACTGGCAAACTACTCGCAGCAAAATATAAAGTGGAAATATTTACTGGTTATAAGAAAAATGAATTTTTCAGAGCCTGGGAGGAGCATATTTTCCATGCACAAATTGTCACTCACACTCCCAGCTGAAGTACTACACATGTAGTATGTATTTAAAACATATATTGAAATGCATGAGAAAGTAGTATTTAAAAAAATAATCATTAAGGACAGTTGAATCATGTGTCCACTACAGAAAAGGCAGGAAAAGGAAGAAAATAGCTGAAATCCGGTCTAAGTAGAAAACCCAGCAAAAACTATATGGAACTTTTCATTAGCTCCCATCAGCACAGGGTCTGTGGTTCCTTAAGAAAAAGGGTCATCTTTCTTTGATTGCTTTAACTCCAAAGTACTCCTTGGCTGCTCAGTTTTTTTGCTAAGGGAATTAGATTTTCTGAATTCCTTTTTCTTTCCCCATTGTGAGGGAAGTTTAAACACCGTAAAATCTTGCCTGAAGCTTTTTATATGACAAAGACAGTCTCATAAACCTGCTTGAACTTAAGCCCGGCTAAGAGTTTAAATTCAATATAGAATTATTTGGAATTTGTTCTAGAAAAAAGGAAGCAAGGCTTTCAGAGGAAGCCCTCTTCATTGCAGAAGTTCACTTTTTAAGAAAACTAAAAGTAGTGTATCTATACATGGGTTAAAACACTCTCTATCCCCCCTAGACACAGATATGTAGTAGATCTGTTTCAAAAAAGTTCAGAGTGTACTGTTCCTTATACCTTCATCAAAGAGCAAAATAAAAATGAAGTGATTCCACAGTTATTCCAATGGGGAAGGCAGAGGCAGAAGTAACAGAGGAATTGTCATTAAACAGTGACAACCAGCAGGCATCCATCTATTTGGCTAAAGCAGCACAGTGTGCCAGAAGCACCACTAGAACACTTCACATTGTAGTGCCTCTTTTTGCCTTTTATTTCAGATTATTTTCCTCAAAACTGGTATGAAAGAGTTTCTTTCTTGGGTCTACTGGTCCCAGAAAACTTTAAACCATCTGACTGGCATAAACTATCTCCACAGAACAGAAGATAAACACCTGAAAGACACTGAAAACTCACTCATTTGGAAATTTGCTTCCTCCAGAACATTGTTAGTCCTGTTCACACCCTCTTCTGTAGGGCACTTGGACATGCTGGAATTTATGCCTGCAGGGACCATGTTCAGACCAAAGGTCTTTATGTTAGGATGAAGTACTATGTGCACTTGGCATATGTGGGGAACAATATCCACAACAGGTGGCAGAAAAATGCCTCCTTGGAAGACAAGACAGAAAGCACTAATTGCTTTCAGTATAAAGATTAAAATACAGACATTTACATGGTGTTACAACTCCTCTATATCATTAGTCCTTCCACTGCCTTCAAAGCAGAACAAATGGCTTTCATGGAGAAGCATACTTTCATTAATGCCATAGTGGGAAGGACGAATCCCTCCTCCCCCCTCCCATCCTGTCATTCCCATTCCCCACTGAACAGGAAACTAAATCCCAAATCAGCTTTTCCTTTTTCTTGCACAGGTGCTCAAGAAAGACCTCAAAGAATAGCTGTTTAGGAAACAGTGGGAGAGAGCAGACTTTGAAAACATGGAAGAACCCTACTGTGAGCATCTTTCTTGATGGATCTAGGGCTGTATTTACAACAAGGAAATTAAAATAATCCTGCAAAATAAAATGCTCCTTTTCAGTACCTCACCTCTTGGTTGCATGTGGAACTTAAAAAACTCTGCATGTGCTACAGTATAATTACCAACTCTGTTACACTTAGTACACAACTTCTGCACTTGCTTTAGAGACTTGTTTCAAGGATAAAGCCTACAGCATTCCAAACCTGGTGACCCAAAAAGCAAGCACTGAGCAAAACAGTAATTTGGTATCTGCATGTATCCATACATGAGGCCACTTAAAATGATTTTACTAAGTTTGACAGACAGCAAGAGTGGTACCTGAGTCATATTTTCCCTTTTCCTTCTCACTTTAGCCCATTAGGAAATCCATTTTTCTTCTCAGCCAATACAAGGCAGGAGGCAGAAATGAAACATGAAAGTAACAGTCTCATACTTCTTCAAAAGCATTGGCAAGAGTGGGGTCTGGGATGCAGGAAAATAGGTAGCTTGTTTAGGCTGTCCAAAGCAACAAAAAATCAATCTTCCCCATCTGTACTATTACATACAGCATTTAACAATTGAAACATCTTCCTGGTACTTTTGGCCTGGCCTGGCAATTACTAGAAGCCAGTATTTCTTTCATTTAAACTTTATCTTTTAGAGGCAGGCTAGCTCAGTTCCAGTGTCAACACATCTGCTTCTACAGAATGCTGAAGATTATTTTATAGGAAATGCTTACTAGATTGAAATTACACCCCCAAGTCATAAGAAAACAGGAGGATTAGAGACTGGAAACAGCAAGGAAAGGAAAAAGGTTTTATTTGAAGAAGACAGGCAACATAACCTAGCTTGCACACATACTTAAGGTTTGATGTAGTTTCTCCTGAAACTGTATTTGGATGTGTTTTAGACTTGAAATTACAGCTTTAGCTACTTACTTTGTATAGCTATAACAGCCTCTAAGACAGCACTTAAATATTAATGAAAGAAATAGCTATTCCAGCACTCAGGCTTCCCACCTGAATGCTCACAGCAAGGTTTCCTAGGCAGATTTCTACAGAATTTAGCCAACCTATACATCTGATCAGGAATCAGATTTGATACAGAAAGGACCATTGGTAATCAGATGCTAAGCAGAAAGTAATTTGGCAGGAAATGTGTTTGCACATGAGATCAGGAACAAGGGGACATGTGGAGATATGAAAGAATCAGTATTTGTACTTGAGACAGGCTAGTTCAGACAAAATATTTAGTTGTGTTTTTGCTTGGACCTAAGATAAAACTTTAAAAGTCAAGTTCAGAAAAAATCACTTAGCTTATAATAATGTTTCTCTTTTTCCTCTTAATTTCTTTAAATACAGGCACCTATAAATGTATTTTACCAAATCTGCCACAAGTTTTACCCACAGATAGATCAGTTAAAGATTTACCATCTGTTGGTATTTTTTGTTGACAATTGCCTCAATATAGTAATTGCACATAGACAGAAATATGCTGAACTTATTTCATTCTTCCCAAATACAATAAGTTGTCATGGTATAACTGGGGGCCACAGGGATGTGAGGACATGTGAGGGATAAGTGAAGGAAGATTACAGTTAAAGGCTTACTGCTCTAAGTACAATACTATTTTTCTTAAGAGTAAAATATTTAGGAGATTTTCAGGCTTTAGCAGTTAGCAGTATGATCTACACAAGGGAATATTTCTTTCATTTACCAACATTCCTAAGTATTAGAGTAAGGAAATATTATGAATACTTTATTTTTCTCTTGAAAGACTTAATTTTAGTAATAAAACAGATATTAACACACGAATGATGTCTTTAATACACATCATAATGTAGTCTGCTATTAAAAGTTTGATTTTCCTTTTTCCCCACTCCCCAGCTTAAAAAACCAAAAGGAACATAGAAGAAAACCAATAACAGTGTTTGTCTCTACTGAGAAAAATATAATAAAGTTACATTCTCCTTTATATATCAAGATTTTAGACAGGACTGAAAGTGCTCCAGGCCAGCTCTGACACATCTGGTAAACACAATTTCAGACTTCATACAAAAACAGAAACTAGAGTAATATATTCTTAAAGAAATAATGCAAAAGAATGCAGACACAATGGACTGACACGAACATTGAAGGAATAATTCATTTGTTTAGTACTGACTATCAGATAATTTCAACTATTTGGAGTAATATTTTTGAAGGCAGTGAGGTGGGACTTTTTACCAAGCTCACGTTTTTGCTGTCTTCCTCCTGTTTTTCTACTGCAAAAATATCATATACAAGTGTTCATAACTGCTCTGCAGCAGGAATGTGTAGTACATATCCAAGTTCCCATAGCTGGCTCAAGTATCTAACTCATAGCAATAGCTGACAGTATTTTTGTAGAAGGCCCCATGTGGGAGAGCCTTCCCCATCTCCATTTACTTTGGGCAGTGCTTTACAAGAAAACAGTTCAGAAAAACAGCTCATCTTCTGCAAATAGCCACTCCATGGTGAAAAATGCAGCAACAAACTAAATAGTAGTGGATGAAGAAGTAACAACCAGAGAATATCAGTTTTCTTGGTTTGTTTTCTGCTACCTCAGTCCTGCTTGGAATAGGGCAAAGACATCTCTTTCTTCTACAGCTATCTAACTTAGTGGAGGTTGGTGCAAATTTAACCATAGATTTCATATTAATTCATACCATACCATATTCATAATTCATATGCAATTATAATAAAACATGAATTATAGCATACAGATTAATATATTATGTGCTATATATTATAATAATTCAGACAATAACCATATATTTCCTCTTAGTTTCATATTAATTCAAATCTGAATATTTCTATCTGGGATTTTTAATTAAAAATACTATTCTGAGAACCCAGATACCCACATATGTTTAAGGACTTAACTCTTCTTGAAAGTGGTGTGGGATTTAAGCATTTTCGTATTTCAGGGGCTCTTGAAAACAATCATTATCCAATGAATCCCTACAGACTTCAGGGAAGGCAAATATAAAGAAAGCAAATATTCAGGAGTCCTTCCAGTAGGAGATACAGTTTCCACAAGCATCAGGCATGGCAAAAGATTGTTAGTCTGGATAATAATTGTATTATATCTAAAATGGTACAGCTGCCCAAAATCTATAAACTAAGCAGTGATTCTTTTCTCCCAACAGCATCCCACATTTCACCACTGTTCAGAGTGTCTAGAATAATTCTGTTCTCCATATTTATTATGGGTTTATTGTCCTAGGTCATCTTGCAGGGACCTAGCACACAGAAATTCCTTCTTTTGCAGCAGTGACCTACTGAAGATCTATTTTCGTGGCATCATAAGGGCATTTACCTTCACACACACTTCTTTTCTACAGAGCAGAGCACAACTGATGATGAAGGACCCAGAAGATGTAACCTGTGGGTGATACCAGTGTCAGCTCTCTCCACCATTGCACACCAGTTCTCTGAGCCAAGCATTTCCAAGATTAGTTGTAATCACAGCGATAGCCAGTGCACATACCTACAGCCAGAGAAAAGCTCAATTATTTTCCAGAATTCATCTAACTGCATAGCAAATAAGTTTCACAGGGTGATATTTCAAAATGATTATGCCAACAGGGAGACTTAATTCCCACTGCACACCAAGCAGCTTCAAGGCTCTGATGGGGAAACATATGAGAAGCCTAATTTTTAGCCACACGGATCAGCAGTTCTTCACAACAGGAGTAGAGTGGCAGTTTACAGCTTTCAGGTCAGTCAGTGAAGCAAGACCTCTTTTACCCAAATTCACCATGGGATTCAGAGCCCAAATGTGTTCAGTGTTTGCAGCTGAGCATCAGCTACCACAGCAGTATTGGTACCTAGGATTTCTACACCCTCTGAGGATCCAGTACCAGGAAGGAGATACAGAACAGGTAGCCCACTGCCTCTCAGGTATATGAGAAACTCTGCTTTCAATGTTGGAGACTGCACCTTGACTCTAGTGCAAACCCAGAGGTGCCCAGAAAAAAAGACTGCAGTGGAAAAAAAAAAATCTAAGCAGAATTTGAATGCACAAGTTCTTTGAGAAAGAAAAAAGGGGTTTACCCAATATAGCCTTCTGAAGTAAACTAGCAGGGGAAAGCAACAAAGGCTGAGTTCTTTGCCTCAGGAGAGATAACAAAGGGCAGTTTCAATCATGCCTAGGTGCTTTTGCTATCTATCCACAAGCAGCACTCCTTATATCAGCCTGAGCAGGTAAGACCTGTGCTATAATTCTTTGTACTCATCTGAGTGACCTAAGGATGTAAGTAAATTATGATTTTCACTCTTTTGTGCACAAAATTAACATGAGACGATTCCAAGCCTTGTTTTCCCACAAATTTCCCATTTCCTACAAATCAATGCTCTTTCAGGTAATTTGGAAATTTTAAACATTTTCTGGCAGAGGAGAAAATTTAATCTAGATCTTTTTGTATTCTAGGTCAGGGGTCTAGCTGCTGGTTTCCAGTCTGGTCCTGGTCCACCGAAGCACTTCATATTAGGTGATTTCTTTGTGCTACCTTTACTCTGCTTCTATTGCTCCCCTCAAACCTGGAAACCCTTAAGCAGATACAGCTAATTTTATTCCTATTACACAACCAAAAGTCGAACTCAGTATCAGAATGCCTCTAGCAGAGGACAGCAGAGTGAGAGACAAGCATTACCCTGAAGTCAGGCAAATTAAAGTGCTATCTCCATTGTACAGGCTAAGCAGCAGAGGGGGAGATTAGGCAAGCTTCCAGAGGTCGCAGGAAAAAACATCTCTGATAGTGTGAGGAGCTGAGACGCCTTGAACCCTGTTCAAAGCTGCAGACCGTCACTTTTCTTTAGCCTGTAACTAAAAGTTACTTCTGTGAGACTGGAAGGCAGATTGTTTCTCAGGTGTTACCAACTTTGAGAATAGTTTTGTTCATCTGCTTAGTGATATTTCCCATTGCTGCTGCATGCAAGGTCTCACTGCAGCAGGGGAGAAGAGACTGCTGCTCACAAAGGCAGGAAATATTAAACCTTAAGGAATCACCAGAAGAGCTGAAAGGCAGGCAGAGCATCCTAAACAAATTCAACTCATCCCTTAATCAATTGAATTGCTTTCCAGCTGATTGAGCCCTCTAGGCTTTCAAATCCCAGAATACAGACCAAGTATTAAAAACTACCTTTTTGTCTGCATTTGTAACTGTAGGATTCAAGGTCAATTCCAAATAGGAGATCTTCACACAAATCTTCAAGATGATGACAAAAGAAAAAAAAAGAAAAAGCCGGGAAGAAAATTAACCTCAGATGAAAGCTAGTAATAATCTTGACTCCTGACTCCTGATGCTCTCCACGGCAAAAGAGGGTTATTATTCCCTCCCTTCCCCTTAAAAGAGCAAATCCAGGCAAAAGCAAAAATATAAGAAATGGGTTTTTCTGAGACGACACTGCCACCTATTGTCACTGCTACGTTTTCTCACTTTTTAATTAAGCCTTTTACAGTCCATCAAATATCTGGTCAAAATCAAACCTTTCCCCTTCTTCCTCAATCAAAAACTGTTTGAATTAACTTCAGCTTTCATGTTCTCATCATCAACCCCAGATACCTTCAGAAACAACTCAGAATTTTGTTACTGGCCTTCCTGGCTACAACAAACAAGACAGAGAGTAAGCTCATTTCTCAGTCCACGTCCTCCAACTTAGACTATTCTTCTTTTTCATTTGGTGACTCCTGTCCTTTCCAATTTCTAGTTTGCACAGTGAAAAAATAAGTTTCCTCTTATAATCCAATTCCAATATTTTTGCTAATATCCTTGTACATATTCACATATTTTTTGTTCAGATCACAACTTTTAGGATTGGCCCAGAAGATACCCAAGGGCACCAAATGGCCCCATATACAGCCATTCTCAGTAAAACTGTACATCATTGCACTCCCAAAGACTGACTTCCTTAGAAAATCTAACAAGAAGGCTCATGCAGCCAACACCTTTCATATTTCTGCTCTAAAAATATTTGTGCTTTAACTTAAATTTATGCATGAGTAATTCCAAATTGAAGGGAAAATACTAATATTGCTATGTGTAAGCTATGCTATAGCTATTGCTATGTGGAACCATTTCTTGCTTTCTTCAGTTACTTTTGGCACTTGGGTAATACTACATGGAATGGTGCTTAGAGATAGCAAAATAATCACAAATAAATTTAGATTAAAATGGAAGTATTTGTATATTAAAAGTGAGTTTAATACAACTGCTGCCACAAAATGAAGAAACAAGTAGCAAATCCCAGCACTAAGCCAGAATTTTCCTTCTCAAAGTTAAGACATTCCTTGCCACAATGCTGGAAACCTTGCAGAATTGTTTTAACCTTTGCAAAATTTTACATGTAGAAAAATCCCTCTAATACACAAATGAAAATTTTCAGCATTTGATGTCAAAAAAATGAACTGAGAGAACATGCATATTTTGAAAGAAAAAAGAGGAAAACTTACTTGATTTTCTTATTAAAGTGTGGATACTTTAGAGATTCTGTGGAGATGGAGATGCTATGTTTAGCACCAGAAATTGTGCAAAAACAGCAAAAGCAAGCAGAATACATTTGCCTTTTAAGGTATTTTCAAGTACCCCTGGGGAAGGATACCAGTGATGAGCAGGGCTGTAATCCCTTTCTCAGGGCACCCCAGTGAGTTCCTGGTGACCTTCTTCAGGGTCACAAGCTGTGGTCAGAGCTCACCAGATGCTCGAGGTTATTCTGGAGGGGGAAAACGCAGGTGCTTCTTCCCTCTGTTACTCTTCTAGGATTAAGATTACTTTAATTTTTTCCTAATCCATTCTTGGTTGCTTACAACCAAGGTGATGATTACCTCTCTGGCTGGATCCAGCCTCATCCTTTCCTTACAGATGCTGAAAATATCTCCTCTCCCACCTTCAGTCCTCTAGGACACAAGGTTTCTAAGTGTGATCCTTCCCCACCCATTAAAAAACTGGTCCTGTTTGGTTTATACACTTTAATTCTTTCAAAAGAATATTAACAACTTTCCTCACAGCAAATTTGCTAGAAGCATTATTAGAAGAGCAGATTTGAAGGGTGCGATCATTTCTTGCAAGTTATTTTTCAAACGTGTTTTATGTAAAAAAAGTTCAGAGCCAAAGGAAGTTCTTCACAAGAGGGAATCATTCAAGCATGAAAATTCATTTGAAAAATAATTACTTCAAGTTCAGCCAGTCCTATATATTTGCCAGAAGCTGTTAAATCCTCCAAGTTAACAAAATAATACATAAACAAATAAATCAGGTGGGAGAGGGAGCAATAAAACTGGAAGTATTTTAACAAAGACCCAATAGCAAAGTGTGGTAGGGAGCTGTTTCTGCACAATTGAATATAACGATATTGTAATATGGGACCTGGGGAACATTCTCCTCAGGTTCTGTGAGCGTTAGTGGCTTTAACTGTACTCTAAAGAAGAAAACACCAGATCAGCAAGATACACAGCACACTGCTGCTCTGTGTGTACATATTCTTTGGCAGGGGAAAATAATTTGGCTTCAAGTCTTAGCTTTTTCTGGATTCTTTCAAGAGAAAAAGATATTGCAATTTCAAAAACTCTTGTGGCAGATTTCAGGCTGCATCTCGGTGGTTTTAGGCAACATTTTTTGCATGGAAAAAAAGCATTTGTACAAGCAGAATGCACCATATGGTTGAATTGTAAAGTCTTTATAAACACAAGCCCCTTGGAGCTCTTTTTCTTTGTTATAATCACTTCTGTTTATTTCTTCTTCCTATAATTCTGAATTCACACCCTTTGATGTGGCTGAGCTATTAGGGCTAGCAATCACATACACAGCCCTGGCAAATAAACAGGACCATGTGGGATGGAAGGACAGAGGGCTGTCACTGGACCTAGGATGACTAGATGGCTGTGCCCATCACTGAACACCACCTGGAGCAAGCACAGTCAAGGACATGGGCACTTTTCTGTACCTGGCAATAACTAAAACACCAAGGACACCTATTTTCATTGTATTTTTCTCTTAACCTTTCTTCAATGATTTTAGTCCCTTTTTGTATTGTTTATTCAGGATTTGGCACAATTCCCTCCCAGACATCACAACCTATTTTTTCTTGATTATTCCTTCCATTTGCCTAGGTTTTTCTAGCTTTTCCTGCCACAAGATCAAACTCCCCTGCTGCTGTCTGATTGAGTGTGAGTCCAATGAGAAAAGTAACTATATACCTATATCTCCAAGTAAATCCATTATCTTCTAACAGGGTAACTAGTATTAAGCACAGCCTCATGTTATTGACTAGGCAGGGGTTATTTTTTGTGGAGCATTGACTCCCAGGGTCTCATTTCATAATTTTTTTTTCCATCCCACCAGGATGATGGGAGCTGGCAATAGTACATGCATAATCTGTGCTACAGATAACACAGAGGACTGATATTTGCTGCCTCTTATTGCCTGTATCTCAGTCTTAGGGTTTTCTAATCTCCAAACTTGGATAGCCCCATGAAAAACTGAGTGAAAAAAAATCTGATGAATCATATTGTTACCAGCACTTCCACACACAGGCTCTGGAAATAAATGCTCTTTTAATATTTAATTATGCCCTCTTGTGGAGATTCTAATACTATATTTTCTTATTTTAAGGCTTAGTCAAAATCAGCTGTTCTCACAGGGATGGGTCTTTTTTCCCTAGAGACCCATTCAAAATTTTCTGAAGCAGCTCTGCCTGGCTTTCTCTCACACGCTCCAGGGAACACCTTGTACCTCAGGTAATGTAAAAGGGAAGAGATGGGGACACCACTGCTGATGAGTTGTGGGTTTGGGAAGGCCATGTGGCATAAATTTTGTTGATTATTCCCCATCTGTGGTGCACAGACCTAAGTGGCTTAGGCTACCCAAGCCTGCCTTGCAAGGCTTTAAACTGTGCCTCTTCGGATAAAAGCAATAGAAAGGTCTGCTGGGATTGCAGCCTATCTCACACTCATGGCCTTTCCACTGAATAAATTGGAATTTGGGACAAGTGTACAAACCATACCACAGTCAGATATAACTGAAACATCCTTATCACGAATTTAGGTTTTTCTCTCTAAGGTCCCATGGGATAAAAGGCTCCCCCCTTCTTTGCCACCAGCAGTGTAAGAGATATAGCTGTAACACTACTATGAGCTATTTAGATTTGAATATTTTATCTTAGATTTTCACACTTCGCAGTTTGAATTTGCAACCTTGAATATTACCCAACATAATGCAAGAATGTATCTATACAAAAAAATCAACATTATGCTAAAATTGAAAGTACAGGAAGAGAAAATCAGTAAGTATTTCAATCTTCCACTGCAATTCTACCTTTACGACAAAGTGGGAATTTTCACATTTGAAAACCACTAATAAAGGGACAGAAATGCAAGCTGCTATGGTTTTTATTTGCTGAATATTCTGTATTTGCTGAAAATCCACTCTTATGGTTTCAAAGCTTTTTTCAGAATGAGTGATAGAGTTATTTTCCTACTATTTACTTTGAGAAATATGACATCACCTCTTCAAATCCTTCATTTAGAACCTAAAAGATTTCATTCTGTCCTTTAGGTAATTGAACTTGTAAAATATATTTCCACTCTTGATAGCCACGTTAACCATGACTGGCTTATTTTCATTAAACTAGCTGTGCCTAATAAAGTTAAGAAATAGATGACATTTTTAGAAACAATCCATGTGTCAAAAGTTGGTTATACTTCTATTTTAGTTTTCCATTAGAGTTTTCAGCTTTTTTTCTCAATTTGTAAAAGTAAATCCCTAATCCAAAGAACACTGATATCTTCAGTGTTGTCTTGACTTATTCACAACACCTAGCTCCCAAGGTGATTTTAATGACGGTATTTCTCTCAGCTTAGATTTGTTTGTTTGTTTTTTGTTTTGTTTTGTTTTGTTTTTTGTTTAGCCCAGAAGCCAGCAGAAATATTGGCAGGGGAGGGAAGTATTATTTTCTTTTAAAATCCTGCATAGAGTATTTAATAAAAATGGAAACTTGCACAGTGTCTCTCAGACTAGTAGATCACAACAAGTATTTTTATAAACATCATTGAATCTCAAAGCTGCAATTAGTCTCTGAAACTGAGGACCTCTGAGTGGTTTTATATCAAGCCCTGCTTTCCAATTTTTTTTTCCTTTGACTACAGCAGCAAAGAGGTTGTTTTTCTATAAAAGTAGTATCTGATTCCATTCAGCCCTAAAATACAGGCCAATTCCTCTGTCCTTGTACCTTGACAATAAAATTACCACTGGCCTTTAAATGACATTATGTCAAACTCAGGTTGGTGGTAACTAAACCGAAATTCTTAGAGGAATTCCCAAGGCCAACAGAGTTTTTCAGGGTTAGCATGGTAGTGTCCTTGTATTGTTCTGTGTAAATCCTTAGCAATATGCTTTCAGCATCTGAAAGCCATGGCTCCAGCCCAGTGCATATTTACTATATAAGTGCCTTTTCTTGCTTTCTTTTTCATATTCAGAGCCAGAGATATGATGGTTATAAAGTATCAGTAAAAGATGCCAGAGCTGCTACAACCACCTGCCTTTTTCTTTTTCCTTTGCAGATTTCTTGTACTCCTAAGTTCTTTAAAGATCACCTTCTATCTGCAGATTACTTAATGACTGCATGGACTACACTGCTAAAGTGCAAAATATGTTTGACATGTTTCCGAATTAATTTGTAAATATTTTTAAAGCAAGCTTTAAAGCTTGGATCTGTAATCGGCTTCAATTTCTTCAGATTTCAAGTGTGCGGAAATATGGGATGGTAGTTTGTCCACATACAGAGACAAACAGCTAAGAAATCTGCTTAAAAGCTCGGACCCAATCTAGCTACTTAGGAATAAAGGAGTTTCCATCCATTTCAGTGATGAATATTAACAGTATGTTTTCAAATACCCTTTTTAAATTAACAGTAATCAAAGTGTAAGTTTAAAAGTCTTAAGGAATCTTTAAAGACTATTAAGGACTCCTTGAAGTAAACAAAATTGCAATATATATTTGACATTCATTATGTCTTTTCACATATATTTCTGGATATATATCACCAAAAATTAACAATGTATTTTTTACTAAATGATGTATTGACTTTATCAATTCATTTACTCATTTTGAATAGTCATTAATTTCCTTTTGTCGTTTTAAAGACAAATAAGAGTCATCTTGATATGTTTTTTTTTTCACATGTTCTTCAGTTTCAGTCCTGTGAATTTGTCCCTTACACGACATAAATAATAATATTACATTCGCTTCAGTTATGGCTATGCCTTTATTTACCTCATTTTCAGCTTCAAATTTGGTGCTGCAGGTGGCACTCTACACCTAGTAAAGAAATCAGTCACCTCCAATACAGTAAGGCCTCACTGGTTTCTTTTCTTCCAAGCACAGTAGCTGCATAAAGCTTATGTTTGATCCATTAAGTAGAAAATAGTGATCCTTATCTAAAAAGAAGTTATCACAGCCATCTTGCATGCACTGCTACTCTGTGCATTTTACTGATGTGAAGTAACATGTATGAAAATCAGCCCTTGGTGTTGGACACATCTTTTCTCCAGGTTATGAAAGCTGTATCTTCCATACTTAGGACTTGAACCTTTGAAGGCACATTAAATCTTTAATATATTCTTCCCTATGTTTGGAAGGCAGAGGCACAAGCAGTTTGAATGAGGCTGCTCGGGAGGTCTCGTGGGTAGACAGACTACTATGTCATACAACAGTTACCTGAGGGTGCAACAGCTTCCCATTACCCCATTTGCCATGTCTTCCCATGTTTGCTGAGCTCCAGAAAGAGCATATGCATCCTTTTTTTCCCCGTGTTGTGTCTATGTTAGCTTTTATATTGTAATCACTTAATTGGAGACACTCTCATACACATCTGCAAAGAGACTTACATCAGTAGGACCCAATTTCCCATTGACATCTTGTCATTATTATAAAACCAAGCATGAAAAGCTTATCAATAACAATAAAACTGGGAAAGAAGATGTTTCCATAGATTTGCTTTTTTGTATTCTCAAAGATTAATATTTGATTAATAATGGAGTCCATCTGAAGCTCTAAGTTACTATTCTACAGGTAAAAGGAAATTGGAGAAAATCAAAATCAAGATATAAGAGATGTCATTCATATAATTCATACCTGTGATTCAGAATACAGCTGGATCTGAAAAGGTCACATAGAAAACAAGCACAAGGCCTACAGGAAGTACAGCTACCTGATGACACAAATACAGATGCTGAATAAGAACACTGGTTAGGAATTAAGAAGTTTATCAGCTACACCCAAAGGCATGAAGTCCCTTTTCCCTTTCTGAAAGAGGCACATTTCCATGAAAAAAAAAACATATAACTAACAATGCCTAACAGCGGATATGTTCTAGGGAAAGGATGTGAAGGCTTTTGCAGCTTTTTCATCATTTGATATGATGAAAAAATTATCAAACAGGTAACCTGATTTGGACAATACAAAAAAAATGCAAGGGGGCTGATCTCCCTGAATTTACAGAAAGAGCAATGGGTTCAAAAGTGGTAGTGTAGAAGAATTTCCCAGATTAAATATGCAATTTCTGCATGACAGCTTTAAAGAATAGCATCAAGTAACTTTTTTTCAGTTGATTTTCAGAAAAAAGAAAAGCCATTAGCATAATTTAGATTCCCTTCGTAACCATTATTCTACGCTGGGGAAGCCCAGAATCTTACCAGTGCTCCAAAGGTCCTAATAAGCAATAATTACTCCATTGTTCCTTAATGATTGGTAAGGCCCAAAACAAATATTGGAAGATATTGGAAGAAACTCATGAGTCTTCTCTCAGTGTAAATACCCCTGTCCTCATTTCACCATCCCCAAACTGTGTTCCCCCTTGAAGGTATTGAAAAGCCACCTGGACATGGGCCTATGCTCCTGAGAAAGGGGGTTTGACAAGATGACTGCCAAAGATCCCTTTCAATCTCAGCTGTTCTGTGGGTTTGTGAAACCAGGCAGGCTGATTTCTACCCCATTTCTGCTTCACCCACGAAGAGAGCGAATGAAATCCTGTAACAATTCTGTAATCTCTAGCATAACATGAGCTTTCTCCAAGATGGCTGGGTCACCTCCCCTCAACAGTCTTGCCTATGACAATACACACATAGCAACACCACAAGCACCATCCTTTGTTCATTTCAGTTTCTACCACCAAAATATTCCAGCCCCTTCCCATATGCCTGTAGCCTACTTGCCCAATTTCACCAGGCTCATACTCTTCTCATAAATAATGCCAGAAGAATTTGTGAGGGCCAGAAGGGACACATTTCCAGACATTTGCTATCAAAGGTAGCCAGGTTTAGCTTTCTAGAAAGCACATCTCCCAAACCAGGCCATTTTTATACAGAGCCTTTTCCCACTGCTGATCACATCAATCCAGTAACAAACTTCTTTGAGCACCCACAGTCCTTGCAAATCTATCTAGTTTTTCCAGGTTTCCCTGCTAAAGTCACATCACCCAGACTTTTTCCATCACCAGCCCAGATCACACACCCCAAAACCTTAGGTATCAGCAGCCAGAGTATTAAATACAAGAGGGTTTTTTTACTTTAACTTATTTCAGCAGAAGCTCTGATGGCCTCAGCAGCCATCAGGGCTGAAGATTTGACCGGCACCTCCTTTTACAGCAAGCCTTCTTTCAGTTCCTGGTCCTTCCAAATTGCTGCTGGTTTTCCTGAGCTGGTCTTGGACCTGACATTTTATTTCACCTCCTAGTGCTCAGCGGGGTCTTGGTGAAGCCTCCTATTCTTAGCTCTCCTGTTCTCTGACTGCCCCTGCTTAAGGGCTGTACTTTGTTGGTGAGACTCTTGTCTGTGTTGCGGTCATCCTCATCTCCCAACTTGTTCTTCCTCGTGGAGTGCCCTTGCTCTTATTGTTGGTTGATGCATCCCATTCTGTATCAGAGTATCCCAGAATAGTTCGGGTTGAAAGGAACCTTAAAGATCATCTAGCCCCAAACGACCTGCCATGGGCAGGGACACATTCCACTAGACCAGGTTGTTCCAAGCCCCATCCAACCTGGCCTTGAACCCTTCCAGGGATGAGGCATCCAGAACTTCTCTGGGCAACATGTGCTTGTGGCTCTGAATAAAGAATTTATTCCTAACAGCTAATTGAAACTTTCCCTCTTTCAGTTTAAAATTTTCTCCCTTGTTCTATCACTATGTGCCTGCGTAAAAAGTCCCTCTCGTTTTTTTACAAGTCTTCTTTAAGTACTGGAAAGCTGCTGTCATGCCTTTTTTCACCATCTGACTTGCATGTGGGATTGTGGGTACAGGGATTTTCTGAGAGAGTTTGCCTCATGTACAGGACAGAGACAGAAAGGAATTACAGAAGCTGGCATTGCAGGTGGGATCTTCCATGCATGCGTTAGTCCATGGGAGGTCAGCCTAGATGTGAGGCAAGTTCTCTGATAGCCTCTTCCCCCAAACTCATCCGGACGTGCACTCTGAGGCTCGTGGTTGGCTCCCATCCTACAAGCACTGTGTGGGACATGTACTGCACCCCTTCACTGTGGGTGCTGAGGGGATTCTTAAAGCCCTGTGCTCAAAGGGACTTTCTGAAAGGCCTACTCCCCAGAGAGCAGCATAATGCTAATTACTCCTCCTCTGCAAGACTCTGGGATTTACATGACTGTGGAAGAGCCAAAGGACAGACATCTGCCACTACTTTTTCACATAACATAAGGAAACTAGGAGGTTTTCCTGTGGAAAGGCAGGGAATAAAATGTTAGGTGCAAACTGCAAATACCATGAGATATCCCACTTAGCTGGCAGCAGGGCTGTGGGAGGCTGCAACCAAGAACATAAATGTGCTGTGCATGGGGCAGGAACTGGCTTATCATTTGATCATAACACTTATTTCTGGAAGATGTCAGTCAGAGAAAATATTACAATGGGGGTTTTTTTATTACTTTAATTGGAAAAGGTTGAGATGTGGAGCTGCTTGCTCCCACCCATGAAGAACAAAGATATAAGAATACAAAGGGGGGAGACTTAAAAGACAAGAAAAGCATAAGAATGTAAAAACTGAGCTTACATCAATATTTTAAAGTATGGAAAAAGGTAGTAAAGCAAATACTAGTTTTCTTCATTACATTCCTGGTGGTTTATGACTGTTAAGCTTAAGTTAATTAACATACCTAAGCAAAGATGTAATGTAAATACATTGTTAGAACTTTAGGTAACACATAGAAATCACAAACAAGAAAGTTGCTAATGTTTTTGTAGCTAAGTTTATTTTACCCAAAACGTTTACATATTTATTACAACCTTATACTCCAAGATCAGTGAATTCTCATATGTCTACTGACTAGCTACAAATGACATGAAATAATTAATTTTCTGTCAGTGGCAATCAGGAACACCAAATTTATTAGGTAATGTTAGTGCCAGCATTTTAGTACCCTCTACCCCACAGTAATTAATTGCAATGCTAACTTGACATAATAGCACAATTGCAAATGCTAGTCTGGATATTCCACACATTTTTTCTTTCAGGATTCAAATACTTGTGGCTTTTCTTCTGAATGTTCTGGAACAAATATTTGTGGCATGTCTAGACCAGCACTTAGTGTTGAATTCGGCTAACTCAAGTTAATTAGTAATTAATTAACTGGAGGTATAATAGAACCAAAACCTCTGTTCTGAGGATATTGCAATCCATCTGACAAGACCTGCAGCCTGACACTGCATGATCTTCATCATTTCAATTTAAGTGTAAGGTTCATTGAAAAATATTTGCATATGAAAGTTGGTAGCTAAGAAGTTATTTGCATAGCAGTCCAGCAGCCTTCTGTGAGTGCAAAGTGTCTCTGAGGAGCAACTTTCTGCAGCTGTAATGATCTCCAGGGTATGAAAGCAGAGTGTGGCAGAGATGTGCATGGGGCACAGCTCTACAGGAGCACATGGGATGGGATGTAGTGCTTGATGCTGGCAGTGACGTTCGGTGTCCTGGCTGGAGGCTGTGCTTCCCTGGCTGCGTGGTATGGGAGCATCCGGCGAGCTCGGCAGACATGGGGGAAACATCACCCGCTGTCAGGTGGTTGCTGTTGGGGGCAGCTAGCCATAAACAAGGTTCAAAGATCTCACTGGAAATTGTTCTCAGTACTTGTACTGCCAGTCTCTGTTTAATCAAGACCAGCTGAAAGTGTTCTCCAGAACTCGAGGTCTCTGAGCAAGACCCCCAGCAGAGCAGCACATCCATTACTGTAACTGCACTGGCGTTTCCTTTTGTAACGCTGTATTCCTTTCTGGTGTTTTGTCACATGTTCTTCAGTGGGTCCTCTGGCATTCAGGACAGATAAACAGTATTATTTTTCAACTGAGAAGTGACTGTACTGCAGTGGTATTTTTGTTTGTGCTTACAAAATGTGCTGAGACACCAGATTCTTGTTTTCTCTCTTACTCTGAAAATGAGGTGAGCTAATCCTATCGACAAGATCTGCCTGATGATCTTGTGAAAATTGCTAATCCAAGGGCTGTGTTCACTTTAAGGGCAGTGGCACTGTTTACATAATATACACACAAATGTAACATCTCTGCAGACCTAGCAATATAAAAGGATTTTTTTTTCAGGATTGCCAGTGGTCATTTCAGCAGAAGTGGAATAACTAGGCTGGTGTGAATCTCCTCAATAACAGCTGTATACACAGATCTATCTACTTGTGCTGCTGCAATTATCTTGTTTAAAAACCAAATGGTCACATGAAAGCATTCCTGTGCATAATAATTCCATCTTTAGAGCTTAGAGACAACTTGGTTTATTTTAATAGTGAAAATCTGTTCTCCAGTCACTTTTTCAGCTCCCTCACTAAATCAATATTTACCAGGAGAGACAAAGAGGTACATCCAGTACCAGACAAATTCTATGAGTTTCCACTTTTGAGCTATATACTGCAGTTAGATTTTTATCCTTTGGTAGCCTAAACATGATACAGCCACTAAAAGAAGCGTGTACAGCTCATTTTGCATTAGCTCTTTAGTGGCAAGCTTCAGCCGGGCATCAGCTTTAGCGTTAAGTGGTAACACGGTGGTTCCTCACACTTCAGCTATTTGCCAAATCTCATCATATTATTTGCTAATTCGTTCAGCTTTGCCTTTCTCTCTACAGGAAGAGAGCTGTGGTTGTCTTCCTGATAATTTCCTGACCCACAGGATCCTTGAACTGCTTTTAGAATAACTGCTAGAGGTGCAATAGCAGTTTGTAATAGCTAAGGCTGTCAAGCCTGAGGTTAAGCTCAGAGGACTATATTTAGGCACTTCAACAGGTGGCCTGATGCACAGAAGTGCTGAGCCTGCAAGCTCCTTCTCAGCTACTTAAATACTGAAATCCACAGACCAACCAGCTGAGAGAGGTCAGGACTCCTGAACATCCAGACATGCACTAAGTGCCTGAGTGTGTTCACAGGAACATAGTGCAGAGTGCTTCCTTTTAACTCAGCTTAGTGTATATATTGAGCTAGTAACAGTTTTATCTAGGTAATCATTATTTTCTTCATTGCTGCAGAAAAGCTGATGCCTGACATTTGCCATCAGTTCTCTCGTACAAGCATTGAGTTAGGTTGGTGGCCAGATCCTACTGTTAATACCCAAGGGACACTAGCTTATTTCACCTTTCCCTTAGAAAATAAATTAATAATAATATTCAATGTTGGCTTCTTACCAGGCAGTGTTTAATGATCAAAAGATAAATGACACTTTGGTTTCCCTTTTTGCAAAATAATTACCGCCCTGTAGGGATGCCATACAGATCACTGCTCAGTTTCCTGACGAATTATGAAGTGTGAGCATCCTTCTGCTCACAGTGAGCTGAACACAAGTCTTTGGAACAATGTCGCAGAATAAAATTGTCTCTAGCCACACAAATTCTGATGATCAAAACCAATAATCTTTATCTTTTCAAAACCTTCCTATAGATGTGATAAAATATTCCATTTAAACTACTGTTACCACTGACGTTTCTGCATGAAATATTTCCTTGTAGCCAAAATGGTGTATTTTAATGACATAAATATTCTTCAAAAAACCAATAATCAAGATTCTCATGGAATTCCTGAGTGTTTGAATGAATCTGATTTCAATCTGTTATTGTTTTCTTGTGAATGTTATATATAAAAATGCTTCTTGATACATAATACAGCTGTTGAAAGTTTAGTGATCTTTTGGCATGTGTCAATTTAAGCCACTATATCTTGCAGACAGTTCGCAACTCTTAGACAAAAGTTAAATATTACTTTATCCACAGTTCTTAGATGTGGCCATTGCTTGGATCAGAAACTCCCTTGTTTGGTCTAGAGGCAGATCTGAATGGGGACTGATCCAGTGCAAAACGGTGCTGCCCAGATTCTGAAATTAAATGAACAACAGACTTTGCCTGTAGTGAATAATTAAACAAATGAGCCTAATGTTCCCGCCTGTGTTGATTTTGGCTTATTAATTGTGTGTGTGATCCCGTGACTCATATTTCACTGCAAAGAGTAACCCCCTCACTGGCAATGTGCAGGGCTGCCTCCTGCTTTGTTCTCCACCACTGAGCAAACACACCATTCCTACTGTATTTAGTTTAACACCCCTATACAAGCAGGCTCAGGATTAGACCTTCTGTTTATAAGGCTAGGTTTAAAACAAGTTTGTTTTCTCTGCTTAATCCAGATTAATAAGAGATTTGCATTCTGTGTCATTCTTCATTAGCTATAAAGCCAATTAGGATATATTGCTTGCTGTATGACTGTACAATACTACAATACTCTCTGTTCTTGAGCTCAGCCGTAAGGACATTCTTTATAATTAATTGCCATGGATCTTCTAATTGTTTTAATATGATGCCTCTGCTTTGTCATCCTTCTGAATTTACTTGACAGATTGGCTCTTGGCTTTCAGAGTCATCAGCTGCATTTAACCTTGCTTTACTTTTAGAAACAGCAGATAGAGAAGATAGGGCCAGTGAAAAAACTTATCAATTATAAATCAAAATTTCCAGTTTCAGAGGAAGAAATTATATCTACATGCTGTTATTATTCTTGATGTTGCATTGCTTTTACATGAATATTTAAGCTTTTGTGCATTGCTTTGCTTGCGCTTTGTGACAGGGTAACGCTGCAGAATTTTGGAAAGTCCTATTTTTTTGGTGGGCACTGAACTCTGCTGTCATGGAATCTGACTGCAGATTTCCTCTGAACATGGAGAAGAGATTACGCCCTAAAAAAGGAAGACACATTTATTACCTTTTCAACACTACAAAATCATATTCAAGTTTGATTTGTTCTTTTTTGGAAGAAATGTGACCACATCAAGAAAGAGTATTCCAAACTGGTATAGACTATTAAAACCCAAAAGATGGACTACCTATTAAATTGAATATTACAGAAAAAAACCCCAGTGGTTCATGTTGCAGGTACGAAAGGCAATCTCAAAATCAAGAAGGAAACAAACTGTATGTTATTAGGAGTTTATAGCTTTTTACCCCACAGATCTTTTGCAGTACTGTCCTTCATGGGTTTTGACTGTTGTTTTCATTTTTGCTACATAGCCAGTTAAAGTTAAGATGAGAACAGAAAGACAGGAAGGATGTCTGTGATGGCTCAACAAATTTTTTAATCAAAGAAAATCAGTATTAATCAAATACCAAGATTCAGTGCCAAGAGCAAAAAAGGACTGTCCTGAATTCCAGAGTCCATGATCAGTCACTTGGCTGACCCCATACTTTCCTCCAATGCAACATTCATAATAAATTAATATTAAATCTGTGCATTGTGTATGTACTTTTTCATCTGGGTATATCCGAGGATGGCGCTACTGCAGCAGCGTGAAGTACTGAGAGTGCAGACGTTGGGGTCGTTGTTATGGCTAATGCAGTGCTGAAAATGAGCTGCTTCATGCTGACTGACAGACTGAGCCCATCAACCTGATTCCTGTATCCCACTGGGAATCAGGACTCTCACCACCTTTACTGGAGTCCTGGCTGAACTTCATTGCAGCCTTCCAATCCTTGTCTCCATCAGGAAAGCTGTCTGTGATCCTCCTCAGCCATCTGTGCTTCATTCACAATCTTACATGTGACTTACTCTAGCTGCAGCCTCATTACCTGCAGTATCCACAGTCTCACATGCACCCACTTGGGGGCTTGAAGGGAGAGGTAGGGCAAGGTCATTTTCTGAATCTCGATTGCAGGGGTTTGTAGGAGGTGCCCAGGCTGCTGTGCTTGAACACAGTGGCCTTAAGCAAAAATTCCATTCACTCCTCCTTATCTCAGCAGAGATCTACAGGTTATTTGCACTATTCAGCAGTTAAGGGGAAAAAATCCCACAAACTAAAGAAAGTAAATCTCAAAGCTTTTGATACAGATAACATTGAGAAGCACCTTTCTACAGTAGAAAGAGTAACAAGAGGAGAGGGCAGCATGCTGATGAAAATGAGTTTCCAGAGGGCATTTTCAATCCTACTAATAAAATATTTTGTAAAATTAATGTTTCATGATAAAATAAGAAAATGCTCGCTCTCTGTCCTCCTAAATCATGGTGCATAATTTCTGCTCCTTGCCTCAGATGCTGGCAGATATGGGGTGAGGACTAGACCACCAGAATTACACATTGTGGGTTTGGTTTGGGGATGCCTTCTGAAGATGGAAAGGGGGAAAGGCTGTCACATTCAAATATAGAGTGCAGTGCCTTCTGATTCAACAGTTCAAGCGCTAAGCAGGATATGCTGGTACCCAGAGTTTTAAGGATAGCACAAAATAAACAAAATAAAAAGCTCCTTCAAGGAGTTCCTTTCTCTTGTTTAAAAATACTGACAAAAACGGAATGATATTTTCAAAAAGTGAAATATTTGTCTGTGCATATGAAGTGCTCCAGGAGATTTTGCTATCACTCTTTCTTTTTAGGGGAGGAATTTTGGCATCCTACAAACATTTGGCTGATCCTACAAAATTTGCCTCTGTGTTTTATTCAGCCTGACTAGACCACCAGGATAAAAAATTTCTCACATGACTAGAACAGTTCCAAATTTTGGGCTCAGAGCACATCAAGAGCATTCTAACACCTAGTCCCTGCCCAAGCCTTGTACTCAACATGCAGACTGAGGAGTGGACAGTCTGTTGGAGAAGAGCCTGGTGGCTGTGACTACTGGGCACTGTCAATGCCTCCAAGGAAACGGTTAGAGAGGTGTAATTGTTTCCACTCTTAACCAAATACAGTTCAAGGAGACAGACAAGCAACCTCTGTGCAGGTTTGTTAGACTTTTCCTTAGCAGAAATCCAAAGGACTGACTTGAAAAGTAATATCCAAAAAGGCAAACTCCTTAGCTGGCTGGTGTCAAGTGGCACAGGTCCAAGGATTAGGCAGCCAGCAGAACAGGTTTTTATCTATCTGGAATACATAGGGATCCCTTCAAGTTTCTTCAGGGAAAGGAAAATGGACGCTTACTGAGTTGCAAGTCACAACCTCAGGCTACAGCCAAGGTAGAAGACATTTCAGAGTAGCAAAACAGAAAACAGCTCGCTGGCCCAGAGGCATCAGGATTCTTGTGCCATTCAGCCCTCAAGCAGGAGATTCTAAATAAGAGCCCTAGTAGGTAATTATTTTGCAAGTCTTCAAAAAAGCTTGTGTTCAAAATGGCGACCTGCAACTCAAGAAGGATGTGTAATTGCTCCCATAAGTATGGGACATGCAGGAGCTCTCCATTTGCCTATGCATACAAATATTTATAATCAAATTTACAAGCAGATTGATGTACACAAGAGAGATGAGGTAAGACGAGTCATTACAACAAATTATTCAGAAAACTTAAAATACGCAATGTGTTTCTGCTATACATTGGAAGAAGCAGTATGTATCTGCTACAAAGTCTTACTAGGTTCTATAGTAACTGTGCCCATTCCAGGAAAATAGCATTGCTTTACACTGAAAAGAGAGATGAAACTCCTGCTCTACGTACACCAGGGGCTGGAAAGCTAAAAATTTAATAAATAAAACTATTTGGATGCATAAAGAGTGGGATAAAAACTAATACAGAAAACATTACAACAGCCTTATGAAGATAGTTCTTTTTACTCTTACAATTCTCTGTCCAATTTTCAATTTTCCACTCCCCAAAATACAAGCCAAACATACAGCATGCTCAGAGACAGACTACAGATTAGCACAGGAATGTAAAATTTTCATTTGAAGAGAGGAAGAAAATATTAGACATGTTTATTTTACAAAGAAATAGAATAAAAAAGTGAAAAAACTATTTAAAACAATGAATGCTGTAAAAGGAAAAGTATTAGTATCTATGCAGCTGTCTAATAATGTACACTTTAAAGAAAATTGAAAATAAAGGAATTCCAAAATGATGAAGTGGAAGGATTAAAAGAAATCTGTATTTAGTGGAACTTCTTAATGTGAAACTGCAACGAGGTCAAATATATGCCTGCATTCAAGAAAGGAGGGATTGGTTATAGTTATGGGAACATATGAACCTAGAAAAGTGTATGAAAGAAGAATATTTGAAACCAAAACTGTTGTGGAATATACAAAATCATCTGCCAAACAATGTTTATCATTAAAAAGTATGTACAAACTATCTTGCAATTTCTTAATATGAAGTCTCCTGCTCCTCATCCTGGGGGAGGTGATATTGGTCACTAATATTCTCCTGTTTTAACTGTCCCCAGAAATTTGTTTATGATCTTGTGTTTACAAAACCAGTCACAAGTAATTTTGCATTGAGGATGTTTATATCAGCATAGGACTCTTTACGTCAAAATAAATAATGCTGGATTATCCACAGTCACTTCACTTGTTTATAAAAGTTGATACGAACACTCCCCTGTGTTTTCATCAAACCACAAATATTTATTCTTGGTCCAGTCCTGGAATACACTTGTTGTATGTGTACACACTGATTGGGGAAATATATTTTAAGTAGTATTTTAATTAGCAGCTAACTAACTTAAGGTGCAAATGTCCAACTATGAAGACAGCTTGTAAAGCTGCAGAAGCTCATTTTGTTGATGAAAGGACTGATAAACTGTCAAGCACACCAAGTATTTGTGGGGTTTTTTTCCATAAACACTTTTCCCTGTAAAATCTGTTTATTTTAACTTTCCCAGTGTTCTAGATCAATTTTCATCAAATGAACATCCACAATACAAAGTGGAAACTCAAAATGTAAAATATCCAAAGTTTAGTTTATACAAGTCACTAAGGCAAAACAGGATTACTTTATAAGATAAAAGTAATGTGATGACAATTAATCACTGGATTAATGCTGTTGGTAACAGACAAATTAAAGCAATTTTTGGATGCTCAGATTTCAAACCACTGTACTGTTTTTACTCAAGGAGATGCTATTCTTATCTTAGAGAATACTTTTAAAAATGAACTGGTTCTTGACAGTTTTTCAGTTGTGTTCAGTTATGGTCATGTGCCAGCAAATGGCCACCACATTCCTGGCTGCTGTCTGTTAAATGTCTGCACTGCTTTTGTTTGGTGCTTGTTTGTATTGAGCTGAAAGTGCAAAAACAGCCACCACAGCTACAGCATGCCTATAAGCAGGTTACTTTATCCCTGTTTCCTTCTTCTCCTTAGTCCTGCAATGATAGAGGTTTTCTGTACAAATGTGTGTGAAACAAGAGCTTTTCTCCTTTGGGGAAAAAAAGAATTAAAAAAGCAGTAACACAAATTTTACGTGAAAATATAATTCGTTTGCTAAGTAATATAATCTATGGCAGCGTCTCCCCATTTTCCAAGAAAGACTGACTAGCTGAGTTTTATGGTAAGATCTATACGAGCAAGATAACATTGTATTTGATAAAACCAATGTCAGCTTATTTTAGAATTAATGTTTCAAAGTATAAGAAGCTCCCTAACAACCATTCTCACTGCTGCATGTGGGGTTTTTTTGAGTTCAGGTGCTCTTTTATAATGGAGAAAAAGGACTGTCCTTTATTCTTTATCCCACTGAAAAGAAATAATCAACATCATCACTGAGCAAAAAGAAATTATGTTTTCAACTAACTACTGGGCAGGAAATTACTGAAAAGTTTTGGGGGTCCTTACAGAATTTGCCATACTAGGACAGACAACTGGCCCATCATAGTCTCACCTTGCTTCTGGAAATAGCCTTTTCCCCATATCCTCTCTGAAGGCAAAGCCCAAAAACCCTTGTCACCACTCTGCTGTTCTCCTTTAGTGTACAGCATGCATCACAGAATGAGGAGAGAGATGAAGTGAGGCAAGCTCTGTTGACCCCCTTCCCCAAAGTGAACTTTCCAAAGTGGATCAAATGGCTTTCCCATTCAAAAGCCAGATGTGTTAGAATATAGGCTAGTATACTTCCAGTAAACTCAAAGGGAGGAACCCAGAGCAGAAATAGAAAATGTTTGTAGCCAATTCCTCTTGCAATGCACTGGCAGGGTTAAATCAGAGCTGGCTTCCAGTTCTCTTTTCAGTCATTTCATTAACTTTCTAAGTAGCAGCAAACTCTGTGTCTTCCCCTCTGCCCCCTAGCAGGTTTTCTTTCCAGTTCTTCTGTGGCCCAACTCAGCAACCTCTCCATCTGAGCATGACCTACAGGCTCTGTAGGTCCCTACTGGGACTCTCACTCTCCACCTTGCCGTATCCTTTAAGCTGTGCAACTTCCTCCCCTTCATCCTAATTAGCTAATTCCCAGAAAGGAGCAACATTAATGTCACCTGGAAGAATCTACACAGCCTCTGATTTTTAAAGGATAATCAAAAATGGTCAGAAAATCTATAAACGACATAACTTGGTGACAAAATGAGTACTTTTATTTGAAGAATGTGTTTTTGTATGATTTTGATGATCAGCTCTGGAGAATCAGTCACCATTTCAAAAACCATGTGTGGTTACAGCCACGGAACATTGTGAATGGAAAAAGACCCCACAAGCAGAAGTACTCTTAAATGATGCTTTTTTTTCCTCATTGTTTCACACTTAACGTCCTTATACACCTTAGACATGTTTGTGACCTCACTGACATCCATGGGACTTGAGAGCTTGAACAATTACAGTTATTTGGAATTTGATAAAGCATGGATGGTCCTTGGCTGGAGGTTTGGTGTATAGTTATTAAGAATAAACAGTAGTGAGAATTTTCTTTGGAATCTAAAAACCCATTTCTGCACATGGATATACAGGCTTACACAGGTGCTGAATAAAGTATTTTCAGAATAAATTCTACTTTACAACTCCATATGATACACATGTTTTCTTTATGAGAAAGAATCATGGCTGAGTGACAGAGAAGATCGTTTTCTGCAAGCTCACCACCTCGCTTGTTGAGTCATTTAAAGTGAACGAATCCAGAGGTTTGGACTCAGGTAAGGGTATCAAGCCCCACAATTAAGTCATGATTAAGCCCCATAAATTCTGCCATGATAAAATTCCAGTGCATAGTTAAAATTACTCCCAGGAACTTTTTCAGAGTCTCACTGCATGTGTTTTCTCCTCTTCTGTGCAGTCTAGTCACTCTCAGCTGCACTTCCAAAGCATAATGTTTCTAGAAGTTTTCAAAACTGGTTTTAGGCAGCCCAGAACTGAAGAGCCAACAGAAGCCATTACTTATGACTTCATCTCCATTTTGTCTGGTAGCACTCCAACCATCAAAGGGGAGCAAAATGACCTTCTCTCTGCACAGGAGTGCCATGAAAATAAATTAATAAATAGTTGCAAAGCAATCATCTATTTTAGTACTGAGCGCTGGAGCAAATCTCTTGAGGAAATTAGTTCTGTCATCAGAACAGGGTTTAAGTAGCGTGCAATCGATATGGCAAGAGGCCTTGAGCATCAAACGCTGAAGGTGAAGTAAAATACCTCCATACATGAATCAAGCCCCCTGGTCATTGTGCTGAAAAAGGCAAGAGTCCTTTAGGAAACCAAATGTGTGCTTGTGTAACCAAAGACTGTATTCAATGGCACTGAGAAATGTGCACATCATAGAAACCTCACTTTTCAGCCCTTTCAGCAATGGTTACATCTGGTTACAGCCAGATCATTGGTTACAGCCAATGATCTGGCTGCCTTAGGTAATGCCTTAGGCCTTACCTAAGGCAGCCAGATCTTTAAGACCTGGCTGCCTTAGGTGAAGACCTTGCACAGAAGGTGATCTGCAGGATCACCACCAGAACATCTAAGAGATTATCTCCTGGGGTGGTATAATCCATGGATCCAGGGCTTGGTTTTTACAGATGTGTGTGTAATCTTCGAATATTGAGTGATTTTGGAATTGTGAACTTTGAGCTTCATCATCAGACTGCAGTATTAGCCAGTGTTAATAGCATACAGTATTACTTCACATAAAGTATTAGCCAGCTACCACAGAAAAATAATTTTCAGTACGACTCAACAGAACTGGAATGTGTGATTCTGCAATTCAAGCTTGATGAAGACTACTGATAAACTTTGGGACTATTACAAGTCCTTAACTACCAAAGAAAAAGTTTTGTTACTATGGGCTTTTCTGTGGATGTTTTCTGTGATCCAGTCATATGACACCCAGTTCAGGTTCCACTGCAATCAGTTAAAAAAAAAAAATCAGTCATATTAGTACTGTATCCTTGATCTGTCAGCTTCCCAGTTTCCCCATCTGCAGGGCGGCAATAAGCAGGCAACATTTAATGATAGCTGAGCGCTTTGAGATCCTTGGATGACAAAGGCTAAAATCCACAGTATTTTTTTTTTGGTCTTGTGACAGACTGGATTTCACTTACACAACATTATTTTGAGAAGTGTGTTAGGTTATTTGTCTGTCCATGCTAACAAGGACAATAAATCACTCTCCACACCTCACTGAGAGAACGAAGTGATATTTACAGTTTATAGTGTGGATAAGGCAGAAATACGGTTCCCATCACTACAGTAGAGGATCTGTCAGCACTTCCATTACCATACTTCAATTCCAGTGGTTTGCAAGCCCATTTTGATTACCATTACCAAATAGACTGCTATTTTTCAGCTTTATTAATGTTAAGTGAATAAATAATGGAAGTTAAAATTGCTTTTGTTCTCCCATAACTAAAATTGGCTTGAAGTTCAAACAATGAAATTTGGAAAGCAATTCAATTTGTCCAAAAGAAAGAGATAACGTCAAAGGACTGGTCACTTCACATACTTAGAATTCAATCTCCCCATTGTGCATCTAGATCTGCATTGACATGATGATATACCAGAAAAAATAACACTCCTGTGGAGCTCTTCCAATTGCTCTGATACCTAGCATCATTTTTAAAAAATGCTTAAATACACATTTACATTGTGTCTGGGTGGTCTTTGGGTTAAAAAATATGCTTTCAATAACTTTCACTCAAATACATATTTTTTATTTTAATAAAAAAGAGGAAATTAAATACAAAAAACCCTATGTTATTTTAACATTGAGGTTTCAACAATAATGAAATTCAAATTTAAGCTTGACACACCATCTTAACTCATTCAACAATGTATTTCTAAGAAATGCCAATAATGGGATGAGTTAAGATGAATAAATCAGTCCTAAATAAAAACTCCTAAGTTATGTTTCAGTCCTGAGAAATATGTGCACATGAAGGATTTTTCCCTTATGATTACGTGAAAAAAAAACCCTGTAAAGACTTGTGAGCTTGAAGCTGAACTTTACTTGATAGTGTGCAAGCTTTGTTTTCATGGAAAGGGTGTGTGAGATGCCCCTCGGGGACCCCAAGCTCAGCAGGTAACACAGCCCATGTCAGATGCCTCCTCCAGGAATGGGACTGGCTAGCCCATGACACCACTGAAGGCACAAGGAACACAGCCTGACCTTTGCTGACAATTACTCGGAGCTCCTGAGCGCTGATTTTGTTCAGCATGACTGAAGCAAATGTGCTCTCTCTCTCTCTGAGAAGGCCTTACCTTCCATGATGGGGAATTGCTGCAGGGTGATTTTCAGGTTAAGGTTTCACCCAGCACACCCCTGCATTGTCCCCAGTTCTTGGTACAACCCAGATGTGGCAATCTCCCTAGCTCAAGCCATACGTCACTTCCCCTAACTCTCCTTTCATGCTTTGCCATCATTGGACAGTGACCCTGACCCCAACCCCTTCCACTTTCTGTGTGCATAAAAGACCTTGCCACGTGGGTGAGATTGTCTTGGATCCATCATGAGGTGAATAAAACATCTATGTTCAACTCCCAAGACCCGGGCTGCAGTTCTATTTGTCCCTGCGCCTGTGCATCGATAACTGGGACCCGCAGAGCTCGTAAAGGGGGCATGTTGCTTTCCACTCCATGCCACATTACCTGCTGCAACCTGGGGCACAGAGGCTCCCCAGGATCTCGCAACAGGGAATGGGATGAGGCAACCTCTGATGCTGTTCTTGTCGTGTCTGTGTCTTTCCAGACGCATTGCCCACAGTGCCTCATGCCACGTACTTCTAACAGGTGGTATCTGACTGCTTGTTTGCATTTGACTGTGTGCTAAGGTCTTTTAAAAGCATCTCACATTCATTTGAAAAGCTGTAGTGGAACTGTGAGAAGGAAAGTCAGGCTGCTTGCCTTGGTTTGGCTGCTGCATTGAATAAATACAACCTGGAGAGAGAAGAGAGAGGGCACTTTCCTGCAGTCTGCAGAAGCAGGCAGTGTGTGAGGAAAGAACTTTTTAAAGATACAGCTTTGCAGAAGAAGCATAAACTGGTGACTGGAAGATGAGGGAGCAAACTATGTACAGCCCTGGCTCAGCCTTTTGAAAAGAGACTGCAGATTCAGAAGGCCTCTGAAAAGTATGTAGAAAGGTGGGAAAACATTCAAATGTAGAATTTAGGTGTGTATCTCTCCCCCTACACTCACACTTACTGACCTTGTAATGTTATTCTATTTTATCCAGCAGATTTGTTTTCTCTTTCTACCTGTATAAATTGAATTAAAATTCCAGTAAAACCCAGATTTTGAAATTCATAGGTTTATAGTGGTTTGGAGGTGTTTACAATTAAAAAAATATTGTAAAAAAGCTCTGGCTAACTCAGGATGCTTTGATGGTTGTATTTCTCAATTTTCCTTCCTTCCTGGTCATAAAATGTATCTCCACTGGCCACCTTGTATTTGGAAATCCAGTTGAAGACCACAACATGCAAGGTCTAATTCTTCCTTATGGAATTTAGAGTCTGTGGCTAGATGTTGAGCCTCAGAGTTATCCGATCTCTGTTAGCTCCAAGGATTGCAGCCATCCTTTGTTTTCATTTTGGAGTATTGGAAGAAAGAGAAGCTGATGCTGTCACATAGATTCTATTCAAAATCTTGGCTTCCATGATTTATTTAAAACTGCTTTCCAAGTATTAACGCCTCTGCAATGAGGCAAGTGCCAGATATTAATTTACAAAAAATCAGGGTTAATCCAATGAATAGAAAGGATGGCAATCTTATGCTACCTAATATTAACCATTGATTAGCAGCAAATATAGAAATTTCCTTTACAAAAATGGAAGTTGAATAGCAATTTAGTAAATTATGGTTTAGAAAACCAAAATACCACTTCACATGGTGACAAAAATATATAACATAAATAAGCAGACAGATATACAGCAGTACTGTTTTCTCTAGAAACTTACTTCCTGTTACTAGAAGAGATGTGAAAACAGATTTCTTTGGAAAATAGGAATTTTAAATTAATTAGATGCAAAAATCGCAACCACATACAACTTCTCTTTTCTGAAAATATGCATAACTGCTGGCAAAACTGAACCATGACAAGTTAGTCCCAAGACTAACAGAAACAGAAGGACAGATCACGTGTGGACAGAAATCCCCTTTTGTCTCAGTTCTGACAAATACTCCCAAGCCAGTAATCATTTTGGGAGGAAACTGTTGCTTCATGCAAACACTATGATCTAGAGGTCATACTTTCTTGCCTAAGACACATTTCTGTGGTAAATCCCCCAGTTCTCGCAGCGCTTCAGGTCTTGCCCCACAGGCCTGTCTGTGAAGAATGAAAGGTTATAAACCATGGCTTCAAAGCATGGGGCATCCCCTTGGGCAGATACTCAGTCTGTGCAAATGCAGCCACTCCCACAGGTGAGACCCTTTGCCTGTGACTAATTTCATGGCTCTTTTCCTGCACCCCGTGCCCCTAAGAGTGAAGACCAGGGTGTGCATCCTGAGTCCCCAGAGATGAGGTTGCAGACAGAGCACAGATTCACCTCCAAGAGCAAAGAGCACAGCGCTCTGCCCTGTGCCCACTCAGGGGCTTCGCACTTTGTCCCCATTTTCTCCTGAAAGAAAGAATGAGCAGGCCTAAGGCAAGAGAGAGCCAAGGTGCAAAGACAGGCAGTCTCCTGTCCGGGATGGGAAGTCTGCCCAGGCCCTATGCTCTGGGAAGTCTGATGAACCCCGGGTATGCACAATCCTAATGGCAGAGAGGGTTTTGTACAAGTACAGGAAAACGATCTTGTGTCGAATACCCACGTTACAGGCCAGNTTTTTTTAAAGCTTCTATTTGGAACTGGGTAAATATGATACTGAAGATTTAGGGCATCTGGGATGTTTGTGACAGCAACACCGAGCTCAGTACACGCGCCNCCCTCTCCCTCTCTCTCGCCCTCTCGGTGTGTGTCTCCGTGCCGCCGGGCCCGGCCGGCGGAGGCGGGGGATATCCCGGCCGTTCTCTCTTCCCGCCCGGGCGCGGGGAGGTCTCCTCGGGTCGGGGGA